>CM069860.1:95581848-96181848 GCA_036172795.1 Pelodytes ibericus
CATTCACAGTATAATGAATGTTTAAGTGAAAGAGTCCCTATAATGGTCTAATGATGCAAAGTTCCTTGGGTACCAAAGGGAAAATATTAGAAAATGTAGGTTATCTTGAAATGCTTGATTACATTTTCCGAAAGAACCAGCTTTAAAAATGGTATAGAATATGTAACCAGTTTTAATAATACTATTAAAAAGTACAACATTACAATATAACCTTCTTCTGTGGGAGTGCACATCTCTTTTCTTCAAAATAATCTTGTTGTTCAGAAAAGGGAATTATTATAAGCACTATCTCATTTATCGGTCTGTCTCTGTTTGTCTATCTTTGTCTGTAAGGCCAATTTTGTGCCCTGGACCATGCTCTGCGTAAATTGTTGGTGCCATCCAAATAAATGTTAATGTAATGTAATGAATGTTACAGTGATATGGGTAGATAAGGAATGGTGAAACTCAATATTTAGTTAGGCTGATGAGGTAGCAAAGTCTAATACGTTCCCATATCTCAATAATTCAAAGTTTAGTTTTTCTTTTTATTAAGATAATAGCCCTTCGTTTGTTTATTCAAATAACTACATGGTGCTGTTTGCTGTTTCACAGGCTGCCATTTTAGAGTTTTGGCAGTTAGCAGTATTGAAACCTTGTGATATATCAGGATTCTAAACACCGCCTCATTAGGTTATGCAGATTCACTGCCAAAGTCAAAACAGCAAGCTCTTTATATCTGCACATGTAGTCACAAGTTAGATACCATACACCGCAATAAATAAGATGATTTTTTTAAATGGGGATTTTCAGCATGATCATGTTGCAACCTTAGCCAAAGGATTACACTTTGAAAGAATTGATCTCATAGCTCGTTTGCTCTTTGAAATCGCATTCAAGTTATTTAAAACCTAATGAGTGTTGGAATTAAGGAAAACCGTTACATATTGCATAACAAAGAAATGAGCTTGTAATGAATCAGTGTGAGAAGTAAATAGAAATGTCATGACCTACAGTACTTTGCAAAATTTTAGGCAAGTGTGAACTTCTGTAAGAATGCTTTTAAAAAGTGAAATGTTGATAGTTCATTTATATCAGTTAACAAAAGTGAGTGAACAGAATAAAAAACTAAATCAAATCAATATTTGGCATATCCTCCCTTTGTCTTCAAATCAACTCTTCCAGGTACATTTTCACAAAGTCATGGATATTGTAGGGATATCATCAGGTGTATGATTAAACAATTATACCAAATAGGTGATAATGATAATTAATTTAATATGTTTGTTGAAACACAATCATTAACTGAAACAGAAACAGCTGTGTAGGAGGATTAAAACTGCATGAGGAACAGCCTAACTGAGCAAGGAAAACAGCAAAGAAACAAACCAAAGGCAGGAGCGACATAAGATAATAAGCAAGTGAGGAAAGCAAAAGGATACAGAAATCGCTGGACACCGCCTGAATGAGTCAGTACACAGGGTAAAGCCTGACATCTACATTATACATCAGCTATAGCCATTCCAAAATCCTTTTTTTTACTGAATTGAGATCAACATATATAAGTTTATCTTGAAAAAAAAAGGTCTTAGGCCTAAGACCTAAGCTTCGTGCCTAGGCCTCCCACACTTGAAAAGATACAGCAAATATGTACATCCAGTGAGAATTAAAAACTGGAACCAACCTTCTCCTAAACTTTGGGTCTTCCTAGACCAATGAGGACTCAATGTCTCACAATGTCTTCGCGATCTACAGGTCTTCCACTGCCTTTCCTGGAATCGTCCAGTTATTGTCATGTAATGATAATTTCCCACTAGGATGTGGCAAAGGACACTACAAAGGCCTTTTCCTGGGACAGATCCCAAATCTCAGATTAGGACATATACTACATAAAGATTGTTGAAACCTTTATGTGACATCACAGGTTCCTAGAATATGCACCTTAGACATCCTTTCATGTACACTCAACTATCTCACTATTTAGACTCTTTATTCAAACACTCTGCATGATGGCAGACACATGTCTTCTGGCTTGGTTGGTGTGTGTAGATTTGTATTTAATATTGCCTTTGCTACCCATGTCTATTTTTGAAAGCATTTTTTCCCACCTGCCCAAAATCTTTTTCAGAGTACTGTATTCAAAGTAAAAAAAAATGAAAGTGGATGCAATGAATATTAAAGATTATAAACATTTGTTTTACTTTATTTTCAAAACTTTTCTTTTGCAAAATTATATATGTGCTGAAAATATTCCTTAGGGATTTTGGTTCATGCTGATGTTTAGGCCACTTCTTCATGCATAGTGTATCATCCTGAAGACACAGTGTTGGCCACTGTCAGGTTTATAACGTGGCATATTATTCTGGAAGAAGTATCCATTTGAAAATTAATAGATTTTGGACAAAAAATGGATCAGCAATGTCAGCAATTTTGTAGTAAGGGTTCCAATCTCTGCTAACATTCCCTACATTATGGTACCACAACCAGCTTTTACTGCTGACACAAGGCAGAAGGGATTTTTTGAAGTTTACACAAACATCAACACAGATTTAAATTTTTCTACTTATTCATATTATGTTCATGAACTTTTTGCATCACTGAGCATATTTATAATTAAATCCTCTTGTAATTTATAACTTTCTATAGTATTTTTCACATTTTGAAGCACATACCTAAATGCAACATGACATAGTTATTGTGCGTGAGGCCTCTATTCCAGAGAGGTATGTTAAAATATTTATTCACTTGACAGTTAAATAATTGAGGAGCATTTCTTGTGTAAAATTTCCACACTGTTTATGGCTGAACATGCAAACTCTCTAGATATAATTTAGGAATTATAAAGGTAGAGTGCTTTCTAAATATGCTAATGGCATTTCTCTATTTTCCTATTTTACTTAACCTTTTTCTTTACCCCCCCCCCCCCCCAGCAGTGAAGAGTTTAATGCATGTATAAATAAATAAGGATGTGAACTTACACTTCTACCAAACTGCAAATGACTATCTGCCAACAATATTCCAATGCGATAATTTGAGATATAGGAAAAAGAATAAAATAAAAGGTGAATTCTTACTCTAGATTAGATATGGTTTTAATTGTTTTTATATATATATATAAAAAAAGTGATCAACACTCCAATTTAATGAATCTGTATTTGGGATTGTGTCAAAATAAGTTTTAATTATAAATCCGTCAGACTTTTGTATTTATGTTTTCGTAAAGTATATATAGCATAATTCCAACTATTTCATGCATTTTATTCTTCGTAACAACATTTTCTATGCCAGTCATGCATAGTGCCAAACTATTAGCTCCTAGTCATACCCCACTTGTTATCAATGTTTTTTGACCCACAACCTGCCTTTAATGAGATGAGAAACTGTGCTTTTAATGTACACATGAGCAACAAGAATTGGTTATGGTGATTTGGAAGCCAGTAGCAAATGAAATCTGATTTTGATGATTTGTGCTTATATTTCCAAAATAGGAAATTTGGATATAATTGCTACATGGTGTGCAACAAAGAGGCGAATGTACATCACCAATTCATTGCTATTGTTTAAGAACAATTGCATGGAAAATTGGAACAAGTAATAGAAGTATTGCATCACAATGTTTGTTATATAATGAATTTATCTCTCCTAATTTATTTTCATTTATCATGTACGAACAATGCAGTACCGTAGAATATTTTACACACACTGGGCTCACCTATGTTTCTTCTAATTATAGAAAATGAAAATGCATTACTACACAGTTCCAATATCACCAACTCAAACATTAAGAAACTTGGAACTTCCCTTAAGAAACTTGGAAACCAGTCAAGCCACTGACACCCTTGAAAAAATATGCATGACATCCTTTCAAACACTTCACCTTCTCTCATACTTATGCACCATCCTCACACCACCTACTACCTTCCCTCCTCCATTTTACACAAAATATTGGAAAGACACCCTGAACATAAAAATCACATCTGAACATTTTCTCCTCACCTACAAAGGCTCTGTCTTCAGTAAAGATCAAGACATGTCATTCAATTCCTAATGTGTTGGCATAGGACACCACACAAACTCCATAAAATCTTTCACACTCTCCCAGACAAATGCTGACCCTCATGTTCTAAAATAACTTCTTAGTCATTCACCTATTGAATACAGTTAACACTGTGACAAACTGGGATAACAGACTAAGGAGGAGCTTCATTGCAGGGCATGGTATGAGGTCATTCTGTCCCCCATGATGCATAACTATGGACTGGATGGCACCTCAGACAGGTCGGGATGGGTATCCAACAGCCTAAGTCGAGGACAGGCAAAAATAGGTAACAGAATATCAAGCGAAAGTATCAGGAACACTAGTACAGGCACAAAGGCACTATACAGGCAGTAACCAAGGCACTGCAAAGGCACCATTTTGTAATAAGCTGCAGGTTTAAATTGAGTTGGATTAATACCTAAATTATCTTTTACCTTCTAATCTCTAAATAAGCAAAAGATGTTACCAACACTACCACATGTTTGATTTGCCATGTACTACTGCATTTATGTAAACCTTAACATTGCAATAAAGTCTAATAAGAAAAATATTTTTTTTTGACAATTCTTTAACTTTGCACGATATTTCAGCAGCAAAACAGTCAATAACTTTATAAAAATCAAATCTTGATAATAGCTCATTTTCTATTGACAGTATAGCCAAGTTTGAAAGCTTTGTTTGTCCCATCATAGAATGTAAGTATGACTTTATAAGTTTGAGCTGTGAAAAACTCTGCTCACAACTGGCTACAAACACTCCAACTGTTAAAAATATTCTAATCACAACAGATATGTTGGAAAAACTTTCAACTTAACAACTCAACATACATTGAATTTTAAAAGCTCCAAAGCACCCCATCCTCTAATTTCATGTATCAGTTAAGGTATAGCTGACTTAAAAGTTGTAAGCTGTCTTTATAATCCTTTAATTTCTACCAATGTCTCTGCAGAATTGAGATTTGGCTAAATGGAGCAGCCATGCTCTATTTGATTATGAATTTACTGACCTTCATCAGCACTAAGTAGCACAGAAACAGGCAAAAACACAAATCAGTTGGTATATTTCTTGGAGCTGTTTTATCCACCATATAATGTCAAAATTAAACCTATCAATTGCTTTCAGCTGCTTCTGCTCAATTTATTCTAGCAATGTGTCACGGGAGGGCTACTAGATGGGTAGCTCCTACCGGAATCAGTTCCACAAAATCACTCCTCAGGTCCGGTAAATATCCAATAGCCAAACGGGGCTATGATCACTGCTTCCCTGCAAGCAACTCCCCCAACATAGCAGACGAGACTGGTCGTGTTGGGTAAAACAAGAAGAACTGTTTATTGATTCCAAACACAGGACATATATACAGGAAAACATCTTGATAACATAAGTTTAACAAAATAACTTCTTCAAACCTACACAAAAGGACAATTGAATTTGGTGCCAGAGTATCTGTCAGCCAACCAGATGAAAGGTAGGATTAGTAGCAACCAATCCCCAGCAGGGGGCGTGCTCACAGATCAGTAAATATATTCAAACCTACCTTTTGAACAATAGAATGAGCTCAGCAGCCTGGATAAACCTTTATTTAAGCGGCTGCTGAAGCTACATTCCTTGGGAATGGATTAGGCTCTTTAACAGGGCACCATACATGTAAAACACACAGTTAGCATAGGGGAAAACAGGGACCATTCTAAGGGAAGAAATGAGCATAGTTCGGATTAATTTTCGGTACACATTCGGTTTAAGGACCAATCAGAAGCTGAGCTACATTTAGACCTTTAAACGGCGACCAATCCGTATGTGGCAGACTGTTTGAATCAGCCAATGGGGAGAGCGCCAATTGTGCCCAGAGTCTGTAGCGGGCAGACGGATTCCCGCTGTACTCCGGTTAGATGGAGAAAGCAGCAGCGGGGGAAAACACAGTCTGTGCTGGGGCCAGTGATTATAGTTCTCCTAGGAGCTTCTGGCTTTGGCAACAGGCAAGGTCCGTAGTCTCTAGGCTGGTAGCTAACCCCTTGTGCCCGCCAGGGGTAAGAGTCACGGAGGGTACCGTGACACAATGTAAGACCATCATCTCTTGCATTATTTTCTCCTGACATTTGTTTTCACCGGTGAATTCGTCTCTCTTTTAATATGCTGTTTGGGTCTTTTCTTCGGCCTCTTTGACCAAACTGTCATGACAAAGTATCTGTCATGAGTCAACGTGTATTCAGGCTCATTCAAGCTGTATCCAGACTTTTTCGGTTTTCTTTCTGCATTTGCTATTCTGTTCTGCTTCTTTGTTATTCTTGTTCCTGGGTTCTTTTCTGTTCTGTTTTCCTTGTGTTCTGATTGTCTTAGTCCGGCCGCATGGTGGCATATTTCAGTCCTGGCCACATGGTGGCATATCCTAGTTTTAGGCCACAGTTGTGGCATTTCCCTAGTCCCTGTCCTTAATGGCTCCTGCCTAGCCTGACCCCATAGCGGCACCTGCCTTAGCCTAGCCATAAGACCGGCACCTGCCTTAGTCTGGCTATAGAGCAGCACCTACCTAATCCTAGCAATAGTCCAGTACCTACCAAGTCTATCCCCAACTGGCACCTGCCTAAGTCTAGCTAGTCCCGTAGCTGCTGAAGCCTAGCCATGAACCGGTACCTGCCTGAGTCTGGCTATTGTCTGGCACCTGCCCAGTTGGCCCCAGAGTGGCTTCTGCCTATGCCCTGTCTTGAGTTCCTTCAGTGGAATGCCCTGTCTTGAGTTCCTTCAGTGGAATGCCCTGTCCTAGAGTTCCTTCAGTGGAATATCATGTTCTAGAGTTCCTTCAGTGGAATGCCTTGTCCTAGAGTCCCTTCAATGGGATGACCTGCCCTGTCCCTTTAAATGTAATCCTTTGTCACCTTCCAGTCTGTTCTGTCTCTAGCCTTATTCCCTGTCTAAGTTATACCTTGCTCTTGTACCCAGTTCCTATGTTTTCTCTGTTCTTTGCTCTGTTCCATTTCTGGTTTTCCTTTGTCTGTGATTATGTTCCATTCCAGGTTTTCTGATTCCCTTTGCCTTGTCAGTTTACTATTTAAACCACACCCATTGCTGTTCAGTCCTTTGCAGCAGTCTGCAGGTATTTTTTCTGTGTTTAAGTTCAATGCCATTTATGTGTCTTAGATTCTATTTATGCTTTTCTAATATTATGTCTTGATTAGGGACCTGCCTTATGTGGGGTACTTTGACGTGGTTGGGAAGCTAACATCTAAATTGGCCAGTTTGTTTGAACCAAACCCCCACCTTTACCAACTTTAGTGTTAGGTTAGTTCCTGTTTTTTTCATTTATTCCTTTGTGTGTGTCTCTTGTGTTCTTAGTCCGGTTACCTGCAGTATTCTTATGTTATTATTCTGCAACCCTGTGCCTTGACTTGTACTGTTTATCCTTAGTTGGTTTCTGTTTTCTTGCTCATGTCTTGCCTCTGTCCTGTAGCCCTGCACTCTGTATTTCAGTTCTGCTATACCTCAGTTACTTTTCTGTTTTAGTTCTGCTTGGCAGTCATTTAGTTCATTTCATCTCTATCCCTGGGACCTGGATACAGCAGCTGCTTCACAGGGCCTGGTTGTGGCCAGTGCTGTATTTACCTCGAGGCATCCTAGGCGGATGCCTAGGGCGGCAAATTTTGGGGGGCGGATGCGCCCCCCAGCACTAAAAAGAAAAAACGTAAAAAAAAAAAAAACTTAAAAAAAACTTAAAAAAAAAAAGTCTGCGCTTGCAGGCAGAGACGGAGGTGAGAGGGGATCAGAAGATCCCCCCTCACCATCGCTCTGCCTGCCAGTCTGCACGGGGAGCCGAACAGGCAGCACAGAGAAACCTCCGTGCTGCCTGTTCGGCTCCCCGTGAAGTGTGACAGGGAAGTACCGACAGCTGACGTCATACACGCGCCCGGTCATGTGACCTTTCGGCACAATCGCTGTGGAGCCGAACAGGCAGCATGTAGGGACCATGCTGCCTGCCACTAGCAACCAGGGAAAGGTAAGTGCTGATGGGAGTCATAGTGTTGGTGATGGGAGACAGTGTGTGTGACTGAGTGTGATAGGAGTCAGAGTGTGTGTGATGGGAGACAGTGTGTGTGACTGAGTGTGATGGGAGTCAGAGTGTGTATGATGGGAGACAGTGTGTGTGACTGAGTGTGATGGGAGCCAGAGTGTGTGTGATGGGAGTCAATGTGTGTGACTGAGTGTGATGGGAGTAGGAGTGTGTGTGATGGGAGTATGAGCTTGATGTGAGTCTGAATGTTATGTGTGATGTGGGGTCATGAAATGGAGGTGATGGGGCATGTCTTAGGTGTGTAACGTGGGTGTGCAGCTTGGGTAGGGGGGTGCCCGGATTTTGTCTGCCTAGGGCAGCACAAAATCAAGATACACCACTGGTTGTGGCTGCAAAGAATTGGGGTCCCAAACCTCCAAGCGATTGCAGTTACCCAGCACCAGGTCCTGTGTCTCCACCCTGCACTGTAGCTCCTGATCTCGGGCGCTCAGGGTCCCTTTACCATCCTGGACCCCGAGCGTTACAGTATCCATCTTTTGATGACACATATCTAAGGTCAGTCCTGGTTTTTTAAGAGACAGTTGAGCATCATTGATTTCACTAAAAATAGTACTCCAGAAAAACAAATATGCAAAGAAAGTCATTCATAAGGAACCCAGCATTATTGTTGGTGTCTGCTGTATAACTGGAGCCATCTCTTGGCTTTTTTAATATGTTGATTATAGCATCTACGTGGACAGGAAGCTCATCATGCCTGGAACTCCACCTCATGTCTTCCACTCATTTAACTTAGATTGACACACAAGGTCAGTATATCACATCTGTCTGTGGAGTTACAAAAAAATGTGTACAACCTGTGTACCGAAAAATGTTGTAGAATATGTGGATGTACCAGCTGCATGTATGACAGCTAAATCTAATGAATGATTGTTCCAAAGAATTAAAAAGACTCTATGGTTTATGTTTGTTATCAGGGTTGGCCCTTTTTCATGAGGAAGACTGGGGCAAATGCTCCAGGCAGCACCCTGGTAGGGGTGGCACTTTGCTACTCCATGCAGCAGTTTTTGTTTGGTTTTTATTGTTTTGTATACCAGCAGCCTAAGTCCAGGACAACACAAAGTCCAATACTGAGAGCTCTCAACTCTCCTGAAACTGTTCAGAAGTCTCTCCTGATTGGCTTAGTCCCTCCTTCATATGGAGCTCAACTACAACTGCCTGCACTAGGTAAGGTAAACACTCTGACAGTGTATATTTGTCAGTGTGAGTGAGAGCTTGTGTGTCTGTATATGTGTGAGTGAGAGGAGTTAACTCCACTGACGCTGCTTTTATCTATCTAGAAATTCAGGTGTTAATGCCTCTAATACTGCCTATATCTGTCTAGCAATCTAGGGGTTAACTCCTCTGCCACTGCCTATATCTGTCTAGCAATCTAGCGGTTAACTCCTCTGCCACTGCCTATATATGTCTAGCAATCCAGGAGTTAACGCCATTGACGCTGCCTATATCTGTCTTGCAATCCAGGGGTTAACTCCTCTGACACTGCTATATCTGTCTAGCAATCCAGGAGTTAATGAAATTGGCACTGCCTATATCTGTCTAGCAATAGAGGGGTTAACTCCTCTGAAACTGCCTATATCTGTCTAGCAATTTGGGAAGTTACCTCCTCTGACATTGCCTATATCTGGCTAGCAATCCAGGGGCTAAATCCACTGACACTGCCTATATCTATCTGGATTTTGATTATTATCATAATAATGTTTTACCATTACTTTCTTTTCACCTTATGGATGAGCTCTTTGATAAAAAAAATATTTTTTTATCATGTACATAAGAAGTGCTTTAGTGGGTTTACAAAAATAAAATATTTTTTTCCATGAGCTCACCCATGAGGTGAAAAGAAAGTAATAGTAAAACAAACATTATTATAAAAATAGGGGGTGCAATTCCCAAAAATATAACATGTCACCACTGACCTATAAAATGACTTGCACATTAAGTTTAAATGCACAAACATTTAGGGCACAAATTTTAATCATGGCCAGCCTATACTTGAGCCAATGCAGTATTTTAAATAATAGACAAGGGACTGTTGCATATAAATTATCACTTCCTGATAAGTTTAATTTTAGTTTTAATTATCATGACTGTGAGGGACTGGATCAGCAAAGGATTTCTCTCAGATGTGCCTGAACCATTATTCTGTTTGTGAATGCAATCAATCGCTACATTTTGCTCATTTCTTTTGCAAAAAGTGTTGCACTATATTTGTTTCTTATATCTTAACATATCCCATCATATTGTGGACAAACGGAAAACTTACTCATTGGTGTGCGGATCCACTTATTGATCTTTTGATTAATGCTTTCTCTATGACATTGGAGGGACACATTTCAATGAGCCAAAAAAGCATGCTAACAAGAATTTCCTTCAGAATATCCCTGCACCTTTGGTATTCTTTGTGACATTTATTTTGCAACACTGAATCAATAATCGATTGGATTTGAAGTCTCATATCTAATTCCTTCCATTCCATGAAATACTGAATATAACCAGAACTTTGTTCATGTTCTTCTACTTTTGGATCAAGTTTTTGCCAGTTACTAAAACCCTCTCTTCAAAAAAATATTTTTATCATTGTGGAATAATTGACATGTAAAATAGAACGCTGCGTTTTTGATGGGAGAAAACTCTTGCAATGATCGTTCAACTTTTAAACTGTTTACAATCATTTTGTAAAACCAATCCCTAGGAAATTATCTGTTATAACCTGTGCTGAGGGAGGGATGTTAGGTGAGGGAATTTCCACAGGAGCAGTGGTATGCTCTAATAAATCACGCTGCTGGTCCAATTTAGCGTGCCTGTTTCTCACAAGTCGGTTACTGTGTTTAGCTCCAGCCTCACAATCCTGTTGGTACATCATTCTCATCTGCACATACTCTGCAACTCTCGCAGCTAATGGACTAGCAAGTAGATCAAAACTCTCCATGGTATTAGCATAGAACCTTTCTTGGTCATTGACCATCACAATCAGTGGTTGGTCAATGTGTGCCACATCATGCTGAGTACCAGCAATCAGACCATGGATAGCAGCAGCAAATGCCATCATTAGAGAATGGGCTCCTGATGTGATTGGTTAATCACAACCTCTGGGACCTCCATTGCCCTGGGGGGGATGCTTGTTGCCCTGACAGATGTATCTGCAGGAAAAGATTGACATGACATTGCAGAATGTAGGCATCACATTAACATCATGGCTATCTGAATCCTGATCTATGGTACACTGACATCGCTAATACTAATTAACCCCTTAGTGACAGAGTGCTATGCTGCATTTGATGGGCCTTGAAGACCAGAATTCCATTATTTTTGTCATATGTTTACTTAACTGTGAATTTCTTTCTTTGTGTTCAGTCCACCCACACAAACTATATATCATTTTTAACCCATTAAGGACAGAGCCTTTGAAACATTTTTGTCCATTCTGGACAATGGCTATTTTAACATTTCTGTGCTGTTTGTGTTTAGCTGTAATTTTCTTCTTTGTCATTTGCTGTACCCACACATATTATATATTGTTTTTATCGGGACAAGAATGGCTTTCTTTGGATGCCATCTTTTTGCTCATATCTTATAATATTATATAAAAAAAAAAAAAAATATGGAAAAAAAAAATACACAAATTTCTTGACTTTTATTTGAAACATCTTCTCCTCATCGACAAAAGCGAATGGGGAAAAAAACTGCTAAATAGATTCTACTATTTCTCCTGAGTACAGGGATACCACCCATGCATAGGTTTGTTGGGTTATTTGGGGGCTAAAATGCCAAATTTGGGAGGTGCCGTTTTTAGTTTTCCAATTGGAAATGTTTACATGCAGACAGCCTGCACCCATGTCCCATTTGGGACATATTTGAAGCCAGCAAGTGTATTTTACCCCATCAACTCATATATTTTTTTTAAAAGAATACACCTAGGGCTATTTCAAATGGTGGTATTTTAACACTTTCCATGCACTAATTCTACCACCAGCCTTTGTCAAAGTTTGTGATAGTAATTTTTTAGTGATTTTTTCCCCCACAAACATTGTACTTCATACATGAATTCACAAATTTTGGTATGTGTCACTGCCAAATAACACCCCAATATGTGTTCAGCAAAATTTCATGAGTATAGGGATACCTCCATGCATAGGTTTGTCTGCTTGTTTTGGGGTTAAAGGGCCACATTTGAGAGGTGCGCTTTTTGGTTTTCCAACTTGAAATTTTGACATGCAGACAGCCTGCACCCATGTCCCATTTGGGACATATTTGAAACCAGCCAGTGTATTTTACCCCATCAACCCATATATTTTTTTAAAGTAGACACCCCACGCTATTTCAAATGGTGGTATTTTAACACTTTCCATGCACTAATTCTACCACCAGCCTTTGTCAAATTTTGTGGTAGAATTTTTTTTTTCACAAATATTGTATTTCAGACATAAATTCACAGATTTTGGTATGTATCACTGCCAAACAATAACCCAATATGTGTTCAACAACATCTCCTGAGTACAGGGATACCACCCATGCATAGGTTTGATGGGTTGTTTGGGGGCTAAGGGGCCACATTTTGAAGGTGCGCATTTCCAACTTGGAATTTTGACGTGTAGTCAGCCTGAGCCCATCTTTCATTTGGGACTTTTTTTTTTTTAAGCCGGACAGTGTATTTTACCCAAAAAAGTATATATTTTGCAAAAGTAGACACCCTAGGCTATTTTAAATGGTGGTATTTTAACACTTTCCATGCACCAATTCTACCACCAGCCTTTGTCAAAGTTTGTGGTAGTAATTTTATTGTGTATTTTTTCCCACATACATTGTACTTTAGACACAAATTCACATATTTCAGTATGTGTCACTGACCAACAATACCACAATATGTGTTCAGCAACATCTCCCGAGCACAGGGATACCACCCATGCATAGATTTTTCAGCTTTGTTGGGGGTTGAAAGGCTACATTTGAGAGGTGCGCTTTTTAATTTTTGACATGTAGAGCAAGGAAGGGGTTAATAGCTCTTATAAGAGCCTTTGTAGTACTGTACAAAAAAATGAACCCCTAAAAATGCACAGACAAGAAAAAATGTTCTGCTGTGCAGTAATCAGTGGCAGGGAAGGGGTTAATACACAATGTACACTATACAAAGGGTATGGCTTTTATAAAAGCCCTTGGGTCTCACAATTTTTTAACATTTAATTTAATTTATTACAAATAAAAACTTATATTATACAGATCTATCTCTTTCCCTCAATAAAACTCAAGTGAGGAGAGGGAGGCAGATCCATATGGGTCAGAACAATATTTACCAATATTGATCTAACCAGACGAATGGTGATGCTCATCTGAGCAATCACCAAACCACCTTTGCCACTGATGGGCTGTTATTGATCGCTATACACGCTTTCAGACAGCTTCAAAAGGAATACACGTAATCCCCTAGTGGGTATAATGAACCCCTAGCGAGTGTGACAAAAAAATGCTGATAGCAAAAAAAAATCCTTCTGCGACCAGATCGCTCCATATGCGCTGCATAAGAAACATCTTCTCCTCATCGACAAAAGCGAATGAAAAAAACCTGCTAAATAGATTCTACTATTTCTCCTGAGTACAGGGATACCACCCATGCATAGGTTTGTTGGGTTATTTGGGGGCTAAAATGCCAAATTTGGGAGGTGCCGTTTTTAGTTTTCCAATTGGAAATGTTTACATGCAGACAGCCTGCACCCATGTCCCATTTGGGACATATTTGAAGCCAGCAA
This sequence comes from Pelodytes ibericus, assembly GCA_036172795.1. Lineage (NCBI taxonomy): Eukaryota > Metazoa > Chordata > Amphibia > Anura > Pelodytidae > Pelodytes > Pelodytes ibericus. The sequence goes on from CM069860.1 coordinate 95,595,668, forward strand.
GTGTATTTTACCCCATCAACTCATATATTTTCTAAAAGTAGACACCTAAGGCTATTTCAAATAGTGGTATTTTAACACTTTCCATGCACTAATTCTACCACCAGCCTTTGTCAAAGTTTGTGGTAGTAATTTTTGTGTGTTTTTTGTGCTGCTGTGTATGATCACTGCGTACACAGCGATCAATGGCAGGGAAGGGGTTAAACAATTAAAATGGCTTTTAGAAGAGACCTTGGTTTTTAAAATGTTATTAAATATTTAATTTTATTAAAACAATATTTTTTTTACATTATCTGATCTGTCTCTCTCCCTCACTAAAACTAGTGAGGAGAGGGAGGCAGATCAATACTTGTCAAAGGCAATATTTACCAATATTGCCTTTGACTGTATGATGAGTGATCATAGCGCGCCCCTGCACTTTTTTTTAGTGTTGCACAATGCCCCTACATAGAGGCATTGTAGCAACACTGATAGAGTAAAGAAAGCGACCACTGGTCGCTTTCTTTACTCTATTTAGTGCATGATGTGCCAGGCACGTCACCTGTCGGCAAGTCCACGATTTGCCGTGACGTGCCTGGCACGTCATCTGTCACCAAGGGGTAAAAGGACGGATAGGGCTTTCATTTGATACTATTATTTTCATCATATGATATAATTTACTATTAAAAAATTTATAAAATATGATGAAAATATGCCATAAAAAAGACTTTTTCTAACTTTGACCTGATTTTTTTTTTTTACACAATTACAAATGGTAAAAAAGACCCCATCTATATATTCCTATTATTTGTCCTGAGTTTAGAAATACCAATGTTTCCTTGTTTTTCCATGTTTTATTTCAAGTAATAGGGCAATAAACAATATTAGTGTTTTTTTTTTGTTTTCTAACAATTTTCTTCAACAGTGACCTTTTAACCCCAACCCTAAATTTACCCCAACTCTAAAATTACCCTAACTCTAAATCTACCCCCACCCATTAATCTGATCCTTGTAATCACCCGAACCCCCCTGTAACCCAATTATGACCCTAACCCTAGATCTAGGTTTAGTAGATCAAGGGTTAGCTTTTTGCATTCATTTATTTTATTTATTTATTTATTTGATTTTCTTTTCTCCTCTAACTGTAATATTGTCTGACTGCCTCTAGGGGCAGTCAAACAACAGTTTCAGAGCAACAGAACAGTTTTTTTTCTCTCTTCTGTCGCTCTGTGCTGGGCACACTGTATTGGAGGAGCATGCTCCTCCAATACAGCACCCATCGCGGTGCCCAGGGAGCACAGAAGGGGTTGCATCGAGGCATCATTGCAACACTTTGTGGTGTGTGTTTTCCTATTCAATGGTGTGTGTTCTGGAGTCCTATTGTCCAATAAGTTCCTTTGTAGACTAAGTACTAATTAACATCTTCTAGGGAACAGCAAATCTGCCTATGCATATCCATCCCAGGCAAACTCACACTAAGGTGTGATCTGTTTGTTGGTAATTGTAACATCCTGTATTCCAGTACCAAAATTAGACATTGTGGCATCAAAAACCCTGGGGGGTCCCAGGATACATTTAGCCCAGAGATCAGAAACAAATGCCCACATAGTTCTAGAAATTGCTGTATCTGGACACCGGTTGGGATGAGGTTCATAATCAATAGATATTTGAAACCAGCATGGTCCAGTCTTTTGAGGGACACCAAACAGTAATGGGAGGTGGCTGATGGCATGGGAGATATGTGACGTTTAGCCCCTTTCACACCCATACTCCCGCGTCACTGCTTAGCAGATTGCCCTGTCCGTTACAGGGGGAAAAGCACACTCAGAGGCTGCTTTGGATCCGAAGCAGCCTCTGGGAATAGCAGCAGACATGTAGCGTTGCGCTGAGGAGCGCAACGTTACATGAAACCTGAGGACGTATATATACGTCCTCATGGTCCTAAACAGGGGAGGGCTGGCAGCCTTAGGCCTGGGGGGCAAATCCAGTCAAGTGGCCCATTGCACCATCGAATCGCCTCCCCATCCACGGCCATCTTTTCCTTGTTTTATAACTAATATTGCCAGGATTTTCCCCCACAATATGCCAGGATTTGCCATTTAATATGCTAGAATTTTCACTTACAAAATGCCAGGATTATGCCCCTCAGTATGCCAGGATTATGCCCCTCAATATGCCAGGATTTAGACACCCAATATGCCAGGATTTTCCCCTCAATGTGCCAAGATGATGCCCCCTCAATATGCCAGGATTATGCCCCTCAATATGCCAGGATTATGCCCCTCAATATGCCAGGATTATGCCCCTCAATATGCCAGGATTTAGACACAATATCCCAAAATTTGGGAACCCCCCCCTACCCACGTTGCACACCTACGACATGACCCATAACCCACGTTGCACACCAGGACATGCCCCATCACCACATTTACATGCCTCCATCACCCCATTACATACACATTTCCAATATTATTTGCCATTAATATTCCCCAGCCAATTTGTCCCATAATATGCTTGTTATTCAGCAATTTAATATGACTCAGTAAATTTGCCCAATAATATTCCAAGGTTATCTGCCATTTAATATGCCCCTGCTAATTTGCCCAATATGCCAGTGTTAATTTCCATTTAATATTCCCCAGCCATTTTGCCCAATAATATGCCAGTCTTATTCTGCCATTTAATATTCCCCAGACGATTTGTCCAATAATATGCCAGTGTTATTCAGCCATTTAATATGCCCCAGTAAATTTGCCCAATAATATTCCAGTGTTATTCTGCCATGTAATATTCCCCAGCCAATTTGCCCAATAATATGCCAGTGTTATTTGCCATGTAATATTCCCCAGCCAATTTGCTAAATAATATGCCAGTGTTATTTGCCATGTAATATTCCCCAGCCAATTTGCCCAATAATATGCCAGTGTTTTTTGCCCACCCCCCTCCCCATCTCTTACCTTTTTCCCTGGTGGCTAGTGGCAGGACTTCCCTGGTGGCTAGTGGCAGGCAGCATGGTCCCTCCATGCTGCCTGTTCGGCCTCCCGGCGGTTGTGCCGACAGGCCACGTGATCGGCTCGCGTCTGACGTCAGAGCGCCGATCACGTGACTGTCGAAAACTTCCGTGTCGGCACACTGCACGGGGAGCCAAACAGGCAGCACGGAGGTTTCTCTGTGCTGCCTGTTCGGCTCCCCGTGCAGTTTTGCAGGCAGAGCGGAGGTGAGAGGGGATCTTCCGATCCCTTCTCACCTCCGTCTCTGCCTGCAAGCGCGTTTTTTTTTTTTTAACACTGGCCCAGCGGCCGTGTTTTGCAAACATTAGGGCGGTCTGGGGGGCAATTGCCTCCCTGCCCCCCGGCCCAGCCCGCCTCTGGTCCTAAAGGACCATGGTTTTCAGGACGTGTATATATACGTCAATATGCGTTAAGCGGTTAACACCTTAAAATGATCTAACGTCATCTCTGCAATTATCATAGATATTTACAGAATCAGAACGTCCAGATAGTATCCATGTATCAACAAATAGTAAATTGGTTCTCTAGTCTGTAGATAAGCAGAGGGGTGGGTACCTATAGACCTGAACATATAATTAAATTAAATAAAGCAGCTCAGAGCGAGCTAAACTTTAAAGAAGGTATATTTGTATTGGCACTCTTAAGACATAAAAATTTGCGAACTACACATAATTTGCAAAAATAGAAAAATATTTAGAAATTATTCAGGTCTATAAAAGAAATGCCATGAGGACATCATATACAAATACACGCAATACTATCCAGGAATATATTTACTACTCATAACATAAACCTATTAGGAAATTCACTACCTAAAGTAAGAATCAGACCTCGCAATCATGGTAACACTGGCTCATGGAAAAAGAAAAATCCAAAAAAGCAAATGCAGCTAGCAGAAAATGAAAATCCATGTTCCTGGTTGTGCACCCCTATAAAAAAACAAAAAAATCATGTAAATGGGAAAGCTGCTGGAAAAATTATGAAGTGGGATGCTCCCAAACAGGCAGCTTGCTAGAGAGTGATCCTGTGCATACAGTATTGATTCAACCAAAGATATGGGTAGGCTTCCTTTGGTGGTATAAGGAGTATGCCTACAAATAACTCTGGTGTCCGACAGACAGGGTTAATCAGTTAATTGTCAATCAGTAAACTCTTTCGCCTTCCGCTTAGTAGAGCTCCTCTTATATCAAGTGAAGGCTGAACTAAACGACACAGAGCAATGAAGCTGAAAGTCGGCACCAGAGATAACAGCTACATCAGGACTAAGTTGACATCCAGATTAACCAACAATCGTTTCGCCCATAGGCTTCTTCCGGGTCATGATACAGAATCAGTTAGCAGTTACATAAACCAATTAGTGCAGAACTCATTGACTGGGTAGTGGTGCAAGCGCTCAAGAGAAAAGAGTAAAAAGTACACAATATCAGGCAGCTAAATCATACAGAATAGTAAATTGTACAAATAAGCAGTTTAATTACACAATGTTTACATAGAAAAGAAAAAATGCATAAAATACAATATATAAAAGGATAAATGGTAAAAAAGAGCACTACAGAAATGTGGTAAATGTGACACAGCAACCCTGACACGTTTCACCATCAGGATTACTCAGAGGCTCCCTGTCACTTTAAATGATCTGCCTTGAAAATTAAAGTAAGAGAAGACAAGATGACACCATCGTTGTAAGTATACAAGGTGATGTACACTATATTAAATAAAAAGTGATGTGCAATTCAAAAGGATTTAAATAAACATACACTAAAATAAATATCAGAGTGGCAAGTATACTTGATTTAGGGAAGAGAGCATGACAAATACATAAGAGCTTATTACAAATTAAGAAGAGTAAAGACATAAGCTTTACATTTTGTATATTATATGGGACAAACACATAAAAACATGTCATTATGTTTTTTTGAATCTTGATACTGTTGCAAAGTTGGTTCTAATTTCTTGTATAAATGAAGTTTATCAATATGAGATATCACTAGGGCATTGAATCACCAATACAGACATTTGTGAAAGTGTTTTTTACTTAGTTATAGATTGCAGGTGGTGAATAAAATATGGTAATATTTCTTGGCAGAATGAAACATAGATAATAAAATCTAGAATAAAAAGTAAATATCTGTAATAGGCCACAATGCGTATAGATTGTAGTGATGTAGCAGATGTTATATGGGGTGTCATAGGAAGTGTGGTTTCAATAGAAACACATTGTTGCAAGTACAAATTTGTGTGTGCAACAGTAAATGGCAGTATAGTTACTTTAAGTTTTTACCTTGTTAATTCGCAGAGTGGTATAAGCTATTAGGTGTGTAACAATTAATTTCAGCATGGCTCTAATAAAATATGGGAACAATCAAACCCTGTAATGTTTACTTTTCTTCAAGAGTGTCAGGCTTCCTGTTAAGGATAAAGCCCTGTTGGTATGAAAAATCTGCCAGCAAATAAAAAGTGGCGTGTTGGTTGTTGTGGCGGAACCAACCTCACCACTATGTTCTGGAGAAGCCTGGTTGTTCGCCTTCTGCCTCTGGACTATGGCCCCATGGTAAAAGCTTGTATTTTCCCCTGCAGAAAGGCTTGTTCATGCCTTTCTGCCTGGGTGTTCGGTAGTTTGAATCTACCGAACCAACTCACAAATGAACGGACCCCCTGGGTAAGGAATGTGCCATAGCACTATCCATTAATATTGTTAGTTAGTTATATTCTGTTAGTATACTGGTTATGTGTAATGTTTAATTCTGTGAGTAGACCACTCTGAAGGTTTATAATGTGACAGTGACTCCAACATCCATTGTTCTGGATTAACTGGATTAACTGGTAAACTGATTATGTTGTGTACATTACTGTGTGTATTGTAATTAGGTCTACTCACTCTATGTTAATTCCTATTTGGTTTGCAGTCTGAATGTCTAATGTTTCCCTAGCCCCAGTTAGTTGGAGAACTATGTTTATTTCCTCCCCCCCCTCCCCATTGTATACTAATGTTTGATGTCATGTGCATGTCTTTTTATAAGTCGGTGTGGTTTCACAAATAAAGGAGTTGTTCTTCTTGCTGTACCTAACTGCTAGATGTCCTGTCTATTTGGGTACAAAGAGCAAGGGTCCAGGAAAGACTGAAAATAGAAAGAAAAAGAAAATACGTTAATTGTAATAAAATTACCTTTTATAATGAGAAAATTATTAAGTGATAGGTATGGCTGCGGTTTAGGGAAAGGGAGGAGGGGTATGCAGGGGTGTCAAAGTAAAAGCTGCAGGATAGAGAACGGGAGTGGGTGAAATAAAAATCTGTGTTGGTCATTCAATAATGACTTCTTGGCTGAAACCAAAAAGTAGTTACTGAATATTAAAAGGAAGCAAACAGAATAAAAATCTGCTTCTAATTATGTAATATCAGGATTAAGTCACAGAGTACATTGATACATTAGTTCTATACACATTACAGACATATAATATATAGTATATCCTTTCCTTTGTGGATAAATAATTTCATGATTAGATTGTAATTATCATTATATAGTTTTCAGCTCAAGTGGCAAAGACAGTCGGTGAAGCTAGAGGGGTAGTACATGAATAGGCTTTTTATTTAAGCAGAAAAGAAAAAGTTAGTGTGGGAGTGTCTTGTGTCTTAGGGTAAATGGAACAGTTTGATCTGAGATAGGTTTTGGAAATAGATTGGAAGTTCCAAAGAGAAGAAACAGGAGACTGTAGATATTGGGAAGAGTCGTGAGGGTTTTACATAAAGTGGTGCCATCTGAAATCTTCGATGAGACCCTGTGGGGCTAAGGTTTTAATTTGAAGATTAGGGTCTAAATAATATTCCAAATAAGGTCTCACCAGTGCTTTGTACAATGGCTTGAGCACATCCCTCTTTCTACTGATAATACCTCTTCGTATGCAACCAAACATTTGCTAGTATTTCCTGCTGCTCTATTACAAAACTTAAAAAATTCCTGAAATTTGTGACAAAGATTTCGGCAGACAAACTCCTTAATAATTATGCTGCTGAAATTTTAGCCTTCCCATAGACCTCTATTCTAAACGTTGAGGCTTATTTTTGGATGCTATTCTGGATGCTATTATGGAAATAGCTGAAGTTCTCCTATGTGAGGACTTGAGATATTTCCATAATAGCCGAGAATAAGCTGAAATTCTCTGTATAGATGTCTTTAACTAGGCTCTCTCCTTCTTCCTCCATGTCCCGTCCCTGGTCAGATCCTGAAATTTACATCAAAGGAACATTGTGCACATTCACCTGTTCCTCCATGAAGGCTGCCAAAATCTTGCACTTACTTGTGATCTCTCATCTCAACCACTGTAATACGCACCTCACTGGCCTTGCTCTGGTTCATCTTTGTCCCCTGAAATCCATACAAAATGCAGCTACCAGGCTCATCTTTCTCTGCTCTGCTTTGCAAAGCCCTCCACTGATTTCTCGTCTGCTCTAGTATAACATTTTAAATTCTATATTTAAAACACAAAGCCCTTTACTTTTCAGCCCATCCCAACATTAACTTCCTCATTAACTGATACTACCCTGCATAACCTCTTTGTTATTCTAAGCAGACATTCTAACCTTGTCCCTTTTCCCATTCGCACTGGCAAGATCTGAGCTGCCCCTTTTCTCTGGAGCTCACATTGGCAGAGCATCCAGCTCTGTTCCTCATTCTCAGTCTTCAAAAAGTCCCTCAAAATCTTTTAGGAAGCTTACTACAGAACTAGTAAAGCCATGGCCTTTGACCTTCTCACTCACCTTATGTGTCCTGCCTGCACTCCTAAATTGTAAGCTTGCAAGCAGGGATCTCTAACTCATGTATCACTCTGTCTCTGTCCGTGTTGTTGGTGCTATATAATTTTTTTTTAATGTAATGGATACTAACCTGAATTCTCTGTAGTACCAAAATCCCAAAACTAAGTAGAAGATATTGACTACCTGGTGTTTCTCAGAAATGCCAGAGAGTACATTAAAAAGAGCATTAGTCGCAGCTTACATCTTTACCCTAACATTGCTAGAGTTAAATAAACTGTCATTATATTTTATCTATTCCTGAAAAACATCCTCCCAACAGTCCACCGTGCTGGCACCCATTCTTATAACCAACAATATGGAACTAGAGAGGTATTCTACTAACTGGATAAAGGCAATTGTGGGGTCAGTATTTTATAAGGCTGGGAAGTTTGACTTGTTCACAGGACAAAAGAGGCACCTTAAAGGGGGATACGATAACTTTAACTGACCCTCAGTCAGTGCAAACATCTCTTTTTGAGATCGTCTAATCAGTAGGGTTTTGCCGAGGATAAAGGGTAATTGTTTGAAACTTGAGGAAAGGATGTTTTGTATTCAACAGAGGATTTTTTTTTCTTTACATTTAACAACGATATCAATTTCCTTAGCTTTATAATGTCACATACAATTCATTTTTTTTTATATTCTTCATTTAACTAAGGTGTTTTTTTTTTTTTTTTTTTTACAAGAAAGTAGCATGAAAAGTACAGTACATGATATAGTGGGGTTAAAAGAGAAAAAAGAAAACAAAGTATGTGTTCTTCATTAGAATAATACAAAAGTCAGTGAGCATACAGTGAATGCAATAAAATATCTTTCCATTATTTCCATTATTTATTTGTTTATTCAAAATGTAGACATATTATAATTAATTTTAATTTTTTTTATGCGCTCCCTCGGTTGGTTTTTGTTAATGTTATAAAATATGACTTCAAGACAATTACCACCAGTGACAATTGGTCAGCAAAATGCTAAACTGTATAAAATATAGGGTGTTATCTATCAAATAGCTTGAAACATTTACACAAGTAACATGTAAAGTAGTAGAAACTCATTTGAAAAGTAAAACAGAAATGAGAAAATAATGATAAAATGGGGGAATTTGGAACAGAGTAGGAAGTTAGGGAGGAGAGGAAAAGTTGATCGAGGGAGAACAACGGTGGGGTGCACCACTGAGGTGGTCTACGCCATCTTTCATTTGTCTGTGTGCAACTTATTGGAGTGATTAAAAATATTTAATGTGACCATCTTGGTAGAAATTGGCCAGTCTGGAAATGTCCATTTGATCAAATGTCTTAAAAAGGGTGGCAGTCATGACAGGGGGAAAGCTGGAGTGAGAGCTATTCATGGGGAGTGTTTTATGCTCTACTTATCCCAGATTCTTATTAAGATTAAGATCGAAGGGCATTGTGTATTGATGAGAGGTCCTGTGCAGCTTTGGTATCCAGATGTAGTAGTGATGATTTCAAATTTAAGTTGGAAATGCTTGATTGATGATTTGAGAAGAGAGTTTATCAAAGCTTTAGATTTGACAAAAAGAAACTTGAAGAGAGTAATAGGTGGTGATCCGGATGGAGGAAATTAAAGATGTCAGACACAGGACGGGCTGAGAAGTGATTTTATTCCTCGATAGGAAGACAGCCATAATGCCACTCAGTGTTCTTCTACCCAGTGTGTCTCAACGGCTACGCGTTTTGCGCCAAAACTTGGAGCTTTGTCAAGGCTTGCTTCCTAAGGGTGTGCCTTCCTTTTAAACATATTCTTAAAGTGCAAGTGATAATTATATAATTAAAGTATCCCCAATGTGAAAATATATACATCAATGGAATATACCATCTTATATCAACATTAAAAACAATTAAATTAGTTTACACAGAGAAATGGTTAATAAACAGATTTTGTTAATCAAAAGGCAGTTAGAGGATTTAGAAAAAGGTGCTTGTGATGCTAAGCACAGGAAAAGAGCACGTAAGAAGATATTAATATATGTTCTATCGGTTTAATTGCTAATGCAGTTGTATCACCAGTGATATCAATGCAAGTTATATGAATAAGTGCTTTCGTACTATGTATAATTTATATAGCCAGAACAGATGCAATAGCAATTTGGGATAGATAATCCTAAGGGATATATTATAGTGACAAAAAATAAATAAATTGATAAATATACATTTAATTGGTATCTTTTGGACTCATAAAAGTTAAACTTTTTCTGAGATTTTGACATTTTCACATTTTCCAATTTTTGGTTTGTAGACACGATAAGGAGAGGAGAGAAGACCCCAATGCCAGGCTAGATAATTAGTGCCTGAAAATATGATTAACCCCTTAGTGAACGAGTGCTATGTTGCATTTGATGTGCTTTGAAGACCAGAATTCCATTATTTTTGTCATACGTTTACTGAACTGTGAATTTCTTTCTTTGTGTTCAGTCCACCCACACAAATTATATATCATTTTTTAAAGGACAGATAGGGCTTTCATTTGATACTATTATTTTCATCATATGATATCATTTACCATTAAAAAAATATATAAAATATGATGAAAATATGACCTAAAAAACACTTCTTCTAACTTTGACCTAATTTTTTTTTTTACACAATTACAAATGGTAAATAAGACCCCATCTATATATTTCTAATACTTGTCCTGAGTTTATTAATACCAATGTTTCCTTGTTTGTCTATGTTTTATTTCAAGTAATAGGGCAATAAACAATATTAGTGTTTTTTTGTTTTCTAACCATTTTCTTCTACAGTGACTTTTTTACCCCAACTCTAAATTTACCCCAACTCTAAATTTACCCTAACCCTAAATCTACCCCCACCCCTTAATCTAACCCTTGTAATCATCCGAACCCCCCTGTAACCCTAATTATGACCCTAATTATGACCCTAACCCTAGATCTAGGTTTAGTAGATCTAGGGTTAGCTTTTTCCATTTATTTATTTAATTCATTTTTTCTTTCAGACTGTGATATACTTAACTGCCTCTAGGGGCAGTCAAGTAGCGGTTTCAGAGCGACGGAAGAGATTTTTTTTTCTCCTCCGATACAGCACACACCCGAGATCACCGGGTGATCGCAGTGCCCAGGGGGGCTCAGAAGGTGTGCGAGGCATCATTGCAACACTTTAACACACACAGGCAGTGATAAGCTTTCACTGCCAATGTGTGTAACGCGCATACGATCACATTCGCGGTGATCGTATGCGCACGGGGGGGGGGGGGGGTGAGGGGGGGGCTGAAAGCCCGCTCAGAGGCTGCTTCAGATCCGAAGCAGCCTCAGAGTAGCTGCAGGCATGTAGTGTTGCGCTAAGAAGCGCAACACTACATGAAAACGGAGGACGTATATATATGTCCTCATGGTCCTCAAGGACCATGCTTTTCAGGACGTGTATATATACGTCCAAATACGTTAAGGGGTTAAGATTCCATTCCAGATTGATTCCACTGGGTTGTCTTGCTTGTAATCTAAAAATCCAAAACATTTCTCTTTGTTAAGTATATTTTGTTTGTTGCCACCCCTTTTGGGGTTGCCAATTTTCTCAATTCCTTGAAAGGAGAAATGGGCTTTGTTACCTCCACTACAGATTTTGAAATGTTTATTATGAGATGTTCTCTCATCCTCTCCTTAAGGGGTCTGACTCCTTTAGATTTGTCCATGTTGATTTTGAATCCTGAGTGAAAATATCTAGTTCTTGGAATAGTTTAGGAAATTAGGTCAGTAGTTTGGTAATTGTTAGGAGAATGGATCAGTGTATGCCGCTGTTTTATATTCTGTCTGTGGCCTGAAATATTGGGGCTGTAGCAAATTGAATATATGGGTTCAAGGGAGTGAGCATACATAGAGGTGAAAGTGAGCAGTCGTGTCTATGTGAGAGGCTACCTAGAGAAGGTCAATGCATCTTCTTTTGTTATCTAGGGCTTGTTATTTTTGGATAAAACTGACTTGGGTTTATAGGTTTAGTAAGAACCGGGTTGAGTCTACTGACTAGCATTTGGGTAAACAAACTGTAGTCGTAATTGAAGAGAGAAGTTGACATGAGTACCTGTTATGTGGGTCAGAATAAAAAGAATAGTCTCGTGGCTGGTGGTTTTTAATGAACTGTTGTCTGTTCTAGGGTTTTATATGAGGTGGGGGGTTGTGTGTGTTCGAGTAGGCAGATCTGTCATGGCATGGGTCTGCTGTGGCATTGAGTGAACTAATCATTATCAGTGTAGGTTGTATCTAAATAAAATGCATGGCCATCTTATGGTCAGAAATATAACTGGTACAGAGCTGCATAATTCATGTTTTATTTTATTCACCTCTGTTATGTCATCCATGGGAATTATGATTAACATCTATTGATATTGTATTTAGTTGTTACGCTATTTTGCTTATCGTTTGATCTTGATTTTATATTCAATAAATTAATTATTATTTTATTAATAATTGTTGCATTGTATTTACCTTTGTAAAAATGTCATCCAAACTCTCTATATACATAAATTCTTTATATGGGTATTTTTAGTCGGACCCATATATATGAATCATACACTCTTCATATTTTTTTTAATGATTCATAATTAATAACGCATATTCATATTTGTATGGTTATTAATATCCAACACCAGACATATTGTGCTCTTCAGTGGTGGCTGTCGAATGCTGGGAATGTCCAGTGTTTTGAGTTGTATTGTAATATAATATATGTGGCAGCAGGACATATACAACATGCTGGAAGTGAGCTTGTTAAATGGTACAAATGCAATTTCACTTGTCTTACCATCTGTTGAGAGCTTTATTTGAGCTACAATGGATCAAGGGCATGTGCGTGTTGTACCTAAACCTCTGAACAGAGGACCAATTTTCTGATCACAGTTTTTCTGCATACTCGGCCAATGCTGGGTGCAACCTCCATATGGGCTCACAGTGAAGGCCATTTGCTAGTTGAGTCCTTAGGGGGAGATGTATCAATTGCCACCTGGTTTAGGTGTTTTGCCTTTGCTGGTAGGAGATTTTGAAGTACGTCAGTCTTTGGGGTGATTTGAAGGCCTAGATTAAGGAGAAAAAATGGACCATCTAAGGGGTTGCAGAGGGAGATTTGTAGACTGTTTCAGACCACCCTCAAGCAGAAAGGAAAAACACAGTTGTATTTCACACAATAGGTGTGTGAGGGATTGAAGTTCTTTTTTTTCAAGCATTGAAGTGGGGTTCCACCATCTCCACTGATGGTGTAGTCTTGGTAATGTAAAATTAGGTCCCTAAATCTGTCATTAGGGCCCGGCCTAGGCCTCAAGGTGTGGGGTGCTCTAACCAGATTAAATGCTACAGGTGTGGTGTCGGGAAACAGAGTGGAAACTTAATTATACAGAAAGTTTTCAAGTTATACTTTTTTTCAGAATAATGGTTAAGTGGACATCTTGGATGAAAGATACACCTACACCACAATTCCTGTTTTTAAAGAGGGGTTGAACACCCTCATCCAAGTTTTTATAAGACAAAACCCAAGAATGATGGGTACGACTGTAAATTTCTCATAAATTACACCTCATGAAAATGTGATAATTGAATTACAAAACTGTAACGAAGGGATAATTTTCACAGACGGGTATGGTGCAGCAGTATGAAACTGTAGTTGAGTAAAATTATTTTTTGATATGTATGTATATTGTGTAATTAAAAAATATATAAGCAGTGACTAATTTATTGTTTTACCTGAAATTAATGGGTTTGTCACTTGATCCTGCTCTTCTACATACACTCATTATTTCTGACTAAAATGGCTGTTTATTTCTGTAAACACATGCATGCATGATACATTTTATAATATTTTTTGAGCTTATTAAAGTGCCCTAAAATATCTTAGTAACAACAATGATAATTAATTTGTGTGATCATTACATTTCTATGTGTTCATCATGCTCCTCTTCATATCATATTAACCAATGAATACCTAGAACTGAATTTACATTCCAACCATATATACCATATGGGTAGCACATAGAGGAGTTAGGCATGGCTGAATGGCCTTGCATGGACTTAGAACTTTCTTCTCCAGTGGAAGATTAATTTGTACCTTTTTTATATAGTTTTATTTGATTTTTTTCATGGAGCTCAATTAAGAGGCGCATATAATCAGAATGTGTTTTATGGAAATATGTATCCCAAACTGTCCACCTTTAGATAAGACCATTCAGTTTAAGATACCATTATCCATGGATCATAGAATAATTCTCCAGTGTCTAAATTATTTGGGACACTGGAGTATAAGGCATTAAAGGATGTTGCTTGGCTCCGCAACCAATCCTGCACACTTGGTTCTTATCATCTGCCTGACTGTAGCACTAGCAAATAGTGTCCCATGTCTCTTTCCATAACATCAGTTTGAAAAGTCAGTAGCAATGTATTAATAAAGAAGACTAAACATAAAAAAAGGGTTTGACCTATTTTAATAATGGTGTTCTCTATGATTATAATTGTGTTTACACAATATGCCTCAAACTGTCCCGAAGTCAGCAAATTTCAAATTTTGGGACATTAAATTTGCCAGATATTAGCTGGTGAATTTAACTGAAAAGTTCATAAAAATATATATTTTTTAAAGTTAATATTGTGTAAAATTGTTAAAGTAAATAAAAAGAAATTAATATAAAAAATTGCACAAATCGCGCAGACATCCTCTGCTGCCCCACTAGCCACCAGGGACAATCGGGCAGCTGGGGGATGTCTGCACGATACGTGCAGATATCCTCCATGCTGCCCGACACGGCAGTCTATTATGACGGACCAGCTGTCCGTCATAATAGACTGCCGTGTCGGGCAGCATGGAGGATGTATGCACGTATCGTGCAGACATCCCCCAGCTGCCCCCACTAGCCACCAGGGATCGAGGTAAGGGGGAGGGGTAGGGGACGACGACGGAGGACACAGACAGACAAGGGGAGGGGGGGATAGAGAGAGACAAAGGGAGGGGGATGGGGGAAGGACATAGACAGACAAGGGGGGGGAGGAGACACAGACAAGGGGAGGGAGGGGGACAGAGAGAGACAAAGGGAGGGGGAGAGGGGAGGACACAGACAGACAAGGGGGGGAGGGTGGAGACACAGACAAGGGGAGGGAGGGGGACAGAGAGAAAAGGGGAGGAGGGGATAGATAGAGACAAGAGAGAAGTTTTGGGGGGAGAGAGAGACAACGCTGGGGGGGAAAGAGACAGCTGGGGGAGCGGGAGAGAGGCCGCATTGGCACATAAAAGCAAATAAAAACAAGAAATGCATTTGTATAATATAAACTTTTTATTAAATATTAAAAAGCAATTTACATATATACAAGTTAAACTTTTTTCCTATAGGGTAGTCTTATAATCAGGCTTTTAGTTTTTTTCCTAAAGGAATGTACAAATTTGGGGGGGTCGTCTTATAATTAGGGTCGTCTTATAATCGAGCAAATACGGTAATATTTATGTTTATAGAATATATATATAACATTAATTGAATATGTTTTTGATATTATTAATGTATTTTTGTGTGTTTTTTGTATTTAATTTATTTCAATTTTACTTTATTACATTTTACTTTAATATATTTTATTAGATTTCATTATTTGTATATTATTTTATTTTGAATTATATTTTTTTTACGTTTGACTTCTATTGGAGGACTTTGACTATTTCCTGCAGTCCTACCTGAAATGGCTCGATAATAATATGAAGTCCTCCCCATAGAATTTTTATACCATTTTGACAGCCAAACTCCAGTTGATTTTCATGCCGATTTGAGATCACATTTGGTGAGTAGCCTAAATTTACAGTGCTCCTAAATTACCTATAGTTGTGAGGAGAAAACATCTACTCTCAGTTAGAAGATGTGTTCAGGATGACAAATGACACAATTATAGAAGGGACTTGAACCCAAAAGGGGACCAGATCTCCACTAACATGCAAAATTGTTGCAAAGTATACCGTGGCATGTCTTCTCTACCGATTGCTAGACTTATATAAAAGATATATGCAATCCATATAGAAATGTAAAACCTAAGTGTTCATATGAATTTCATTTCACTTAATTTTCTTCTGTTCTGATATAAAGATCCCACTTAAAGCTTGATAATCTGGTTACATGTTGTTTTAACATATTATTTTTTATTTTCCTTATTTCAAAAGTCTCTACAAACCATTCCTTCCTTATAACTTGCACCCTACTCTCCACATAAAATGTTTCCATATAGTTTAATCAATTAGTCAAAGTAGTTCTTATGTGATCCATCTCACCATTGTTTTGCAGTATGTACAAGTCATATGTGACTAGGGTTGCCAACTTTTCCTAAAAAAAATACCAGCCATAGATGTGGGCAGGGCCACAAAGGGGCGGGGCCCCAACATGCACACAGTGACAGCCACACGCACACACAGTGACAGTTTCACAGTGACACACACACAGTGACAGTTTCACAGTGACACACACACAGTGACAGTTTCACAGTGACATACACACAGTGACAGCAGCACACGCATACACACAGTGACAGCATCACACACATACACAGTGAAAGCAGCACATTCATACACACAGTGAAAGCAGCACATACATACACACAGTGACAGCAGCACATACATACACACAGTAACAGCAACACATATGCTCAGTGACAGCAGCACATACATACACACAGTGACAGCAGCACATACATACACACAGTGACAGCAGCACATACATACACACAGTGACACTAGCACATACTCAGTGACATTCTCTCTCACACACACACACACACAAACCAGTAAGGCTTTTAGAGGCAAAAATTAATTAAATAAATAAATTAAAAAAACTGACTCTTCTCTTGATGTGTCCCCCCTCCCTTCTGTATTACCTACTTGCATTCAGAAAATTCCTGCTGCCTGGTCTCTGTGCACTCTTTGCATCCCTCCTGCTGGATGCCAGGAGGCACACTGATGAGCAATGCACAAGGGGGCGGAGCTTCCAGTCTGTGCTCCTCACACAGACTTCCCCCTTGTGCCGGAGAAACAAAAGCAGCAAGGAGACAATGTGGATGAATACCGGGCACCAGGTCTAATTTCCTGGTGCCATGGCGTGCCCTGATTGCTGATCACCTCTCCCTGGTGCCTGCAAACAAAACAAATACCGGTCTTAACAAGACCGGTATTTCAGTTTTAGCGGCACCGGCTCCTGCCTCTCAAATACCGGCTGTGCCGGTAAATTACCAGCCAGGAGGCAACCCTATATGTGACCAAAAGTAAATCAATTAACTAATGAAGGCAGGGATCCAACAGAGCCACATTGGTTAGTTAATGGATTTCCTTCTGGTCGTGTATGACTTCTACATACTGAAAGCAACATGTAACAAATATATAGAGTCGGTAAAAAATCCCTAGATCCACCACTTAATTAATTAACAAGTTGACATTCTCTTCGCCCACAAGACTTCCCACTTACCTCTTATCAACCTTCACCTCCAGAGCCATTAAGCCTGCCCTGAAATCCTCCATGGACCCATTGCTTCTCATTTCCCAGAGTTCCCCTATATTAAGCTTCAACATGCCTCCAATACTTTCCCCTTGTTCTATTCCTTCAGCCATTATCATTGACCGGAGTTACCAAATTCCCCAGAGCCTGGCCCGGAGATCCTCTAAGTCCCAACAGCTTGCCTCCAAGCCTGATTGAGCACTAGCAGCCACTGTTCTAGTTCCCTCTTAAAGTTGCGGGCAGCTTCCTTGCTCTTTATTCAAGGGTGATCATCACATATTGGGTAGCTACATTTGTATGCTTTATATAGTGAAATAGTCCCTACCCAAAGACCTCCGATGCTTAGGTTTCCAAATGACACAAACAGCCAATTCAGAGCTTAATTCATTGATTTTGAGTAGTCGCATTTCGGGGATTTCGTCGATTTGGCTGTTATGCCCAAGCTGAATTCAATTAAGGGCAGATTAGTGCATAAAAAAATTAAAATGGGTGAAGCCTAGGTTTATTAGGTGTTGCACACTGCTGTGCCTAACTATTTAGTATAAACAGGGAGAGATTTACCATTAGGTTATGGAGTACCATGTTTAAGGGAAGCAGCCTAAGGCTGAGGTATTGAGCTTAATGGTTACTCAATTATAGATCTTGGTGTGGCAGTTGGTGTGATCTATTTGGACTTTGATAAAGCATTTGATACATTTCCACATAAAAGGTTACTCTACAAATTGAGAGAAATAGGTTTAGGGGCAAATGTATGTATTTGGATTGAAAATTGTCTAAAAGATAGAAGGCAGAGGGTTGTTGTAAATGGAAAATCCTCAAATTGTACTAGGGTATTGAGCGGAGTACCTCAGGGGTCTGTTTTAGGCCCTCTTCTTTTTCATTTGTTTATTAATGATCTCCCACGTTGTGCTGAGAGCCATGTTTTAGTGTTTGCTGATGATACTAAATTAGGCAAAGTAAAACAGACTAATCTTGCTGTCTTTTCGATACAGGAAGATTTGTAAAGAGTGGGGGGCTGGGCAATTAAGTTATTCATTATGGGAAAAATAATAACAAATCAACATATACTTTAAATTATATTTCCCTGGTAAAAACTACTAATGAAAAGGATTTAGGAATAATTGTAGATAACATACTTGACAACAGTGCTCAATGCCAGTCAGCAGCTGCAAGGGCCAATAAGGTATTGGCATGTATAAAACGAGGTATAGATTCACGGGAGGAGGATATCATCTTACCTCTTTATAAATCAATGGTAAGACCTCACCTTGAATATGCAGAACAATTCTGGGCACCAGTCCTTGAAAAGGACATTACGGAACTAGAAAAAGTGCAAAGCAGAGCTACAAAATTAATAAGGGGATTAGAGGATCTTAGTTATGAAGAAAGACTTAAAAAATTGCATATATATACGTTAGAAAAAAGGCGTCTCAGAGGGGATATGATAACATTATATAAATATGTGCAGGGCCAATATAAAGAGCTCTCCAGTGACCTGTTCATTAACAGAAATGTACAAAGAACAAGAGGTCACCCCCTGAGACTGGAAGAGCCAAGATTTCATAGACGGCAAAGGAAGTGATTCTTTATGGTAAGGACAATAAATGAAACTCACTGCCAAGAGAGGTAGTGCTATCAACCACAATAGATGCATTTAAAAATGGTCTGGATGTTTTTTTTTAGAAAAGCAGAACGTACAGGGCTATTACTTAGAATAAGCATCAATAATAGAGCTTATTGATCCAAGGAGATATCTGATTGGAATTTTTCCCCCTAGGAGGCAAAATTTGAAATAGCTTCCTTAGGGGGTTTTGCCTTCTTCTGGATCAAATGCTGGAATGATAGGTAGAAGGGTTAAACTTGATGGACTTATGTCTTATTTCAACCTAAATGTCAGGATTAAGGTTTTCGGAGCATAGAGCAGGGGATGCTATCTCTTGCTGGTAACCCTTACCAGGTGGTCCACAAGTATATATAGGCAGAGCACCCTGGTAAGGATAGGAGCACGAGAGTGCCACAAAAGGATAATCCAAAAAGCGAAGTCAGGAAACAGTCCAATAGATCAGGGCAGGCAGCGGTCAAAGAGTAGTAATCAAAACAGGGGTCAGGGTTCAGGCAAACAGGGTAATCCAGAAGGCAAGCCAAAGGTCAGGTAACGGGAAATCCAATAGATAAACTGTAGCACAGCAACAAAGGGGAAACTGGAGACTGAAGTCCAAGGACAAACAGGAACCAAAGCTCTGGAACACTGGAGCATTGAAGAAATAGTTTGAGGGGTTTTTATAGTGCTGTGGGTCTCCACTCCTCCCCTCAGTGGGACAAGCTCCTTACTTGACTGGATGTTAGAGGGGTGTGCTTTTCTAGCATATACCCCTCTACCTCTGTGCTTGGAGTTAATAGGAGATTTGGCAGAGTTTACCTCCCTCCTACAGCTGGAAATAGGTTCCTCTTGATTGGGGTGAAGTCTGGAGGATGCATCCTGGGTTTGTAGACACTTTAGGCCCTGGTTTCGGCCTACCGCGCTACCGCGATCGCGGATAGAAGATTGTACTACAGGCCCCGGCTTCGGCCTACTCCGCGATCGCGGATTACTTAAGGGACTTGCTGGATGCCTGGAACTACTGGAACTGCAGGTAAGGGCCAGAGGGGCATGACACTAAATTACTATGTTAATGTACATTGTATTAGCTTTTTCTTCTGTTCAAATGTTCAGATCCCATCAACCCTTGTGCCTGCTCTATCTTATGTTGCTTTATTACTCAAAAAAACCTCTGTACAAAAAACAAAAACAAATACACTTTATCTCTATTTGAAGAGTTGGTAGCTGGTGGGCTGTAGTCCTGCTGTCTAATG
Organism: Pelodytes ibericus; assembly: GCA_036172795.1. Classification (NCBI taxonomy): domain Eukaryota; kingdom Metazoa; phylum Chordata; class Amphibia; order Anura; family Pelodytidae; genus Pelodytes; species Pelodytes ibericus. The sequence goes on from CM069860.1 coordinate 95,615,765, forward strand.
GTATCTTGGTTTTAAATTAACAGCTGATTATGAACAGTAAGTGAAGAAATGCAAAGTGTCTCATCCATTTATTTATTGATACCAATGATCACTGTGGAAAGGAAGCACCTGATATCACCCAATTCAGGAAAGGATTACCTATGTGCTTCGCTATTGAACAACTGCTTCCTGAACCTTTCTTGAACTGTCAGCCAGAGGATATATTTTAACCTTTAATTTAAATCTTCAAACCCAACAGCTGTAGAATCTATTTACACGTTAAGTGAATAATTAATGCGATGTGTGTGACGTGTTTTTTTTTTTTTAGGATGTTGAGAGCTCGATTTATTTGTCTTCTTAATAGGCAGGCTTTAGAAATGATAAACTTAATTGAAAACATTTGTAACTTCAATAGATAGCAAGTCATGGAGTGCTTTCCTGATTTTCTTTGAAAGGGAACAACATCCACAAGAGTCATCAGCATTGCCTAGCAACACAGACACGGAGAGAATGCATGTGTTTCCACATTTGCTGCTATGAATTCCCAAATGATCATTTGCCTTTTCAAAGCCCAAGTACACACACAGGGAAAATATATGACAATACTATTTTGCAATGCTCAAAATGTGTCAAGTGTTATATTAGTCCAACATTCAAGATAGTAAAAGAATTAAAGATAGTATTACAGATTAAAGCTCTCTCTCCCCTTTACCTTTCATCCGGCGCTGTTGATTGTCACCTATTTGCAAGTAATGTAAACAGAATCATATGTTTACATGTCTCTCTACATTTCAAAGTTGTAAGCAAGGGTTGTATGGTTTTCAGCCAGCAGAAATTGTATATCTGTGAATGCACTCTGAGGTGCACTCCAAGCATAAAAAAAAGTTTTGAATTGTTTTATAACTTTTACCATTCCTTTCTGTCACTCTTCCTGCAACTATTTTATTGCTATTAATCTGACTAGAACATATATATGTTCATCCATTTGTTTTGAGGGTCAAATGATGACCTGCATAATGTATAATTCATGTATATTCAGCGACAAATCATTGAATTAATCAAGGTTGTTTTTTTTCTTTCTATAAACTAGCCTGCAACTCATAAAACTTACCTGTATTGATGGAGCGCCTGACAGCGATGAACTATCAGGCGCTTGAACTACCGCAAAGAAGCAGCCATTATGAATCGGCTGCCCAGTCTGTTGCCATATATCAGTTGAAGTCAACAACAAAAAAAGCTGTGAGGGAACACAGGATATGAAAACCAAAATGCAGGGTACAGTGTAATCAGAATAATACTTGTGCGACAGCAATACGTATAAGCAGTTGAGGTACACACCTGGGTCTAGTAGAATGGATTTGTACACTGAAAACAACAAATGCAAATATATACCGGATGCAGACTCTTTGTAATCCAAAGCACGTTAATGCAGTTAATAAGCAGATGGTAAGCAAATAGATTGTAATCCAAGGTATAAAGCACTGTTGTCAAGCAAGTGGGTTAGGAGTATATAGCACAGTTCTTATGCATGCCAGGTTCACACGATATAGAACAGTTCTCATGGATGCATGATTCACAGTATTCAGCACAGTAACGTATATGAAGCAACACTTCAGGATAGCATGATACAGGAATACCTGAGAAACCGTAGCAAATAGAAAAATCCAGGGAAACGCCACATATAAAAGAAGCCAGAATAGAAGCAAAGTCAGCTGGTCCAGAGGTCAGGGAAACAAGCACAGGGGTGAAGTCAAAGGGAAATCCAGGTTAAGGGACACAAGCAAAGGAGCACTAGCGAAGGCAATACAAATTGCCAAAAGTAAACGGAAGGAAAATCTAAATGCTGAAGGCAGGATTCACGAGAATCACTCAGCGCCATACTGAGTGCTGAGATTCCTTTTAAATTCTCGTTGGCATGAATTCACGGAGCACGCGCCACGCAGCCTCCCCTGTTGCCAAGAGGAGGGTATGCTCCTGCAGGAGAGCTTCATAGCGTGCCCGGAGGTGGAGGAAGTAGAGGCGCTAGTGATTATCTGGATCATTGGATACTCCGGTGAGTTACTTCAGAGGGAAGTCTGACAGTAGTGTAGGCCGCCGCAACCCCAGTCTATAACTACAAGTCCGATGAACTGTAGCTAGCAATATAGCTGGCTGAATATTATTGTAGATTAAGTCAACAAAAGTTAGTTTTTGCACTGTAGAATTAGTGTAGCCCCACAGTCCCATCTATAGTTAGCTTCTATTGCCATAATAATCAACTAGCAATGTTGGTTGCTCAACTTCATGAGAGTTGCAGTCAACAAAAGTTAAAGGTTATACTCAGGTAGCTTCAAATGTCTCAAGGAAAATAATAGTTCTGAGTTTCAGATCACTCAAAATTTGGGCTACTCAGGAAGCACTATAGTGCTTCCAAACTGGTCCAAAAATCATTAATTGTGGCTGCCTTTCATGCTAAAATTTTGGGATCCAAACTCCTCCCCATAGACTTCTATCATAACCTCTATCCTTCCCATGTTGGGAGGACATCGCTTATTGCAAAACAGTTAAAGTCATCCCAAAATAAAAATAAATACATATATTTTAAAAAAGGGGGTCCAGGGGCACTTGACCATACTCTGGACCCCAGGAGGATTTTTTTTTTACTACCTGCCTTGGCCCCCCATGTAGGTAACAACCCATTTGGCCATCTCCCAGTCCCCTTTATCATTAGGGTCTGGCCAGGATCCTTGCCATTTTTTTGTTTTAATTTATGGGGTCTACTTGCCCCGGGCGGGGTATTTTTAAGGATGCAGGAGCAAGAGAAGCATCCCACTAAGTAGGCATGTCTATCTCCTGTTGATCCAGGCAGCCATATAAATAACCTCTAAGCTAACCAAGAGCAACTCCAGTGTTTTGGTGCCTCAGGTTGCTTTGTACTCCATTGCTACTTAAGCCCTGCTGTCATACACTGTTGCTGATCCTCCCATTGTATTTCTGTCCTTAACCTTCACCTGTCCTCTTGCCAAATTCCTGAATAACAACTTACTATTGATGTACTCTACATGATACAGTGGAAATAGGATGACAGCGAGATAAATGGTTTTGACAAAGTCATAAAGCAAAGGGATGAAGATCAGGATGTGAAAGAATGACAGAAAAGAGTTGGTAATGTGAGCAGAATGGAAAAGATAGGATGAGATAAGTGAGAGTAATCCATAAAACTAAGCAAAGAGAGAGATCATGCCCCAAGTGGTTAAAAGAGAAGTGTCAAGATGACTCTGGAATATGGAATAAGATGCATTATGAATGAGAAATAATAGATGGGACAATGGCAGAGAAGAGTTGAATATGCAAATGTGTAAAGAAGATAAATGTGAAAAGGTTCAGTATTCATCATTCAGTTATTGCTTTACCTATGATCCAGCTATTATAAAGAATGTATTTTGCACTGTGAAATAAAACATGTTCCTGGCCTTGTTTACATGAAATGTAATAATAATAACACACACATTCAAAATAATATAAAATGCAATGTCAACAATAATTGTTTGGACCTTACTCATTGAGCAGGTAGAGTTGAGCGGACACCTGGATGTTCGGGTTCGGCGGGTTCGGCCGAACTCGGAAAAAAAGTCCGGGTTCGGGGACGAACTTGACCCCGAACCTGAACATACTAGTGTTAGTGGGGACCAAATGCCCCCCCGGTAATAATAATGAGGGGGGGCCCTTATGTCCCCCCCCGCTCCCAACCCATGAGCTGTGGGTGGGGACCCTAAAATAATAATGAGGAGGGGACCTAATGTCCCCCCCGGTTCCCACCCCTGAGTGGCGGGTGGGGACCCGAATAATAATAATGAGGGGGGACCTAATGTCCCCCCCGGTCCCCACCCCTGAGCGGTTGGTGGGGACCCTAATAATAATAATGAGGGGGGGACCTAGTGTCCCCCCGGTCCCCACCCATGAGCGGCGGGTGGGGGCCATAATAATAATAATGAGGGCGGGACCTAGTGTCCCCCCCCCCGGTCCCCACCCATTCAGAGTGCTAGCCATTTTAAACAGAGTAGGAAAATTCTAAAGGACTTTCCCACGCTGTGTAAAATGACACAGAGCGCTCTGATTGGTTGGATTTCAAACCAACCAATCAGAGTGCTAGCCATTTTAAACAGAGTGGGAAAATTCAAAAGAACTTTTACCACGCTGTGTAAAATGACACAGAGCACTCTGATTGGTTGGATTGAAATCCAACCAATCAGAGTGCTCTGAGCTTAATTGCAGGGTGGGGAAAGGCTTTATAAGCCTTCCCCCAAGCTGCAGAGCTCAATCTGCACGGGCCCCTCCATGGACAAAGATGGATTATTTTTTACCTAGTGGAAATATACTTCTTTATGGTTCTTGGGGTAAGAATGCTTTCCTCTAGTGAACTGGAAGTCTCTGTTCTTTGTATCTTGTATGTCCTCTATACATGATCATGTTCCCTAACAGCTTGAACTAATATTGACTGTACAATTTATAATACAGCCTTCTCTTTGGACCCTCTCTTCTAGCATAATAGACATGTGCAAAACTAAAATTTTCGTTTCGTTTTCGTCCATTCGGACGAAAAATGTTATTTATTTCGTCTAAAACGAATTTCGTTCATTACTGCATTCGTTTCAGACGAAATTCGTTCATTATTTTCGTTTCGTTAATTTTAATTCGTTCGTTTTATAGAAATACAATGTAATACTATTGGCTTTCTATAAACCGAACGAGAGCCCCATTCATAAGAAATTCTTATGAATGGGGCTCTCATTCGTTCATAGAAAGGCAATAGTACTACATGTTTTCTATAAGCCGAAAGTCTATAAACCGAACGACTTTCGGTTTATAGACTTTCGGCTTATGGAATACATGTAATCCTATGGCTATTCTATAAACCGAACGTTCGGTTTATAGAATAGCCATAGGATTACATGTATTCCATAAGCCGAAAGTCGATAAACCGAAAGTCGTTCGGTTTATAGGCTGTCGGCTTTTAACTATACGGAGACAGAGTCTCCATTCATAAAATTATGAATGGAGACTTTGTCTCCGTATAGTTAAAAGCCGACAGCTTATAAACCGAATGTTCGGTTTATAGGCTGTCGGCTTTTAACTATACAGAGACAAAGTCTCCATTCATAATTTTATGAATGGAGACTTTGTCTCCGTATAGTTAAAAGCCAACAGCCTATAAACCGAACGTTCGGTTTATAAGCTGTCGGCTTTTAACTATACGGAGACAAAGTCTCCATTCATATGAATGGAGACTCTGTCTCCGTATAGTTAAATGCCCACAGCCTATAAACCGAACGTTCGGTTTATAGGCTGTCGGCTTTTAACTATACGGAGACAAAGTCTCCATTCATAAAATTATGAATGGAGACTTTGTCTCCGTATAGTTAAAAGCCGACAGCCTATAAACCGAACGTTCGGTTTATAAGCTGTCGGCTTTTAACTATACGGAGACAAAGTCTCCATTCATATGAATGGAGACTCTGTCTCCGTATAGGTAAAAGCCGACAGCCTATAAACCGAACGTTCGGTTTATAAGCTGTCGGCTTTTAACTATACGGAGACAAAGTCTCCATTCATATGAATGGAGACTCTGTCTCCGTATAGTTAAAAGCCGACAGCCTATAAACCGAACGTTCAGTTTATAGGCTGTCGGATTTTAACTATACGGAGACAGAGTCTCCATTCATAAAATTATGAATGGAGACTTGTGTCTCCGTATAGTTAAAAGCCGACAGCCTATAAACCGAACGTTCGGTTTATAAGCTGTCGGCTTTTAAACCGAACTATACGGAGACAAAGTCTCCATTCATAAAATTATGAATGGAGACTTTGTCTCCGTATAGTTAAAAGCCGACAGCCTATAAACCGAACGTTCGGTTTATAAGCTGTCGGCTTTTAACTATACGGAGACAAAGTCTCCATTCATATGAATGGAGACGCTGTCGCCGTATAGGTAAAAGCCGACAGCCTATAAACTGAACGTTCGGTTTATAAGCTGTCGGCTTTTAACTATACGGAGACAAAGCCATGGGCTGCAGGTGTCAACTCTGAGCTTTCAGCAGGGGACCGGGTGGAAGACAATGTGAAGGAAGGAAGTGGTAATAGCAAACAAATTCAATAACTATTTTGTAGGATGCGCCACAGCTCTTATAGAAAAACATCACAATGAATATTATGAAGACGAGTCACACCCGATAACACCCCTGAGCAAACACATTGCTGAATTTGAATTTGCTTCTATATCAGATAGTGAAATAGCATCGCATCTCCTCAATCAAAAAATGAAACTACAATATGGGCCGGACCTACTTCCGTCAGTGCTGCTGAGGCTGAGTAACTGCGCGACCCATTGCCCGCCTAATCAATGAGTCCCTGACCTCCGTTATGTCCCCAAAGCCTGTAAAAAAGCCAGAGTTATCCCCATCCACCAAAATAGTGATGTAAACATAGTGGTAAACTACAGCGTGGGATAGACACAAGGCTATCCTAGCTATAAGACCGGGAACGGGGGACTAATCAAAAGTACTCAAAAAAAATTGGGCAGATTAGATGGACCGAATAGTTCTTATCTGCCGACACATTCTATGTTTCTACAGGCCTATCTCACTGCTACCCGTCCTTTCTAAAATCCTGGAAAAATGTGCCCATGATCAACTGTGCAAGTATTATCAACGGTCCAACTATCTAACCTCACTTCAATCTTGGTTTCAGTCAAATCACTCTGCTGGTTTTGTTCGTACTTGTCTGATAGAACTCAATATGTGTCTATTGCTGATACTGCCTCCCTCCCGTTGCCAATCAAGTGTGGAGTGCCTCAAGGATCTGTTCTTGGGCCTCTGCTTTTGTCACTATTTATTAATGATGTGTGTGACCTGGCTTGTGTGCATATGTATGCTGATGATACAGTCATTTATACTTCCGGTACTAAACTATCGCAAGTGGAATCCGTGCTACAGGGGCAGTTTTCTAAAGTTGAAAGTTGGAAAGCTAGAAACAAATTATTCCTTAACGCTGAAAAAACTGTGTCCATGTTGTTTGGGACAAATGCTAAGCTACTTAAATTAAACAATCCTCAAATAAACATAAAGAACAAATCTAGTTATAACATGACCCAAGTAAATTCATACAAGTATCTTACCTAGATTCCACGTTAAGGAAACGTATTGTGCCGATCTTGGACTATGGAGATGTTGTGTATGATTCTGCCCCCCAGACACATCTCGGTAAACTCGACACTCTGTACAATACATTGTGTCGTTTTGCACTACAGTGCGATTATAACACTCATCACTGTAAAATGTTAAAAGAGTTAAATTGGCTGACGCTGGCCTCTAGGCGCGCTCTCCACCTAGCGTGCTTAGTGCATAACCACTTCTCTGGAACGCTTCCCCCCTACCTGAGCGGCATGCTCGCCCTTACTCCCTGCACATCCTACAATCTCAGATCTTGCACCAACCCTTCTCTAGCGATCCCTCGCTTCAAAAAGGAAGCGGGTCGAGGTGCGTTCTCTTTCAGAGCTCCTCAAACGTGGAATAGCTTTCCTGCTTCTGCCAAATCAGCACCTAGTCTAACATCACTGAAAGTACATGTCTCCAAAGTCCTCAAAACAGATTGTACCTGTTATTAGTTTACAAACTCCTTCATATACTGTACATGTTGTTCCTTCTTTGTATCAATAATGGTTTACCCTGTATGTTCACCTTCTATCTTGTTTATATATATGTATGTATGTATTTATTTTAATCTACTGTTAAATGTGTAACTCTGGAACTCCATTCTGGACTGGGTCCCCAGGACATACTTGAAAACGAGAGAAATATCAATGTAATTATATCAATTACTGGTAAAACACTTTCTAAATAAATAAACTGGAGGCACTATCAGCCACCCAATCTACTATCGCCTGTACTTGTTCTGGCCTCACCATTCTAAGAGCGGCATTCTGGCCTACCAAATAACGCTGAAGGTTCTGTCGCATACTAGCACCTGAGGAAGGTGTTTCACTTGTGCTTGTAGCTGGCACAGATCGACCACATCCACTACTTGCAACAGGAGCTCCACCAACACCAGCAGCACCACGACCAGGGCCACGTCCCTTATTTGACGCTCTACTCATTCTTTGCGGTCACCCACCAAAGTAGCAGATGGTTTATGTCAGGCGACAATGTAACCGCCAATAGTCAATTGGACTGTTTATTGGACTGCAAAAAATGCACCGCAAGACGTAAATGTACTATTTAGCACAACAATTATAATTTTTCAAAGTGCGCTGTAAGCAAAGTATTGGACTGTTCTATTTGACTCTCAGATATGAAGTGCACCGCAAGACGCAAATGTACTATTTAGCACCCAAAACAATTAGAATTTTTCAAAGTGCTCTGTAAGCACAGTAGAAATGTGAGCACAGTATTTGATGGTTCTATTTGACTCTCAGATATGAAGTGCAAGAAGTAAATGTACTATTTAGCACAACAATTAGAATTTTTCAAAGTGCGCTGTAAGCACAGTATTGGACTGTTCTATTTGACTCTCAGATATGAAGTGCACCGCAAGACGCAGATGTACTATTTAGCACCCAAAACAATTAGAATTTTTCAAAGTGCACTGTAACCACAGTATTTCACTGTTGTATTTGACTCTCAGATATGAAGTGTCTCTGCAAGATGCAAATGTACAATTTAGCACCCAAAACAATTAGAATTTTTCAAAGTGCACTGTAACCACAGTATTTCACTGTTCTATTTGACTCTCAGATATGAAGTGCACCGCAAGACGCAAATGTACTATTTAGCACCCAAAACAATTAGAATTTTTCAAACTGCGCTGTAAGCACAGTATTGGACTGTTCTATTTGACTCTTAGATATGTAGTGCACCGCAAGATGCAAATGTACTATTTAGCACCCAAAACAATTAGAATTTTTCAAAGTGCGCTGTAAGCACAGTATTTGACGGTTCTATTTGACTCTCAGATATGAAGTGCAGGACGCAAATGTAATATTTAACACCAACAAATTGCAGTATTTAAAAATGCCTAGATGTTGCCCACTGAGCTAACAGAACAGGATTAAAGTCATGTGCCTGGCACACATGCAGTTGCAAGTGCACTGCACTCTCTGTGGCACTGGGCTCAGGGCAGGGTACAAATATGTAGTATAGCACCCACTAAAATAATCACTGTAATTTGAATAATCGCTGTAGTTTGAATAATCGCTGTAGTTTGCAGATTCAACGCCAGAATTTTTTTAAATCTGTCCCTCACAGCTGCAGCATCCTCTCCCTACACTAAGAAGAGCTCATGTGATGTGCGTGTATGTGACTCCAGCTTTTATATAGAGGCTGGGTCACATGCTGCACTGGCCAATAACAGCCATGCCATGAGTAGGCATGGCTGTGATGGCTTCTAAGGGCAAACGAGTCAAACGCTTGTTGATTGGCTGCCCTGCAGCCTTTCAAAATGCGCCATTAAATCGCCGAACCCCGAACTCCAACACGAACATACAGTGGAATGTCCGTGTTCGGGTCCAGGGTCCAAAAACCGTAATGTTCGGTACGAACCCGAACAGTGCGGTTCGGGTTCGATCAACACTAGTTGTAAGTACTAATAGCCTAAATCTAAAATTTACTGCACAATGTAACAATGAGAGATTATCTTTTTCTCGATCTGACTTTGACAGCAGGTTTAATTAAGGGCAACTATCAGGCTCCAGGTCCCACTACCCGCAGCAATCATGGTCCTCTGTCTCCTTCACTCACCTCCAGAACTCCATCCTCCCATGTTGTGGCCGCGCAGTTGCAGACTAGGCCACATCCCTGGCCTTGAGTCGCACTTGACTCCCGCAGAGCCAGTACACGCGTCCTTCTGCTGCCTGGGGGCGTGGCTTCCCGGCCAAGGGGCGTGGCCGCTCGAACACAGGACTAGGTAGAGCGAGGAGAGTGGGTGTTGCTTTTCCGATACACCTACTATGCAGTGAATGGCAGAGGGAGGATACTGAGAGCTGAGGGGAAGGGTTATGGTGCCTGACTCCCTATTTAAACCCTGCTCACCTGCCATTCTATGCTTGTTTATTCCCAAGCTAGGTTCTCTGCTTGCAAAGTTCCTGTTACCTCTCATTACTATTCAGTATTATATTTTGAACCACCAGCTATTGGCCCTATGTCTTCCCTCTTGGATACTGCTGATCTCTCCTGACCCCGGCTTCCCAAACTCGTTTTTGCTACTAATCTACTAATCTAGGCTACTAATCTAGGACTAGGTAGAGGGAGGAGAGTGGGTGTTGCCTTTCCGATACACCTAATATGCAGTGAATGGCAGAGAGAGGATACTGAGAGCTGAGGGGAAAGGTTATGGTGCCTGACTCCCTATTTAAACCCTGCTCACCTGCCATTCTATGCTTGTTTATTCCCAAGCTAGGTTCTCTGCTTGCAAAGTTCCTGTTACCTCTCATTACTATTAAGTATTATATTTGGAACCACTAGCTATTGGCCCTATGTCTTCCCTCTTGGATACTGCTGATCTCTCCTGACCCCGGCTTCCCAAACTCGTTTTTGCTACTAATCTGCCTGCCTCGACCCTCTGCACTGCCTTTGACCTTGCCTTTGCTTAATCCCTTTGTAGTTTTCCCTTTGGATTTACCTACTGCTGGAACTCCCCTGCGCTATGCTCCTGACTCCCAGCCTCACAGCAACATAACCACTGAAGTCTATGGAAAGGATATTTTGGACAATAATCTACTCCATGCTATATGCTGCCATTTCTTTCATACCAAAATAGTTGTCCCTATAGAATAGGTTTACAGATTAAAAAGAAATTGCATGGACAGGGACACATACGAGAAGCAGGATAAGAACCTCAGTGATATATTAAGAAAATGGGGTTACTCTTAGGACATCATTCTACAAGGTTACAACAGAGCTAACTCCATCAGTAGAGAGGAAATGGTAAAATCCTTGCATAGATTGAGGAATGAGGCTACAGTTACATTTGTAACTTCCTACTACAAAGAATTTTATAAGACTACACATAGTATTTAATATAATCTTAATATCTTAACTTTGGATAAGGATTTACTAGAAGTGATAGGTATGGGTATTAGATGCTCAGACCACAGAGGTATATTTATTGATAACACATTATCCTCTAGCATGTTTTCTCAAAGTCAGTGGCTTGGATGTCAGTGTTGGGACAAACTTCAACTCAAGTACACATGTTTATAGATTTTTTTAGTTTATCTTCTCATCTTTTCTCTTTTTTAGGATTTGTATTTTTTCAGAGCATTTATTCACAAATATTTTTTTCATTTTATTTAAACATGTTGTGGCATTAACAGTCCACTTATTTTTCTAATTGGTTTCATATTTTTTATGGCATGTTAAGTTTATTCATCACCATTCTGCAATAGTTGTTTTCATAAAACACACCACAATCATCACTTAACATTTGCAACATAAATAATAGCTGATAAGGAATAAAAGCAATCAAAAAATACAAATCAAAATAGAATAACTATGCCAAAGATGGGAACGGTACGATTAAAGGACAATTTAGAGATGTGTCTCTGTTCTTGTAAATAGTATGCTTTATTTGTCACCACCATTAGTGTTAGATAGTTACATAGTCATTTAGGTTGAAAGACTTGCGTCCATCAAGTTCAACCTTTTTCCTTAGAGAGCCCTTTATAGGGGCCTTTACATACTTATTTAACACTATCATATCCCTCTCTAAGGGATAGATTGACGGGCTCAGATTTTGATCCCTTTTTAAGTATGGGGACCACATCGACTGTACACCAATCTGTGGGCACCATACCTGGAATAAAATAATCCATGTAATTGTAAAATAAACCTGTAATTTGTTGATAATTTGTACATTAAGACACAAAGTGATATAATAAACCAGAAACAGCACTAACACTTTTACAACATTGTTTAGGTGATGGATTCCCTTTAACCTTGAAATCATTTAGATACCTTTTTCCTAATACAGCACGCTTACCCTTACATGCATAGTAAAGTGCATGGTATCATGTATAACCTGATTTATCCATGTTGTGCATTAAAAATACTTCCTTTTTGTTCTATAGATGCAGCATGTAAGTTTGATGTAACCTAACAGTAAGGTACATTAACTAAGAATAGAGAACTGTGAAATATTTTCTGTGCAGAACAAAACATATAAATTACAGCTTATTGAAAACAATGCTAGAATGGCATCTTATAGAAAATCTCTAATGCACTGTGTCACTAATTATCAATGAAATGAACGAATATGTCTCAATGAATACACTAATCCCCCCCATATCCACTAGAGTAAGAATTTCTCAAAAACAAATTTCTACATGCTCCAGTGTCAACATTTCTCATATAATAGGAAGCTTAACATTTATTAAAAATAATCATACCTATATGATGCTCAGGTTACAAAAATGGAACTGAGAAGTGAACTACAAAAATCAGGCATTGATAGTTGATATGGAAACATTATCCCAATTGACCAACTTTCTAAATCAGCTATTAACACATGATTTTTGCAGTTCACTTCTCAGTTCAGTTTTAGTGGATAGATCCATGTGCCTCCACAAATATAACCATAAAATCAATATACAATAGAATTTCAGCATGAACATAGTGTTAGTCCAACTGTGAGAAAAAAATACATTAATAGGTGTAATTGTTAAATAGCATACATCTAACACATATTTCTATTTTGAATGATATATGTAACCTTCAGGAGAAGTCTATAAAAAGTATTAGCCAGTGATTCGGGCTGACATCATTGCTCTGGAATACATAAAGTGCTTACATAACGAAACTTTAACCCCTTAACGCATATGGATGTATATATCCGTCCTAAAAAGCATGGTCCTTGTGGACGTATATATACGTCCTCAGTTTTCATGTAGCAGCGCAATGCTACATGTCTGCAGCTATTCCCAGAGGCTGCTTCGGATCTGATGCAGCCTCTGAGAGTGCTTTCAGCCCCCCCCCCCCCCCCCCCCCCGTGCGCATACGATCACTGCTAACTGTATCCTAAGTTTGGTTTCTGCTTTCTTGCTTATGTTTAGCCTCTGTCCTGTAGCCCTGCATTCTGTATTTTAGTTCTGCTCTTCCTCAGTTCTTTTTCTGTTTTAACTCTGCTTAGCTATCACTTAGTTCATTTACTCTTAAGCCCTGGTACCTGGATACAGCAGCTGCTTCACAGGGCTTGGTTGTGGCTGCAAAGACTTGGGGTCCCAAACCTCCAAGCGATTGCAGTTACCCAGCACCAGGTCCTGTGTCTCCACCCTGCACTGTAGCTCCTGATCTTGGGCGCTCAGGGTCTCTTTACCATCCCGGACCCCGTGCGTTACATATGGCTGTAGGCACACAGCAGGAGTTCGCGGAGTGGGGTTTTGCAAGCAGCACCAGCTGCATGTCAGCTGTTCCTGTTTGGAGTCTGCTTTTGATCCATGCCAGTTCCAGGGACTCTCTAGCTTCCTGCTCCAGTCTGATATTGTCAGTATTAGAGTTCCATGTCTGAAGCCCTCCTGCAGAGCGGATCTCCTTCCTGTCCTGAGTGTCTGATCGAGATGACTTCACTGGCGTGGATCATTGCTTCCTGAGGAAGTCAAGAGGACTTCATTGGCATGGTCCATTGCTTCTTGAAGAAGTCACTCAGAAGATATCTATTGGTCTTGTCCGGAGGTCGCTCTGTTGAAAAAGCTTGGATGCTTCTTGACAATGCTGGTTCCTGGGTGTTTCCTAGTTTGGTGTTTAAACCCCTCCTATGAAGTGGATCTCCATCCAGACCAGGCAATCTGCATGAGACAACTTCCTAGCCCTCGTTCGTCTTGTCGAATGTCCTGAGGAAGTTTGTCTGCTAAAGTGCAGCTGGTCGCTCCCGGAGTTCGCTCCTTGAGAAGGGGGTACTGTAACCATGCACCCTTTATGCAGGTTTATCCAGGCTGTATCCAGGCTTTTCTGTATCCTTCTAGCTTTGCTTTCTTATTAGTTATGCTTATTCCTGCCTTGCCTTGTATTCCTGCCTTGCCCTGTATACCTGTCCTGCCCTGTATTCCTCTCTGCCTGTCCTTATGTTTCATTTCAGGTTTTCTATCCCTCTGCTCTGTCAGTTTTCTATTTAAACCACACCCATTGCTTTTCAGTCCTTTGCAGCAGTCTACAAGTATTTTCTCTGTGTTTAAGTTCTATGCCATTTATGTGACTTAGATTCTATTTATGCTTTTCTAATATTATGTTTTAGTTAGGGACTTGCCTAATGTGGGGTACCTTGATGTGGTTGGCAAGCTAACATCTAAACTGGCCAATTTGTATGAACCAAACCCACACCTTTGCCATCTTTAGTATTAGGCTAGTTCCTGTATTTATGTTTGTTCCTTTGTATGTGCCTTTTGTGTTCCTTAACCCCATGCCTTGTATTGCTTATCCTTAGTTTGATTTCTGCTTTCTTGCTTATGTTTACCCTCTGTCCTGTAGCCCTGCATTCTGTATTTTAGTTCTGCTATTCCTCTGTTCCTTTTCTGTTTTAGCTCTGCTTAGCTAAGCATGCTCCTCCAATACATCGTGCCCAGAGGAGAGCGACGGAAGAGAGAAAAAAAATATCTTCCGTTGCTCTGAAACCGTTGCTTGACTGCCTGTAGAGGCAGTTAACAATATTACAGTCAAACATAGAAAATAAATTAAATAAATAAATGGAAAAAGCTAACTCTAGATCTACTAAACCTAGATCTAGGGTTAGGGCCATAATTAGGGTTATTAATGAGGTTACAGGGGGGGTTTGGGTGAGTACAAGGGTTAGATTAAGGGGTGGGGGTTGATTAATGCTTAGGGTAAATTTAGGGTTGGGGTAAATTTAGGGTTGGGGTAAAAAGGGCACTGTAGAAGAAAATGGTTAGAAAACATTAGTTGAAATAAAACATAGACAAACATGGAAACATTGGTTTTCTAAACTTAGGACAAATATTAGAAATATATAGATGGGGTCTTTTTTACCATTTGTAATTGTTTAAAAAAAATCAGGTCAAAGTTTTTTATGCCAAATTTTCATCATATTTTATATATTTTTTTTAATAGTAAATTATATCATATGATGAAAATAATAGTATCAAATTAAAGCCCTCTGTGTCCTTTAAAAAATGATATATAATTTGTGTGGGTGGACTGAACACAAAGAAATAAATTCACAGTTCAGTAAACATATGACAAAAATAATGGAATTCTGGTCTTCAAGGTACATCAAATGCAGCAGAGCAGTCGGTCACTAAGGGGTTAAACTAGGAGATCCCTGATCCATAGCATTATGATTTTATAACCTCAATTCACCAGCAGCAACCATCCAACTTGGAGATCTCCAGCCCATGAGATCTCGGTTACTAGTGGGTGTAAGTTGTGGCTTGTGAATTATGTCAGAAGGTTATAAAATAAGAATTCATTGGATAAGGAACCTCCTAGCTTAGAGTATAATTCTGCAGACAGTTCTTTACAAGCATAAACTCTTGTTTGCTAAACTGTGTTGTGTAAGGTACCAGTTGAGTATCCCTTATCTGAAGATCAAAAAACCGAGATTACCCAAAATCTGAAAAAAAACAAAAACATTTCGGATGTGGTCAATTCAGATAATGAATACTAATTTTTTTTGTATCCAGCAGTGAAGCTCCACATCTGCTCATCCAATAATCGTGAAAATTGAATGGTAAGGAAATGCAGAGAGAGAAGGTGAGTATATCTCAAAGTGCAAAATTTTAATACAAAAACAATAGTAGCTTACATGTGTAGTACAGGACAAACAGCACGTCAATTATCCACAGAGACAGTACAGTAGTCTGGTGTCCCGCAGTAGTGGAAGCAAATAATTAAAACCAACATGAATTTAAAATAAAATAAAATGAATCCACGATTATTGGATGAGGAGATGTGGAGAAACTAAAGCCAAAACAGCTAACCGATGAGCCCTATTTAGCTGACAGCTTTGTGAGTGTAACTGCTTACTGCGTACTGTTCCTGATTTTTAAGCTGTACTGTACTATGGTCTTTTGTCTCTCTTTTTTCACATATATTTTGAGACACCTAAGACCACCTTCATACTCTGAACAAGAGTGATCGCCCTTTCATGCAATTATTATATTTCCTTTTACCACGTTTGCTGGTGGGGTTCACCTAGCGCACCTACCATTCCTGTTTCAGGTTCTCTTTTTGATTTGTTAAGCCATTAAATGTAAGATAAAAGGTAGAGGGAATGGTCAAAGTTAATTCTAATGCAATAGCTATTGGACAGTCAGAAAGATATTAGTAATATTAAAAGTACGGGTGTATTTAGGTAAAGGGCTATAACTTCAAGGACAGAAGATGATCAGTTCTCCTTTCGAAATATTATGTTTTACAGGTGAGTCAGTGACGCGTGGCATAAGAGATGGACAGTGGTGGTGGAGGATAAACTAATAAAATGGCAGTATAGAAAACAAATAGAAAAAATGATGTTATATCTTCCACACCCTAATGGCCATATTTGCAGGCTTTAAAAACAACCCTACATAGTTTTGAAGGCCTCTCTGCAGAAAAAAGGATCAAGCTAAAAGCTTTTTCAGAGTATGCACTTGAGAGACTAGGTGACTATTTATGCATGTCAGTGTAATATTTGTAGAGTAATAGTTTGGGATAATATATACTTAGCATGTCATGGGCAAACTTCTTAAATAGAGAAATCACCATGGAAATGAATGCAATGTTGCTATTCATGCATAACTGCCACTCTGAACAAGTCAAGTTTTTTTTCTTTTTACAAGATATGAAAAATGTCAAAATAAAAAGGTGAAAAATTGTATTTTATTCCTTTTTTTGGCAATCCTTACTTTAAAGTTTAATATTTCATAATAAGACTTAAGTAAAACATGAACACTGATTTAGATTAGAAAATAATAGAAGAAGCACAATATCTATTTTATTATTTCAATAATTAGATACCATGGTTTGTACAAAATGTCTTATTGGGGTAGTTGGTAAATAATCCTCCTTGTCGAGTTTTGTGTACAGACCCCTTGGAATAAATACTACAAGGTTCTATAGATTCAAGATATGCTCTTAAGATTGAGTACTACTGTCCTAACAGAGGAAAAGAGAACAATAAAAATAAATAAGCTTTGACATGCCGGCAGTGGAGAGATTCAGGGAAGGTGAAGTTAAGAGATGATTGTCAGTGTTGCGTTATTATATATAGATTGCAAGGGAAATGTGTCAAATAGTGAAGCAATGATGCAGAAGGCTAGAGCAATCAAGGTAGCATTTGATGAGGGCCTTTCTGAGATAGACTGCATGCATGTTATCTAATATTATTGAGACGTATTTGGTGCACAAAAGTGTGGCGGAAATACAATACATGTTGCTGGATTCCAGTCAAAGATGAAAAGATTACAAGTTTTTCTTTGGTCATGGTTAGAGTTGAGCGAACACCTGGATGTTCGGGTTCTGCCAAACTTCGGAAAAAAGTCTGGGTTCGGGCTCGAACTTGACCCCGAACTTGACCCCGAACCCCATTGAAGTTAATGGGGACACGAACTTTTGGCCACTAAAATGCCTCTAAAAAAATCCTGGAAAGGGCTAAAGGGCTGCAAAAGGAATTAAAATGTGGGTAAGAGTAGGACAAGTGCCCTGCAAACAAATATGGATAGGGAAATAACTTCAAAAAACATAAAATACATACAAATTAAAAATACAGCTGAGAAATAAAATAGCACTAGATGGAATCTTTGATTTTAGCTTTGGAAGAACATAAATCTAAATCTAAAGCATGGCTGCCAGGATGATCAACAGAATTATCCATGTGAGAGAGGGTTGGAGTGCAGGGTATTCTCTTTCAGTTTATACTAAGTGACCTATAGCTTGAGGAGGCGGTGACCGTGGCGGTGTAGGTGGAAGCGGCGCTGGAGGAGGAGGAGGTAGCCAGAATTTTTCAAAGTGCGCTGTAAGCACAGTATTTGACGGTTCTATTTGACTCTCAGATATGAAGTGCACCGCAAGACGCAAATGTACTATTTAGCACCCAAAACTATTACAATTTTTCAAAGTGCGCTGTAAGCACAGTATTTGACGGTTCTATTTGACTCTTAGATGTAATACATGTAATGCTATTGCTATTCTATAAACCGAAATAGAGTCCCCATTCATACAAATAGGTCAATTGACCTATTTGTATGAATGGGTACACTTTTTCGGTTTATAGAAAAGCAATAGCATTACATGTAGTCTATAAACCGAAAGTCTATAAAAAGAAAGTCTTTCGGTTTATGGACTTTCGGTTTATGGAATACATGTAATGCTATTGGCTTTCTATAAACCGAAATAGAGTCCCCATTCATGAGAATTGTAAAAGATCACTGGGGAGTCAATAACAATATGTCTTCCTTCTTATAATTCTATACCAGCAAAGAGGGCTCAATAAGGTACTTTATTTATGTTATTTTTAAAGCATTTATGTTTCAAATGACTATGCAATCTTTCAATTAAACATACCTTCATTATTTGCTGATAGTTGTCCTTTAAGTTAGGGTTCATTGTAAAAAGAGCACTCAAAAAATATCTAATTCATAATGTGTACATTTATTTAGATATCCTCCATGCCTCTCTGTTAGCGCTGTGAGAAATCCTTGTTTTTATATGTAATCACCAGAGAGGACTCTAGCCAAGTAGAGACAGTCAGAACTCATCAGACTTTGCCAGGTTTGAGCATTGAGTAGTCACTTTGATTGGCAGCCTCTGTCTCTTCGGAGTGTAAAGCCACATGTATTTATAATGCTACCTGTCAGATTTACAAAGGACAAGTGACAATGTTTTTAACTTCTGATTCTATTAAAGGAGCCAAATAAAAAAACTTTAGTTCCATTTAAAAATCATCAGTCGAGAAAGTGGTGCAAAAGCACCATTCATGGAACATCTCTCACAGTGTGCAAGTAAATTCATAATATTGCATATGCAATTAAAAATAATGCAATCCAGTAGTAAAGGACAGGTTTGGATGTTGTTGATGGCATGTTTTTAACAAAGGATAATATAATTTCAGATACTTAAAATGTCTAAAAATAATGTTTGGTTCATGGAGAGTAAATATTTATTCAGTGGAATGACATGATTTTATACTTTTTATACTTGTATTTATACCATAATTTATATTTAATTAATTCCCATAATGTATGTACAGTTTAATACTGCAGTAACAGTTGAATTGTATTAATTAGCAATTTTATAAACTAACCATTCATTTGTCATCCAAACATTTTAAACTAAACCAATGGTAACATCAGGATGATTTAGCATAAATATACCAGGTTACCACCAGGGGTCAGTGTCACAGCTCTAATCCCAACAAAAAGTGACCTTGACTAAAATTGAAAATTTAAAGTAAATACTGTATATCCAATTAACTGGTGATAACTTTAGAGATGTTTCAGGCAGAACCATTATATTCTGAGAATAATGTATTTTTAACCTTATTTTCAGGAGTAATTTATCCTAACCTTGTACAACATGCACAGATTAGGTGACAAAAGGTCCCTCTATTTTTTGTACCTTCTTATAAAATCAATAATTTTAATCTCCACTTTTTATAACCAAACATTTTCTAAGCTGCCTGTGTTTCAGTGGCATTGCACATACCTTTACACAGACATTTATTAAGAGTGGCATAATAGCGGCATACATACTAACTCTTTAGTCTGAGTTTAGAGGACAACATTTGCGGTAATTTTTACTTCCAGCCTCCAGCCATTTTGCAATGATCAATATGCGTTTTAATGATCAGGTAATTTTTACGTTTATTTATAGTGATTCATCATCCCCCTTCGCCCTCTGACCGGGCAAGGTAGCGATAGGGGAGGGAGTAGGTAGGGATTACTTTATTTTATTTTATTAAGTACAGATGGGAGGAGAGTTATAAATGTATTATTTGGTTGGGGTGCCTTTGGGGGGATATGCAGGAGGGGAATTGGACTTCAAAGTCCAATTCGCCTCCCAATTTGAACTCATTTTTCAGTGTATAGCAATTTTTTTTTTTTTTCACTGAAGGGCATTTGAGACTGGAGTCCAAGATAGACTTTGGCAGGGTAGTTGGAGAAGGAAGTTGAATTTGTTTTAGCAAATAGCCAGAGGAGGTCAAATTGTTTTGTTTTATTCGACCTGCCATTTTATCTTCCTCTCGCCAGTCTCGAATTTTAGTAAATAGCCCTCAGAGACTTAATACTGGATATAACATTTACTAGCTTACAAAATCCCAAACCACTCGTCAAATTATGAACATTAATTATTCACTTCATTTCTTGTCGCAATCTGTGGGAGGAAAGGGTTTTACATTAACATGACACGAAAGGAAAAACAGTCACAGATAATAAAACAAAGTAACTGTTACACCAATATTTAGCAATATGTTACCAATATGTTACTGTAGATTTATATCCTACAAAGGCTTTATCATGTCTTGATGTTGTAGAAAATAATGTATCGAGGGCATTGATAGAACTAACTGAACCCCAACACTGTTAGTTTAATAAATGGTGTAGACTAGCTACCATTGAAGGAAAGCTTCTTTAGTCTGAACAAATAGAAAATGTGGCACCCAGGAAGACCGTGGGTTTACTGTTGGTTTACAAAGATGCAGGGTGGCTTTAGCAGCTGAATGTTTGTACTTCAGTGTGACTGGTAAAATACCAGGCTTAACTGTCACCCACATGATGGTATCACAAGACTGTGGTACTGAAGCCTGGTGACACTCATATAGTAAGCATCCCTGCCATGTGTTTTCAATCACAGTATAACGGGTTTTTGAACAATCACCCAATGGGGGGCCTACATAACAGACTGAAGAAGGTGTTAGGGTCCAGTTGAAACACTGTATTATTTGCATAATAAATCCATTGGAAAATGGTTCAAAAATACATTTAAAAAATACATTCTGGGAATCTCTGAAATTTCTGACTTACACCAACAAAACGTCCTGAATCTACAGACTGCATTACAAAAATAGTTGCATGCTTGCACACCTCTACATGTCTTTTGGAAAGGGCACATAAATATCTTAAAAATGAACACTTTACCAAGTGTACCGAGTGGTACTTTACTATAAACCATCCTAGTAACAATTACATGTGCATTTTTTATTTTTTTTTTATTTTTTTTTTATTTTTATTATAAACATATCAAGACACTACATTTTTACAAATCTAAGTGACAAGTTGAATATTATAAATATCGCATTATGTTGTAACTTAGTAAAGTAATTTTTAGTAATTCTTTACATGCTCACATTCTAACACAAACATACATAACTTTCCTTATTGGTGGTGTGGAGATTAATGGGGGACGCCCAAGGATCTCTCCCCGTCATCAAGGGACAAGCGGAGAGGCGGAGAATAACTTGGGTCGGGAGAGGGGTAGGAGAAAGAGCGTCTATCAAGATTTTTGTCCAGAGATATAGTTTATGTAATAAATCTAAATGGATAGTGATGGGCTGGAGACGTAATAGGACAGCCATTTACCCCAGATGTTGTTATAATCTAGTAGTCTGTCTGTATCAAAAAATAATGCTTTCTCCATGGTGGCTTGATAGTGTATCTGTATCTCAAGTTCTTTTATAGTTGGGATTGTACTCTTCTTCCAGTGTCTAGAAATGCAAAGCTTCATGGCCATAAGAATATGTATCAGTAATATACTCTTTGGTTTTGAAAGTTTAGGAAGATCAAGATGGAATAAAAATTTGGATGGGGATAGAGTTTTACAATCTAAACCCATTTTAGAAAGAATATATATTACGTTGTTTTTAAGATTATCCAAAAGTCTACAAACCCACCAAATATGTAGTAATGAGCCGGGAGCTAAATTGCAAGGACACCCTTGTCTCGTTCCGTTTCCTACACTAAACCATTCGGAATCAAGGCCATTTCCAAAAATCTTTGCTCTCGGTGAGGAATACAGAGCCATAGCACAATCCTTAAAGAGTCCCCCCATCCCGAAGCCATCAAGGGTAGCAGATAAAAAGTTCCAACTTACTCTGTCGAAAGCTTTTTCAGCGTCGACAGAGATAAGTGCTGTTGGGATATGTTTTTTATTTACAACTTGTATGATGTTTAATAGCTTTCGTACATTATCTGCTCCCGACCTTGCTTTCACAAACCCAGATTGGTCCACGTGAATTAAATCAGGGATAATCAAGCTAAGTCTATTAGCTAAGATTTTGGAAAAGATCTTTATATCTAGGTTCATGAGCGAGATCGGGCGATAGTTTCCCACATAATGTGGGTCCTTCTCTGGCTTCGGGATGGGGGAAATAGTTGCCCCCAGTAATTCTGAGGAAATTCTCCCTGAAAGCCCAATACCCAAAAAGAACTTACTCAGTAAAGGCGTTATTGTAGGTTCCAATAGTTTATTAAATTTTGCAGTATACCCATCGGGTCCCGGAGCTTTACCATTTTTCAGATTTTTTATTGATTCAGATATTTCTTTTGTACTTATAGGTCGGTTTAATTGATCCAATTTTGCCTGGCCCAACTTCGGAAGATCTAATCCCGAGAGGTAAGTTTCCGCAAGAGTCTCTGAGATATTTGTTTTTTCTAAATTATATAAAGTCGAATAATATTGGGCAAATGCATTACTAATTTTTGTTGGAGCTAAGCACACTGTATCTCCTACAATAATCTTATTTATTGCTTTTTTTGTGTATTCAGATTTAAGTCTGCTAGAGAGAGGCTTACCCACCTTATTATTACTATTGTACCATTTCTGTTTTTGTATGGTAGTCATTATTTTGACTCTTTCTTCAAGCCTTAAATTAATCTGCGATTGAATTAATGTTATTCTGTCATTTATTATAGGATCAAAATTGATTTTGTTTTGAACTGTCAATTGCGCTAGTTGTAAATAAAGGTCGGATAGAGCTGCCCCTCTCTCCTTCCTCTTTTGAGCTTCGATTTTAATTAAATGACCGCGCATGACGCATTTAAATGCAGACCAAATAGTCTCTGGGCTAGTCACCTCATTATCATTAAAGACAACGAATTCTGTCGCCTAAGAGAGTTTTAGTTGTAGTATCTGATAAAAAACAAGCTTCGTTAATCCTCCAGCGGGAGTTTTGTCTGTATTCTTGATTATTTAATACTTGGGTTTCAATCGGAGAGTGGTCAGACCATGTAATAGGTCCAATATTAGATCTCTTAAATTTATCTAGGTTTAAACGGTCTGTTAGGAAATAATCGATTCTGGAGTAGCTATTATGAACTTTTGAGTAATATGTAAAGTCTCTTTCTCTTGGATGGTGTACTCTCCAGATATCAAAAATTTCGTGGTCATATAGGATTTTTTGTAGTGATCTACATTTATTTTTATATTGATTGGCGCTTTTAGAAGATATTTGGCCACTTCGGTCCAAATTCTCATCTAGGAAAGCATTAAAGTCGCCACCAATTATTAATATTCCTTTCTTAAGTTGATTTATCCTTTTAAATATTTTTTTTTAAAAAGTTGGTGAATAATCATTCGGGGCATATATGCTGACCAAACTGTATATTATATCGTTTAATCTACATATATTCAAAACGAATCTGCCAAATATATCTTTTTCCACTAATATTGGTTCATATTTGATCTTACTTGAACAGAAAATAGCGACTCCTCTCGCTTTTTTATTTGTTAAATCAGCACAAGATATCAGAGGGTACTTAAAATAATTCCATAGAGGTGTACTTAACTCCGTCCAGTGGGTTTCCTGGACGAAGCACAAGTCAATATTACCATCTACCAAAGATTTATATAATAGACCTCTTTTGATAGGAGAGTTTAATCCCTGGACATTTATAGACATTAGTCTAAAAGATATAGTGTTCTACCTCCCTCCCCCCGGACCCCCCCACGAATCGGATCCAGGGCGTCCACCAGTAACCTCAACACCAATAAACATATACATTTACAAAAAATTCAATATTTAACGAAAAAAATTCACTCGCCATCTGAAAGAATCCCTATCAATGGCTACCCTGAAATTGTCTCAGGGGCAAACAGTTGCTGGTGGCCAGATGTTGGGGGTGATGATTTTCCCCTTTTTTTCCTTTCTTTTTCCCTTTCCCCTTCCCTTATCCCTTTCTTTTCCTCCCTTTCATTCTTCCCCCTTTTTCTTCCTTATCTTTCCCTCCTCCTTCCCTAGCTAAATCATGGTGCGGCTAGATCTCTTGTACCGATATTATAAGTTATTATTAACAATTTCTCACTTTCTTAAGTTTTATAAGGCAATATCACTTTTGTCGTTAATTATATCAATGGGTCAATTAGTTTTTGGCTCTAAGCAATATCTTAAAGTGGCGCATTCAAATTTTTTCGCCAGTGGTTTTCTTTTATCTCTTTGTTGGTCCGTCATACTGTACAAAATTAAGTTTATCTAAATAATCTATATGGTTCAAAGTAGTAACAAGCTTAATAATAGGGTGCATCACGTACAAATATATAATTTCCCCCCCCCCCTATTTCTCTTTTTCTTCCTCTTTCTCTTTTCACATATATTAATATTAAATCAAGCCATATTATATAGAAGATCCTTGTGCGTCAAATATTATTGACATAATTAGTAGATAAATGCATTAAGTACAAACATTTCTCTTTATGTTGTTCAATCTAATCTATTTACGTGATCTATATGATATAAATAATAATAAAGTGCGTGAAGGTAATGTGTTTTGAATATAGTCATATCAGTGTATATATATTATTATTATTATTTTTTTTTTCCCTTTTCAAGAGATATCTATATAGTGTTCAAATAGTGTTTAATTTAGTTAAGAAGTTTTTCCCCCTTTCTTTTCCTTTCTTTCCCCTTTCCTTCATTCTTTTTCCCCTCTTCCCTTCCCCCTTCCCTTCCCTTCCCTTCCCCTTTTTCTACCCCCTTCCCTTCTTTCTCTCTTTATTTTCCTCTACAGTGAAACACAGTGTATTGTTCGCTCCAAGTGATATATATTAACCCCTTAGTGACATGACTTTTTTGGCTTGTCCGACGCTTGGTGACATGGGCTGTTTTAACATTTCTGAGGTGTTTGTGTTTTGCTGTAATTTATTTCTGTCTCATTTAGTGTACCCGCACAAACTATATATCGTTTTTATCGTTATAAGAAGGGCTTTCTTTTGATACCATTATTTTGATAATAGCATATAATTTGATGTAAAAAAAATAATAAAATATGGCAAAAAAATTGAAAAAATAATTTTTTTATGACTTTTATTTGAAAAATCGTATACTCATGTACAAGAGACAACAAAAAAACACTGCTAAAAAGTTTCTAATACATGTCCTGAGTTCAGAAATAGCCCATGTTTTTATGTTTTTGTGCTTTTTTATTCATGCTACAGGGCCAGAACTATAAGTGGTGCAAAGCTATTTTAAAATCCTTTCTTTCAAAATTAGCGATAGTGACATTGTAACACTGATTTCTGCACTAAATCCATGAATGACCCCCAACATGTACATATTTTTGAAAACTAGACAACTCAGGGCATTTAACTTGGGGTATTTTGACACATTTCATGTAGCCATTTTACCACCAATCTATGCCAAAGTTTGCAGCAAAAAATCTTTTTTTTAAATTTTTCACATATATTGCAATTTAGGTAAACATTACCTTAAAATGTGAAGGGGTATTTCCAAATAACACCTCAATATGTGTTCAGCAACATCTCCTGAGTACAGGGATACCACCCATGCATAGGTTTGTTGGTTTGTTTTGGGGCTAAAAGGCCACATTTAGGGGGTGCGCATTTTGGTTTTCCAACTTGGAATTCTGACATGCAGAAAAATTGTGCCCATGTCCCATTTGGGACATTTTTGAAGCCAGAAAGTGTATTCTACCCCACAAAACCATATATATTTTTAAACTAGACACCCTAGGGTATTTCAAATGGTAGTATTAGTATTTTAACACTTTCCATGCACTAATTATACTACCAGCCTATGTCAATGTTTTGGGTAGTAATTTTTTTTCACATACATTGTACTTTGGGCATGAATTCACAGATCCTGTTATATGTCAGTGCCAAACAACACCTCAATATGTGTTCAGCAACATCTCCTGAGTACAGGGATACCCCCCATGTATAGGTTGGTTAGGTTATTTGGGGGTTAAAAGGCCACATTTGAGAGGTGCGCTTTTTGGTTTTCCAACTTGGAATTCTGACGTGCAGAAAACCTGCGCCCATGTCCCATTTGGGACATTTTTGAAGCCAAAAAGTGTATTCTATCCCACAAAACCATATATTTTTGAAAACTAGACACCCTAGGGTATTTCAAATGGTAGTATTTTAACACTTTCCATGCACTAATTATACTACCAGCCTATGTCAATGTTATGGATAGTAATTTTTTTTCACATACATAGTACTTTGGGCATGAATTCACAGATCCTGTTATATGTCAGTGCCAAACAACACCTCAATATGTGTTCAGCAACATCTCCTGAGTATAGGGATACCACCCATGTATAGGTTGGTTAGGTTATTTGGGGGTTAAAAGGCCACATTTGAGAGGTGCGCTTTTTGGTTTTCCAACTTGGAATTCTGACGTGCAGAAAACCTGCGCCCATGTCCCATTTGGGACATTTTTGAAGCCAAAAAGTGTATTCTACCCCACAAAACCCATGTGTAGGTTAGTTAGATTATTTGGGGGCTAAAAGGCCACGTTTAGGGGGGGTGCATTTCCAACTTGGAATTTTGACATGTAGTCAGCCTGCGCCCATGTTCCATTTGGGACACTTTTGAAGCCTGTCAAAGTATTTTACCCCATAAAACCATATATTTTGGAAAACTAAACATCCTAGGGTATTTAAAATTGTGGTATTTTAACACTTTCCAAGTGCTAATTCTACCACCAACCTATGTCAAAGGGTTGGGATGTCATTTTTCCCCCACACACATTGTAGTTCAGGCAGGAATTTTCAGATTCTGGTATTTGCCACTGCCAACCAACACCTCAATATGGGTTCAGCAACATCTCCTGAGTACAGGGATACCTCCCATGCATAGGTTTGTTGGTTTGTATTGGGTCTAAAATTCCACATTTAGGGGGTGCGCAATTCCAACCTGGAATTTTGACATGTAGTCAGCCTGCGCCCATGTTCCATTTGGAACATTTTTGAAGCCGTCCAATGAATTTTACCCCATCAAACCATATATTTTTGGAAAATAGACATCCTAAGGTATTTCAAATGGTGATATTTTAACACTGTATAGGTACTAATTCTACCACCAGCCTTTGTAAAAGTTTGTGGTAGTACTTTTTTGGGAGTTTTTTTTCCACATGCAGTGTACTTCAGGCATGAATTCACAGATTCTGGTAAATGTCACTGCCAAACAACAACCCAATATGTGTTCAGCAACATCTCCCGAGTACAGGGATAGCACCCATGCATAGGTTTGTTGGTTTGTTTTTGGCTAGAAGGCAACATTTGTGAGATGCGCATCTCAAAATTCCAACTTGGAATTTTGACATGTAGTCAACCTGCGTCCGTTTCCTTTATGGGATATATCTTTGAAGCCAGCCAATGTAATTTACCCCCACCAAACCATATATTTTTTTATCGGTAGACCCCCATCACTACTTGTGGCAAGGGCTCAGCAGCCACCGATACATCGCTAGATGATGTATCAGAAAGCTGA
Organism: Pelodytes ibericus; assembly: GCA_036172795.1. Classification (NCBI taxonomy): domain Eukaryota; kingdom Metazoa; phylum Chordata; class Amphibia; order Anura; family Pelodytidae; genus Pelodytes; species Pelodytes ibericus. Next base: position 95,643,424 of record CM069860.1, read on the forward strand.
ATAGGGTCAAAATCGAACCCTGAGTCCGCGGCCTCAGAATCAGTGCGTAAGCAGTGATCTCGAGCAAAGAAGGGGTTAATAGCTCTTAGAAGAGCCTATCTAGTACTGTAATACATTACAGTACAAAGAAATTAATCCATAAAACAGTGCAAACAGCAAAACATACTGTTGCTGTGCAAGATTACTGCTTACACAGTGATGAATGGCAGGGAAGGGGTTAATACACAGTGAAAGACTTTCATAAAACCTGCCAATTTTATAAAATGTTATTTTATATCACTAATACTGATCTGTCTCTTTCCGTCACAAAAATGTAAGTGAGGAGAGGGAGGCAGATCAATATTTGTGAATATTGATCCGACCAATTTTGATCTGACCAGGGCGAATGGTGAGCTTAATTGAGAAATCACCAAACCGCCTTTGCCACTAATTTGCTGTTACTGATCGCTATGCGCTCAGGCAGCTTAAAAAAAAAAAATTTCAAATATTTTTACTTTACATGTAATCCCCTAGCGGGTATGTGTAAAAAAAATAAAATAAAATAAAAATATGCAGACAGATAAAAATTGCTTTGGCGTCAATATCATTGCGTAAGCAGTGATCGACGGCAAAGAAGGAACTTCTTCTAATAACTCTTAGAATAGCCTTTTTAGTACTGTAATAAATTACAGTACAAAAAAAATTAACCCCTAAAAAATGCACAAACAGTAAAAATAAATGCGCTGATGTGCACGATCACTGCTTATGCAAGATCAGTGGCAGGGAAGGGGTTAAACGCAGGGAATTGCTTTAATAAAAATTTTTTTATTGTTTTATTATTTGTGTGTTGTGTATTTATTGTTTTTTTTTTAACTTTTACTTACTTTTCTTACTTTGATCTGTCTCTCTCCCTCACTAAAAAAAATGTGAGGAGAGGGAGACAGATCATAACTGGTCAGATCAATATAGGGTTAATATTGATCTGACCAGTCAGTGGGGATGTTCAGCAGAGCATCCCCACTGCCTGTCAGTGTGCCTGGCAGTCACTGATTGCCTCTGTGAAGAGGCAATCGTGTGACAGCCAGAGAGCACAGGAAGCAGGTACTTCCTGCCTCCTGTGCTCTTGCCCTTAGAAGGGCAGCGCCATCTTGGTCACTCAGTGACCAAGATCGTGCATTTTTTTTTTGTGTTCCTGATTGCCTCGACTTGCGAGGCAATCAGGAACACTTTCTGAGCATAGGAAGCGAAAAATTCGCTTCCTATGCTCGTTTTTGAAATGCCCGCGTTTTAAAGGCTCTGTGCCTTTAAAACCGGCATTTCGATCGCTCTCCGGAGCGATCAAAATGCCGACGGGCATTTTTTTTTAGCATTGTACGATGCTTCCATACGGAAGCATCGTTACAATGCCGCTTGAGCACTGAAAGCGGAAAAACTCCGCTTTCAGTGCTCGTTTTGACACAGGACGGACTAGGTCCGTCCTGTGTCACTAACGCCTCGGCACACAGGACGGACCTAGTCCGTCCTGTGTCGCCAAGGGGTTAATCTTAATCCATAGTTTAAGAATAGTGCCAATAGTTATATATATATTTGTACCCGTGTACACCCGTTTCTCAGAAAACCTAAACCATGTGCATTTTTTGCCTCAATCAAATGATCTTAAAATTCACTTGGTCTGGAAAAAGCCCCCAGAAAAAATTTGACCTAGTGACCCAACACAAAAATAGAGGCTTAAAATGCAATGCACAAGCCCTTCAACATCTTCCATGAATCTCACCACAACACACCAGATCAATCTCAAAGGATCACACATTAACATTTGCCACTATCAAAGCCATTCCCTCAAAACACCAACCCCATAACCTGACCACCTAACCTTCTCCCAGTGCTGTATTTACCGCGAGGCATCCTAGGCGGATGCCTATGGCGGCAAATTTTGGGGGGCGGCAGCGCCCCCCAGCACTGAAAAAAAAAAAATTAAAAAAAAAAAAAAAAAAAAAAAATCCGGCCCTTTAAAAAAAAAAAAAAAAACCCCACCGCGCTTGCAGGCAGAGACGGAGGTGAGAAGGGATCGGAAGATCCCCCCTCACCATCGCTCTGCCTGCCAGGCTGCACGGGGAGCCGAACAGGCAGCACAGAGAAACCTCCGTGCTGCCTGTTCGGCTCCCCGTGCAGTGTGCCGACACGGAAGTGCCGACAGGTCACGTGACGGGCGCGCTGACGTCATACGCGCGCCCGGTCACGTGACCTGTCGGCACAATCGCCGGGAAGCCGAACAGGCAGCATGGAGGGACCATGCTGCCTGCCTGCCAGGGAAAGGTAAGTGCTGATGGGATGTGTGTGTGTGTGTGTGTGTGTGTGTGTGTGTGTGTGTGTGTGTGTGTGTGATTGGAGACAGTGTGTGTGAATGAGTGTGATGGGAGTCAGAGTGTGTGTGATGGGAGACAGTGTGTGTGACTGAGTGTGATGGGAGACAGTGTGTGTGACTGAGTGTGATGGGAGTCAGAGTGTGTGTGATTGGAGACAGTGTGTGTGAATGAGTGGGATGGGAATCAGAGTGTGTGTGATGGGAGACAGTGTGTGTGACTGAGTGTGATGGGAGTCAGAGTGTGTGTGATTGGAGACAGTGTGTGTGACTGAGTGTGATGGGAGTCAGAGTGTGTGTGATGGGAGACAGTGTGTGTGAATGAGTGTGATGGGAGTCAGAGTGTGTGTGATTGGAGACAGTGTGTGTGAATGAGTGTGATGGGAGTCAGAGTGTGTGTGATGGGAAACAGCTTGTGTGACTGAGCGTGATGAGAGACTGTGTGTGACTGAGTGTGATGGGAGACAGTGTGTGTGACCTGTGTGTGATGGGAGACAGTGTGTGTGACTGAGTGTGATGGGAGTCAGAGTGTGTGTGATGGGAGACAGTGTGTGTGACTGAGTGTGATGGGAGTCAGAGTGTGCGTGATGGGAGTAGGAGTGTGTGACTGAGTGTGATGGGAGTAGGAGTGTGTGACTGAGTGTGATGGGAGTGTAAGCTTGATGTGAGTCTGAATGATGGGGCATGTCTTAGGTGTGTAACGTGGGTGTGCAGCTTGGGTAGGGGGGTGCCCGGATTTTGTCTGCCTAGGGCAGCACAAAATCAAGATACACCACTGCCTTCTCCCCCTCACCCCAATTCAGACATATTCCAATTTTTTTCCAGGGAGGAACCCTGGAAAGTGTTTATCTACTCTGCTGAATGGCTTTCACAAATTGTCTAACCTATAGACAACAGCGCAAAGCCTTATGAGACATAATCGCAAACAGATCCTATACCCTACACTTTCAGTACTTGCACAAAAGGCTATCCCTCAGAAACACCACCTTACTAGGATTCCAACAGAATTGTAGGAGGTAAGCTTGTGCAACACTATCTCCCTACACAGAATTTCTATTTTATACCACATGCTTCTGTGATTGGCCACTCCCACCCTACCAGGGTTTGTGGGAAGATGAGAAGTGGCACTGTAGATTAACCTGAGCAAACCATAGTAGGAGAAGATTTTTCTTCTTACTCATAAAGCATCAATGACAGGGCACATGAAATGTCTTATAAACTCTTATGCCTTTGCCAGAAGACCCCCTCAGTACTGCACAAAATCTCCCCAGAATTTTCAGACACCTGCTGGTGGGAATGTACAAATATTATTCCCTGCTGGGACAACATTTGCTTGACAATTAACACATCTAAAGACCACCCCCCACTTTTAAACCTGACTCTTACCCATTGCATCGCACATCACTACCAATCTCAGTGTATCACACCTACTAAAAACAGCACAATTCCTGTGCCACCTATGTTCCATGAATGGATTCAGAAGGTGGAACACATTTGGACCATGGAAGAATTAATATTCAACTCAGATGGCAACTCGGAAAAATAAACAATGGTGTCTTTCTACTGGCTCCAATTTCTGGAGGACCCTCAGAACCAGACACTGCACTGCCCAGGTTGAGCGGCACGCATGGCATTTTGGATGTTGTAAACTTGCTGAATTATGTTTGTGGCTAGATGGACACAAGGTATGGCAATACTATAATATCACTATACTATTATTAGTGGTTTACGCCTTTCACATATATTGAGGCTGCTGCATGTCTTTCCCCCCATTTTCTCTGTTTGTGCCACATACCCATGTTCTATATAAAACTTGAAAATTCAATGAACGTTGATTTTACAAAAAAATTAAAAAATATATTGGAATCTTGCATGGTTTAAAAAAAAAAGTAGGTATTGAGATAGAGAAGAGGTTTGTGTTAAAAGTAGATGTGCAAAAATGGGGATCTAATCACATTATATGCTTAGCCAGCCACTATGTCAATCTACACAGATTTTGACCAGTAACTATATTACTTCCATTCATACTTTGCTCTCATTTAACAGAACTGTATGAAGGTCGATAGAGTGAGGGAATTATAAATATAATGATTAATATAATTATTCACTTTTTATTAAAAGCTCCAATACTGATCCTGTACTAAAGAGGAGGTTTGAAGGGAAATTGACATACAGTAAACATACAGGGAGTGCAGAATTATTAGGCAAATTAGTATTTTGACCACATCATCCTCTTTATGCATGTTGTCTTACTCCAAGCTTTATAGGCTCGAAAGCCTACTACCAATTAAGCATATTAGGTGATGTGCATCTCTGTAATGAGAAGGGGTGTGGTCTAATGACATCAACACCCTATATCAGGTGTGCATAATTATTAGGCAACTTCCTTTCCTTTGGCAAAATGGGTCAAAAGAAGGACTTGACAGGCTCAGAAAAGTCAAAAATAGTGAGATATCTTGCAGAGGATGCAGCACTCTTAGAATTGCAAAGCTTCTGAAGCGTGATCATCGAACAATCAAGCGTTTCATTCAAAATAGTCAACAGGGTCGCAAGAAGCGTGTGGAAAAACCAAGGCGCAAAATAACTGCCCATGAACTGAGAAAAGTCAAGCGTGCAGCTGCCACGATGCCACTTGCCACCAGTTTGGCCATATTTCAGAGCTGCAACATCACTGGAGTGCCCAAAAGCACAAGGTGTGCAATACTCAGAGACATGGCCAAGGTAAGAAAGGCTGAAAGACGACCACCACTGAACAAGACACACAAGCTGAAACGTCAATACTGGGCCAAGAAATATCTCAAGACTTATTTTTCTAAGGTTTTATGGACAGATGAAATGAGAGTGAGTCTTGATGGGCCAGATGGATGGGCCCGTGGCTGGATTGGTAAAGGGCAGAGAGCTCCAGTCCGACTCAGACGCCAGCAAGGTGGAGGTGGAGTACTGGTTTGGGCTGGTATCATCAAAGATGAGCTTGTGGGGCCTTTTCGGGTTGAGGATGGAGTCAAGCTTAACTCCCAGTCCTACTGCCAGTTCCTGGAAGACACCTTCTTCAAGCAGTGGTACAGGAAGAAGTCTGCATCCTTCAAGAAAAATATGATTTTCATGCAGGACAATGCTCCATTACACGCGTCCAAGTACTCCACAGCGTGGCTGGCAAGAAAGGGTATAAAAGAAGAAAATCTAATGACATGGCCTCCTTGTTCACCTGATCTGAACCCCATTGAGAACCTGTGGTCCATCATCAACTGTGAGATTTACAAGGAGGGAAAACAGTACACCTCTCTGAACAGTGTCTGGGAGGCTGTGGTTGCTGCTGCACGCAATGTTGATGGTGAACAGATCAAAACACTGACAGAATCCATGGATGGCAGGCTTTTGAGTGTCCTTGCAAAGAAAGGTGGCTATATTGGTCACTGATTTGTTGTTGTTTTGTTTTTGAATGTCAGAAATGTATATTTGTGAATGTTGAGATGTTATATTGGTTTCACTGGTAAAAATAAATAATTGAAATGGGTATATATTTGTTTTTTGTTAAGTTGCCTAATAATTATGCACAGTAATAGTCACCTGCACACACAGATATCCCCCTAAAATAGCTAAAACTAAAAACAAACTAAAAACTACTTCCAAAAATATTTAGCTTTGATATTAATGAGTTTTTTGGGTTCATTGAGAACATGGTTGTTGTTCAATAATAAAATTAATCCTCAAAAATACAACTTGCCTAATAATTCTGCACTCCCTGTATAACATAAGAATAAGCATGGATTTGTAAATATACGTTTATCATGTTCTTTTAAAATGTAATATAAATCTGTGAATCACATGACATATGTAAAAGTATAGGTTACCTAGGCACTAGTTTTAGAATATATTGATGTGCTTTGAATGTTTATTGATACGTGACAACTCATTTAGATTTGGCGTTCTGTATCAAGTAGGCCTAGAAATCTAGCAAGTGTCAGATTACACCCATTTATCTGCTGCATTTGGGATAGCTATTAATGGGAAATAAGTATGCTGGCTGATGCTTAACCCCTTCCTGACGCTATGCCATCCTGATTTTACAATGCCTAGAATCTGCTAGGACGGCATAGTCAGTGCTGTATTCACCGCGAGGCATCCTAGGCGGATGCCTAGGGCGGCAAATTTTGGGGGGCGGCAGCGCCCCCCAGCACTGAAAAGAAAAAAAATGTCAAAAAAAAATGTAAAAAAAAAACAAAAACGCGGCCCTTTAAAAAAAAAAATAGACCGCGCTTGCAGGCAGAGACAGAGGTGAGAAGGGATCGGAAGATCCCCCCTCACCATCGCTCTGCCTGCCAGGCTGCACGGGGAGCCGAACAGGCAGCACAGAGAAACCTCCGTGCTGCCTGTTCGGCTCCCCGTGCAGTGTGCCGACACGGAAGTGCCGACAGTCACGTGACGGGCGCGCTGACGTAGCATAGGGACCATGCTGCCTGCCACCAGGGAAAGGTAAGTGCTGATGGGAGACTGTGTGTGTGTGTGTATGTGTGTGTGAGTGACTGAGTGTGATGGGAGTCAGAGTGTGTGTGATGGGAGACAGTGTGTGTGGCTGAGTGTGATGGGAGTCAGAGTGTGTGTGATGGGAGACAGTGTGTGTGGCTGAGTGTGATGGGAGTCAGAGTGTGTGTGATGGGAGACAGTGTGTGTGATGGGAGTCAGAGTGTGTGTGATGGGAGTCAGAGTGTGTGTGAAGGGAGACAGTGTGTGTGGCTGAGTGTGATGGGAGTCAGAGTGTGTGTGATGGGAGACAGTGTGTGTGACTGAGTGTGATGGGAGTCAGAGTGTGTGTGATGGGAGTCAGAGTGTGTGTGATGGGAGACAGTGTGTGTGGCTGAGTGTGATGGGAGTCAGAGTGTGTGTGATGGGAGACAGTGTGTGTGGCTGAGTGTGATGGGAGTCAGAGTGTGTGTGATGGGAGACAGTGTGTGTGATGGGAGTCAGAGTGTGTGTGATGGGAGTCAGAGTGTGTGTGAAGGGAGACAGTGTGTGTGGCTGAGTGTGATGGGAGTCAGAGTGTGTGTGATGGGAGACAGTGTGTGTGGCTGAGTGTGATGGGAGTCAGAGTGTGTGTGATGGGAAACAGTGTGTGTGTGATGGGAGACAGTGTGTGTGGCTGAGTGTGATGGGAGTCAGAGTGTGTGTGATGGGAGACAGTGTGTGTGATGGGAGTCAGAGTGTGTGTGATGGGAGACAGTGTGTGTGTGATGGGAGACAGTGTGTGTGGCTGAGTGTGATGGGAGTCAGAGTGTGTGTGATGGGAGACAGTGTGTGTGTGATGGGAGACCGTGTGTGTGGCTGAGTGTGATGGGAGTCAGAGTGTGTGTGATGGGAGACAGTGTGTGTGATGGGAGTCAGAGTGTGTGTGATGGGAGACAGTGTGTTTGATGGGAGTCAGAGTGTGTGTGATGGGAGACAGTGTGTGTGTGATGGGAGACAGTGTGTGTGGCTGAGTGTGATGGGAGTCAGAGTGTGTGTGATGGGAGACAGTGTGTGTGACTGAGTGTGATGGGAGTCAGCGTGTGTGTGATGGGAGACAGTGTGTGTGACTGAGTGTGATGGGAGTCAGCGTGTGTGTGATGGGAGACAGTGTGTGTGACGGAGTGTGATGGGAGTAGGAGTGTGTGACTGAGTGTGATGGGAGTGTGTGTGTGATGGGAGTATGAGCTTGATGTGAGTCTGAATGATGGGGCATGTCTTAGGTGTGTAACGTGGGTGTACAGCTTGGGTAGGGGGGTGCCCGGATTTTGTCTGCCTAGGGCAGCACAAAATCAAGATACACCACTGGGCATAGTACGTCCAGCGTTAAACAGCTCATTGCGGCTCCCCATGATGAGCTGGGCTCAGATCCCGCTGCAGGGACTTGCAGCAGGATCCCACCTGTCAGATGAGGTCACTTTGAGTGCATGATTTAGTGAAATGTAGCCAGAGCTCAAAGCGAGCACCAGCTACATTTCACTAAATCGTGCCTGCCTCTGTGACATCACACATTTTGTCCGGTGGTCTCGCGATCTTTTGGCAGGGACCCACAGGGTATATTCAGACCCTGATCAGGTTTCTGCCATAGTGTTCCTGGCTACTGCATCACAAAGGGTTTTAAAAGCAGCTTTTTGGTGTGCAGGAGTGTCACAAAATTAGTTTGGAGTTTCTCTGGCATCCATTCAACTTTCTTTTAAAACAACTTCCAATATAACAGGGTATTTAATAAATAGTCAACTAAATTAACTTATAACAAAATTAGAAAATGCTGTAATTGATATTATAATCATTACTAATTTTTGCTGTGAGGGCAGTGTGATCCATGGCATGAGCTGTACGACCAATGTGGCACTGTTAAAAATGATTACTGTGAAAATGGTCTGATTGGAAATAAAGGTGGAGTGACTGGCATAGAAAATGTGTGTGGCTAGAAATGTCATATTTGTGAAGGGAAGGGGTTAGCTATATAGCCTCACTCCTCTAGAGCATCAAAACAAAAACCCTGCACATCAATCCAGGCGTCAGTGACCTTGGGCTTGGCCCTAGATACATCCATAGTTTGGGTCACATTACAAAATAATGGACAAGCTAAACACATTTTTAGGAAACAAGTGTAAAAGCAGACAATCAGCAAGAAAAAAGAAGGCTCTAGGCACTAGGTGGACTAGTAAAGAAGTGATTTAATGTAAGTATCCAAAAAACAGAACAGCAGAGTGCACGGATTCATAAGGTGAGGCAAATACAAACACAGGCTTAAAAGCAGACAAGTCAAAGCTCATAAGCCAGAAAAATATTTATACTCCAACCAATGATTTTTTTTAGCTTTACATTTTTACTTACTTGACAGGCACCCCTTTATATAATCACAAAAACTTTATGAACTTGACAGGCACCTGGGGTGGCACTGTCCAAGCTCCCTTTATATACCGGTAATCGCAAACACTTTGTGAACTTTGAGTCTGCAACACTAAGGGTTGAACAGGTTCTACAGCTGGTGCATTATCACACTGAGTTATCTCCCTGGCTCATTTTATAGTAGCTTAAAAGCTGAAATAAGTTAGACATTTTCTTTCAAACTTTTTTTTTTGATAGACATTTTCTTTCAAACTTTTTTTTTTGATAGATTATATGGATGATGATTTATAAAGACTCTTTGTTACTTTAATCTGCATTGAGCATGTAAGCTTTTTAGTATCGGAGAAGCACCTGAGAAAAACTGACATAGTGAGCACTTTACAAGAGTTGGCTATTTTTTCTCATCAAGGGACTAAAAAATTTACTCAGTTTTTGCTTTTCTCTGTCTCTTGTGTAAGATTATTTTGTAGACTTGTGTAGTGTGATTCATTGTCTGTCCATTTATTTTGCTGGAAAAACACTCCAAAAAGTACAGTGAAATAAATAAAAATAAGAAAAAGTGCAGTTATGAAGTGTCAAACTCTCATCATCTTCAGATTTACTGTGTAAAATACTTTATGAAATTGCACTTTTTATCATTGACACACATATGCAGTCCTGTTTATTAAGTGACAGTAACTTGGACAGTTTAAGGTGCAACTTTAGTTAATTTGAGCTGAATTAAGATTTCAGTAGTAAACCTGGAAGCAGCATGTTCTCAACAAAGTCCTGGGAACAGTAAACCTGTTTAATGTGTTAATGGAATCTACCTCATTTTCCTACCTGTTTGCTTAAGATTTTGGCTCATCTATATTCAAGACTGATTTGGGAATTTCAGAGTATGTAGACTAAGAGTTTACTATGTACAATTTCTGTGAGTTTCTATCTGTGGATCTCAAAGCATTGTAAATATAGAAACATATGTTGTGATGACCAGAGGTGTCACTAGGGTTGGTGTCACCCGGTGCAGTAACTCATGGTGTCACCTCCCTGGATTTCCTCCAGTACCATGCCAAACAGATTCCTTAGTAATGTGAGTCAGATGGCCCATTAAATATGCCACATACAGGAGCCCCACAAATTATGTCACACACAGGAGCCCTTTAACTATGCCACACACAGGAGCCCATAACTATGCCACATACAGGAGACCCATAGCGATGACACACAAGAGCCCCATAAATTGTGCCACACAATTATGCCCCACAAATTATGTCACACACAGGAGCCCATAACTATGCCACATACAGGAGCCCCATAGCGATGACACACAAGAGCCCCATAAATTATGCCACACCAGAACCCCATTATTTATGCCTCACCTTGGAGCCCAATTAACTATGCCACACACACAGGTGCCCCATAATTATGCCACACAAAAGAGCCCCTTAATTATGCCACACATGAGGCCCAATAAATATGCCACACATGGGACCGCCATTAATTATTCGACACACAGGAGCCCCACAAGGTGACTATTGTACCATTCGAAAACAATACATATTTATAAACACAGACATCTCTCTATAACTAGTTGCATTTATACCAATTTGAATTATTTAGTATTATATTTAATAAAAATGTTATTGAAAAATTGCATTCATATTTTTTAGTCCCTTCCTCTGCACCCACATTGCACCTAAAGGACTTAACACAGCACCATACAGTACCCACAGAACTTGCCATGCACCTATATTGCACCCACAGCACTTGGCTTGCACTCATATTGCACCTACACGATTTGGCATGCCACAGTGTCACTTTGCCCCACAGAATTAGCCAGTGTCACTTTCCTCATAGTACATGTTATTTTGCCCCACAGACCATGCCACAGCATCAATTTGTCAATTAAAATATGCCAGTATTTAACCCCTCAATGTGGCAGGATTTAGCTATTCAATATGCTAGGATTATTTTGCCACTCAATATGCCATGATTTAGCCATTCAGTATGCCAGGATTTAGCCACTCAATATGCCAGGATTTAGCCATTCAATATTCAAGGATTATTATGTCACTCAATATGCCAGTAATTAACCCCTCAGTATGCCAGGATTATTATGCCATTCAATATGCCAGGATTATTATGCCACTCAATATGCCAGGATTTTGCTCCTCAATATTCCCGGATTTTGCCACCCGATATGTAATTTAATATGCCAGGATTTTGCCCCTCAATATGTCATTCTTTATCCATTTAATGTGCCAGGATATTGCCCCCCAATATGCCATTTAATATGCCAGATTTTGCCCCTCAATATGCCAGGATTTTTCCCCTCAACATGCCAGGAGTTTGCCCCCCAATATGCAACTTAATATGCCAGTATATTGCCCTCAACATGCAAGAAGTTTTCCCCCCAATATGCCATTTAATATGCCAGTATTTTGCTCTCAATATGCCAGGATTTGGCCCCCAATATGCCATTTAATGTGCCAGGATTTTGCCCCTCAATATGCCATTCTTTAGCCATTTAATGTGCCATGATTTTGCCCCTCAATATTCCAGGATTTTGCCCCCCAATATGTAATTTAATATGCCAGGATTTTGCCCCTCAATATGCCATTCTTTATCAATTTAATGTGCCAGGATATTGCCCCCCAATATGCCATTTAATATGTCAGATTTTGCCCCTCAATATGCCAGGATTTTTCCCCTCAGCATGCCAGGAGTTTGCCCCCCAATATGACATTTAATATGCCAGTATTTTGCTCTCAATATGCCAAATTACATATTCTTATGAATTGGGACTCTATTTCGGTTTATAGAATAGCAATAGCATTACATGTATTCCATAAACCGAAAGTCTATAAACCGCCCGACATTCGGTTTATAGACTTTCGGTTTATAGAATAGCAATAGCATGACATGTATTCTATAAACCGAATGTCGTTCGCTTTATAGACTTTCGGCTTATGGAATACATGTAATGCTATTGGCTTTCTATAAACCAAACTAGAGTCCCCATTCATAAGAATTTCTTATGAATGGGGACTCTAGTTCGGTTTATAGAAAGCCAATAGTATTACATGTATTCCATAAGCCGAAAGTCTACAAACCAAACGACATTCGGTTTATAGACTTTCGGTTTATAGAATACATGTAATGCTATTGCTATTCTATAAACCGAAAGTCTATAAACCGAATGTCGTTCCGTTTATAGACGTTCGGCTTATGGAATACATGTAATACTATTGGCTTTCTATAAACCGAAATAGAATTTCTTATGAATGGGAACTCTATTTCGGTTCATAGAAAGCCAATAGCATTACATACAATGTAATCGCCGAACTCCAACACGGACATGCAGTGAAATGTCCGTGTTCGGGTCCGGGGTCCAAAAACAGTAAAGTTCGGTACGAACCCGAACAGTGCGGTTCAGGTTCGCTCAACACTAATAATGTTATATGTCAATTCAGAAATTGACAATTTCAAGCCAAAATCAGCTATTTGCAGAGATTTCTCAGTAGTTTCTCTATTAGCTTTGATCTTGCCCAGTTTGGAGCCAGACTGGGGCACATAGGCTAAAATGAAAAAAAAATCCAACACACCTATTCTGGTGTAAGTTTTGCAATTCACGTTTTTCAGTTCACCACAATTCCCCATCTAGTGAATCCACCAATTTATTTTTAAAAATGTCTCCAAACAAATGTTATATCTATTTTTTCTTTACATTTATAACACATGTTTTGCTATAGTGTATTTGTTTTTATTTTTGATCCTAATTTGTGTTTTCCACTGATCTCCTAAATGCAATTTTTCTATGTGCTTCTATGGCTACTGCTTACATTTTTCTTTAGTATTGATTGTTTGTTTACTAGTGCAAATGAAATTCTCTGTGTAAAATGATGTGATCACCATTATTTCCTTGCAAGTTCAGAAGGTGCCCAGATAGTGCCTTATATAACAAGTGCCTTATTTTTATATTTGCCTTTCTTTTCTTACATCATTTCATTTTTCAGATCTCATCTTTGTCAGTTTACTTCAGATCCAAAATTAGAACAATACATGTGGTCCATCACTTCCTCTAAGTGACTGTACTGAGATGTTTTTATAGTGCATCCTCTTCAGGATGTTGTACATTGTTTAATATTATTGAGTTCTGGCACCTTCCTTCTGGAATGCAGTTGTACTGTGCTATATGGCAATAAATTAAGCTATATAGACAGGTGTGATATTCAATAATTTGTATACTTTTAAGGCATTAACATTTTCCCTGCACAAAATACAATTACGGTTTGGCTTTGTAATGTTTGCCAAATGTACTTTTGGAAAAAAAAAAAAAAAAGCGTATGTTTAGTTCTGTGTCTTTATTTCCTGGAATCATTACAATTGGTTGTTGCCTCATTATATCCAGTGGCTATTTTCTGACACCTGAATGGTGTTCTCAGTTCCCATACATACAGTTATTGTGAAATTAGTCTCTTTTTATCAACTTAGAACAAAATAAAACATTTTTTTACTCATCATTGGGTTTTACTGTACAGAAGAAATTAACCCTCTGCATCAAATGCCCTCTATTCATTTTCTGCCTGCAGCCATGGGCATAATGTAATAAATAAGGCCTGTTTATTTATGCATTAGGACTATGCTCAGTGAAAGTAATGTGAAAACTAAGTGATCTAGGAATCACTTTGTAACCAGAACTAGCTACAACTGGCAAGGGTGTTAATGGGACAACTGACCATTTAATGGCTCTCTAACGTGACTCAATGGGCTGGGGATGTACTTCCAGGGCTGGCCCAAGGCATTGTGCTGCCTGGGTCGAGAATTTAAGTGCTGCCCCTTAAGCCCAAACAGCTTGTCACACACTTAGCCATCACTCACTGACACAGTCAGCCAGCAAATACACACACTCAGACGGCACAGACGCACACTCACTCACATGGACATCAGGTAGCCCACTCACTCACATTGACATCAGGCAGCCCACTCACTCACATGGACACTCAGCCAGCACACACTCACATGCACACTCAGCCAGTACACACTCACTCGCATACACACTCCACCAGTACACACATACTCACATATACAATCAGCCAGCAAACACTCACATACACACTCAGCCAGTACACACTCACATGCACACTCAGCCAGTACACACTCACTCGCATACACACTACTCCAGTACACACATACTCACATATACAATCAGCCAGCAAACACTCACATACACACTCAGCCAGTACACGCTCACTCACATACATACTCAGCCAGCACACACTTACCCACAGGCACACTTAGCCAGTACACACTCACTCACATACACACTCAACCAGCACACACTCACCCACAGACACACTTAGCCAGTACACACTCACTCACATACACACTCAGCCAGCACACACTCAGATACACACTCATGGCAATATAAATAGACAGCGCTAAACAATAATCAATAATGAATAAAAACCACAGATAATGAATAGTGTGCATATAAAATTAAAATACACATACACAAATGAAGTAGAAAAATATATAAATGTTTAATATACAAATATAACAAGCAATGGATACATAACACATAAATATAATTAATACATTGCTAAAATGAATATACTGACAGACAAATAAGATGGAAAAAATAAAATATAAATCAGTAGTAAGTGTCTTAGCGGAAATGCAAAAAACTGACCACAAAAACAGGTTAAATAAACCCCGCAGGTAGTGTCAATTACCAGTAAATTAAACACAATGATCAAATAGCCATGAGCACAAACAGGATAATTACTCACTCGTTTGGAATGGCCAATTTGGGATAGCAACAAACGCGGTAGAGATGTGCTGGAAGTCAGAAAAGAAGACTTAAACCGGGCCAGGTAGCTTCACAAAACAGCAAGAGGGAAGCGTTTTGCTAGGAACTTCTTCAGCCTCGTAAACCCATCAGCCAGCACACACTTACTCACATACTCAATCACAGACATACTCAGCCAGCACAAACTTACTCACAAACACACTCATTGTTTCTTCTTTCACACACAGAGTGCTGTCCTCATTCTGAAGTAAAAAGCATGCTGTCCAGGAGAGGCATGCCGCCCTCTTAAAGTGCCCACTCACAGGGAATTACCCTTACCTGAAGTGATGCCTATACCACCGAGGTTAGTATGATGGGAGGGGGTGTGCTTAACGTAAAGTATTGGTGGTGTTATGTGTAAAGTTAATAAATAAAAAAAAAGGACCTCTGCGAGAGTTTGCTGCCCCCCCCCCCCAAGAGCGCAGCCTGGGGCAATTGCCCCATCCTGCCCATTGTAGGACCATGTCTGTGTACTTATAAATGCCCCAGTGTGCCCAACTTTATATCCAAAGTGTCTTTTTTTTTTTTTTATCTCTTATGGGTCAGTATATCTGTCTTGCCCATCTATCTATGTCTATATTGGCTGATGAAGTAATTTCATTCCACTGGCTCCAAAATTGCCAGCCCTCCCTTGCCCATAGCTGTAGTTCTTTGGAGAGAGTTACTTGAAGACTGTTAATATACTGTTTAATAGTAAAATAAATAAATAATAGAAAAAAAAAATAAAACCAAGAAGGTCAACTAAAAATGAAATTCAGATTAATTAAAATGTTAACCCTGTGACAGAAGGAAAGGGGATTAAAGAGGTTAAGATCAGTTGTTTCTATGGCAGCAAAACAATAAATAAATAAATAAACTAATTAATATGTCTATGGTGTTTGTTTTTAAATGATTTAATGCATTGTGAAAATTGACAGCCCCAGTATACTTTTTGTCTAGGTAGAACAGAACCTTTAACATATAAAAAATGCACACCTATAAAGTGTTCACCAGATAATAAACAAAGCATTTATATTGGCTTCAACCTTTCACACTGAACTGGATGTTTAAAAATATCTAGTCCAGCAGCATTTTTTTTCTTATGATGTTTTTGTACAGATGAAAAATGTCAGGGAAGGTTGTGTTGGCTTTTTTCAAAGATATGAACTTTAAGGCAATGTTCAAAGGCTTGGATTTTGTTAGTGAGTTCTAGAAATAGAGTGCAGTTTACGAGATGTCATTGGTACACTAAAGGGACAGTCAAGGTGAATGTTGAGAGATAAGAGTAGTTGATGTGACTGTCATTTTATTAGCAGTGTAGATGCTCAGGAGACGGCAAGGAATGAAGATAAAGAGGGCATTCTTCATCATTGCATATACATAAAAAAAAACTTGTTTATGTCTATATATCAAATGGGAGACATGTTAAAGATCTAAGCAGATGGAAATGTGAACATTAATCTGACTTGTATGTAAGTGGAAATAATGCACTAACAGGACAAATCAAAATGACAAGAAAATATCCAAAACGCAGGTCCACTATTAGATTAAGAAGATTGCTCGATATATTGATGTAAAATCTGACCTTGTGCAGATAGTGATAAATTAATTAATCTCCGCTTAACAGTGTTTTAATCCAATGAGGAGGAAGGATGCACAGTCAATAAAGGTGAATGGTTTTAACCCCTTAATGACAATAGACATGTCAGGCACGCTATGGGCAAACATCCTACTGGTAACAATCAATGGACCTGGCATGTCCTGCAATTTTGGTTGTGGTATGCCTGCTTGTATAATGCCATGACTGCGGAGGCCACATCCATCAAATCTGTTAGCTGTGATAGCCAATCTTAGAAATTGGATGAGTTTAAAGTGTTAATCTTCACTTGACCCACAGCAGTCGTGGGGCAATGAAAAACTAATTACAGTATGGGCAGCTTGCTCGTGTCCCCCAGGAATACCCAGCCCCTCAAATTTTCTTAAAATAAAAAAAATCAACTCTTAGTTAGCCTTAGTGCTAAGGTTAGGGCTAAAATGTTTATTTTTTACTGCTGAAAAAACATGGCGTATATCTGAAGGGTATAACATTTCCAAACCATCTGGTCACAGAGGAGTTAAATAATAATAAATCACCCATTAGATATATTATTATTAAAATAAAGATTTACTAATTGCAAATCATTCTTCTCTTTTAAAGAAAAAGCATAAGCTTTCATAAGCATGCATGGAGAGTCTCAGTGTCTTATTCTTGCTTTGTATTAGGGTAAACTATCATAAAAATACTATTTAATGTGATCATGAATCCTAAATATATGAAAACATTTTACTAATCTAAGAGCCATTCCTCTCAGTAAATTAAGCAGTGTTATTACAGAGCATAAAAATGGCGTTAAAAACAAATATTTTGACTAAAACATTAGGTATTAAAACGGTCTGATCTTGTTGCTGAGGGAGGGTTGGAGTGTGTTTGGGTCCAAAAGAAGCTGTGAGTGAGGAAAAAAAAATATATACACTACCCTTTCATTTGTTCCCTGAAACATATACAGATAGTAAATGTTGCAAACATAACATTAATGTAATGTTAAACATACCCACCACATCAAAATTCCTGTCACATGCATGCAAATTGTGCCAGATTGTAGTGTCTTTTGTGTTTTGTATACATTGTGTATCCAAAATCACTGTATACAGCACACTTATACTTAGTATGTATGAATTACCCAGATAGCCCCAGCCTGTCTCATGCTGTGTCTGACTGGGACTTGCTTGACCAGGAAAATTAAAGCACAAAGAAATAGTGTCCAAGAAAATGGGTTATTTACAATGTTTTTGCCTTCCAGGTGGGAAGTTCCCCCTGTCCATATTATGAATACTAATTGACTGTCCACCATGTTACCATGTGCTTTCTTGTGATTGCAATTCCTGTTAAAGGGAATTTGGAATCTGCAAGTAATAATTAGTGGAGTGAAAGGAGAGAAACAGGTGTAAGGTGCTGAATTGCCAGGGAGGCTATAAAGAGAAAAAAGGATTGCAGGTGAGGATTGTGGGAGTGGGACCTAAGTTGGGTCATAAATAAGAGAAAATCATATGTGTGAAAAATAAAAAAAAGTATAGAAACAATAAAAAGAGCGAAGTGACTGAAGTGAAAAGTGGTGGAGAAAAGGGATCAAAAAATTAAAGGGTCTACTATATATAGACCAACTTGTTCCAAATTGTATTTGGGTCGGGTATATTAGCGGAATCGAACAAATTCCCAAAGAATGGCTACTCAATATTCATGGTTTCACTCCAAATTGGAAGTTTGACCTATTTGGAAACATGCAAAGGCATTTTCGCTATTAAAAACATACAATTTCAGCTACCCAGTATGCAGTGATCAGTCCCAAATTTGGATTCAGGGATTATTGGTACATTTTGAACATGTGAATTCTCCTATCTCTTTTACATAGAATAGCTGTATTCAGTTTTTTTTGTGATGGCCTCTTCCTTGGGCCAAAGTTGAAGATCGAGGGCATCGAGGATCACTGATGGAACCTGGATACAGGTAATTATTTTACAGTGATTTCCACTGCCCACCCCCCTGGCACCCAAAGGGGGATTTTGCATATCAGGTATATCATCCCCCCTAACTGAAACTACATTAAATGGTTTAGTGACAGCAAAACCTGGGGAATTACTGTCCACCTTCTCCTCTAAAGACATTTGGGCTTATGTGTAAAATTGAATTCAAGGGCAAATCAGTGGGAACATTCCATTGGTTTCTATGGTGATTGTTTACTTTTAGAACTTTTATATGAGAACCGACTTTTATAAATGATCTGCATTGACTTTGGAGATCAGATCAGGCAGGTTATATGAACATAGCACATTTAACTGGAAATTGGTGTTGTTTTTTAAAACTTGCAAATAGGGGCTAGTGAAGAAAATAATACATGTAGCATATATGTAAGAAAAATAACATCCTAACTGTCCACATACAATTTTCCAAATGGGGACATATATATAACAGTCTAAAATAACCACTTGTTTGAATTGGCAGAAGATTAAATCCAATTTTTTTGACAGTAGGAACTCCATGCCATGTACAGGACAAACAAACAAGAAGACAACAGGAGACTACAATCAATTTGTTGGAAAGACTTATCATATATAACATAACAAATGGAAAGATTGTCTGCACAAAGAGTGGTATCAGTGTATTGAACCCTCAAGGCTACTCAGCAAATAATCATCAAAAAGTAACACATTGTTACTCAGACAGCTTTTGAGAATGGACAAAGAATCAACAGAATAACCTTTTGAATGCCAGAGGGATGCATAAAACATGGCAAAATGAAGATTGATATCATGTTAAAGAACAAAACGATTACAAACAAATCAAATAAGATGATAAACAAGTCAAAGAGCAAGATCCATACATCTATATAATAATAACCACAGATAATAATTACATTATGGAATATCTCTGTGTTAGAACACTAGCAAATATGAGCTGGGAGCTGAATTCATGAATATGTTTATACTCTGCTAATGATGTTTGTAAACAAAACAGCTACAGCATACTCCAAGAGGGGTGTGGAGCCTATGATGTTCATTGAGGGATTACAGGCGTGCATTTGGTGGTGCAGGTTTTCAGTCTCCTCTCCCTTCCTCTTTTGTAATTATTATATTAAGAAAGAGACGTTGGCACATGATATTATATTTGTTGCCCTCAATATCTACTAGTGTGACTGATAGCAGAAAGGGGAGAGAAATCAGTGCACCCAAAGGCACTATAACTCACACTAGATCTTCAAGAGAAAATAGTTGCAGTGTTATTAGCGTGTTTGAGTGTGCAATCCTTATAATTCCATAAGTTAGATATTCAAGTTATGGGGTGTCAGTTAAAAATATATTGTGCTACAAAAAGTAATTTACATAAAGTGCATATTTGCACATAATAAGCAAAAAGAAATTAATGTCACAGTGTAACACGCGGAAACTGATGCTTGTGGTTGGGCGTATTATATAAATTTTTTAATGCATAGTTTGTTTGTTTTGAATAATTCAAGAATAAAAATATAGAATGTGTCAACAGATAAGAACCATTTAGCCCATCTAGTCTGCCCAATTACTGCCTAATTTAAATAAAGAAATAATAATAATAATGAATAATTGCATTAGTTCCTGGCCTTATCTTATATCTAGGAGAGCCTTATACCTATCCCATGCATATTTAAACTCATTCACTGTATTAACCACTATCACTTCAGCTGGTAGTCTTTTCCATTTATCCACTACTTTTTCAGTAAAATAATACTTCCTGATACTACTTCTAAACCGTTTCCCATCTAATCTGAGACTTTGTGTTCTTGTTGTGGTTGTTTTTCTTCTTTTAAATATACTCTCTTTTTTACTGCATTGATTCCCTTTATGTATTTAAATCTTTCTCTGTCTCTCCCTTTCTTTCAAGCGATACATGTTATGATATTGTAACCTTTCCTGGTAAGTTTTATCAATATTTCAACTTGTATAGAAATTGCATGCAGTGTCTTTTTCTGGCCTAATAGCAACAAAAACTAACTATAGCTGCTCTAGCTCCATTTGCTGATTTGGCCGAACAGTCTTACCCACTTTGGACTTTTGGGAGTGCCGGTTACATGTAGCGAAATCACACCATACCAAAACTTCTGGGTTCAGTCACACCTCCTGAGTGATGTTAGGTTTGAAAATATTGCTACAAAAAAAGCCCCAAGTCGGGTCTCTGCCTCGGTGTTCCTGGTGGCTGACCACTTTGTGATCGCGGACAGGAACACGGATTCGCTGCTTGGTGCTTTTGGCTCTTTTTAACAAAATCACCAAACATAACGTGGATGTTAATATGGCTACCTTTTTTATTATGTGAATATAAACCATCTATATTGTCCCTGACAAAAGCTCTTTAGTAGTTTAAACAAAGAGGTTACAACCATGTAACATGGAAACTATTGAGTAGAAGAAAGGTCATGTTTATCCCTCACAGGAGGGAGCATTGGCCAGCAAGTGAACTGTTTAACAAGGTTTTCAGGCAAAATATTAGAGACCTTAACTACAAAGGTCATTTTGTTTTTTCAACGACACACTGGTGAAGTTTACACTCTTACACAAGTGACAAGGAGACCTTTGGATTTTAATGAGTTAGAAGCTTCCAGGTCATCCAAAGGTTAAATAACCTAATGTGTCTGTTTTCCATCATGCTGTTCCTCAGTTGTGATAAATGCAATCATACCTTCTCATTTTGCCCCAGATAGCATCCTAAATGACAACATAAACATGATCTTACACTGCACAATATTCTAACACCACTTTTAATGTAACTTCTGGTTATGTCCAGAGTTGATACAACTTACACACCTAAACAAACATGAATAGTGCATTAATAGTGCAATTGTGCATGTGAAATGTAATGCCGAACTATTACAGCACTGAGACAAATATATTCTTTATACAACACATTTTCATTAAAGAAAGTATGCAATATAAAAGGTATAGTTATAGCATTGTAAACACTACAATATAAGGTGTCAATATGCAAGTATATTAAATATATCACAATAATTTAAATAAATTGATACAATGTTGTTTTATATTACTATCTTATAAAATATAGGGATATGTACATTCTTCCATAGGAAGATTTTCTATAAATAAAATGATGTGCATACTATGCAGTCATCTCAGATATACAAACAGAGCGAGTGCAAAACATTTTTTTTCTGTATCAAATACAGTGTTACTTTTCTTTGAAAATATCAAAAAGCTTGCACTGTGTTCTATTTGCACTGCTAACGGCAAAAAAACATGTAACTAAAAATCAAAAACATTTGGAATGAAATAAAATATATCGATGACTGGAAAGCTGCTTCACTTGAATGCAATTCTGTCCTGTGATCGTCTTTTGGAGTATCTGTAACATCTGGAAATACGGACCACACAAATTAAAATACATGTTTTACATAAACATTATAATACTTTTATCTTTTTCTGTTTAACAAAAGAGTTGTATTTGTTCATTTTATTATTAGTTAGAGGAAGCTTTTCAGATGCCGGATGCTCTATCCATTGATCCATTTATGTGTATATGTACATATGTGATGATTCCTATTTGAACCAGTCACATTAGTAACATTTGGGAAATCAGTACTATAGCAGAGTTTCACTTGTAAACTGAAATGCATATTTATTAATAGAAAAGTACATAAGGCAAATTATGGTGAACAGATTGCGAATCTGAATCATGACTCTTTTCATGTTCGTTTATCAATATCAAAACTCTCCTTTGTACTGTATAAGAGAAGGGCATTTAGCAGTATTTTATTTTTGTCTAGGGTGGCAAACTGGAGGAGGGCAGCAGAAGACTGAGGGCATAATCAGTGTTGGTAGTACATGATCCCTCACTGCCTTCCGCTATCTGTACAGACATGTGGGCTGCCTCCACTAGATCATCAGGGAGAATATGGTGCACTGGAAAGGATGTAGGAATGGTGTAGTGGAAAGAGAAGTGGGGATAATCAGGCACTGTTTTAAGGCATGTAGGGGCAATATGATGCAGTGGAAAGGTTAACCTAAAATACACCACCAGCATTCAGACCCTTGTATATCAGTTTTGGGTTTATTCATGAAACAGTCAGGTGGGGTGAACTGACAAACCTTAGACCAGTATAATCCGAAAACTATTTGAAAAAGCAATTTTCTAACTTAGTGGTCTATTCAACACAATTTAATGTTAGTGAAAAACTCTGAGGTATTTATATATAGATATACCTCTTTGACATATTTGTTTTGTATAATATCTCACTGCATGCCCATCTATTTGTAGCTTTTTAGTTGTACAGTGCTAATGAATGTGTTTGCATGTTACCATATCAACAGTAGTGAAACACAAATAATACCAGTATTAAATAAAAAAAGATAATCAGTAAAAAAAAAAAAAAAAAGTGTACACAGTACAACATAGGAATGTATTGTATTGACTTTTTTTGCAAAGGGTATGTGTAGTGCTTTGGAGAAACATGTCACAAGTTAACCAATAAAAGGTTAAGAATGCAACTGTGATGCAGACTGAGTTCTAGCTGATAAGACTTATCTCCTTTAGTTTTACCTTTTGACATAATCTAAAGTAAATACTACAGAGATACTACAGCTGGGGAAAATAGAAAAAAACAACACAGTTTATAACCAGCGGTGGAATATCAAATGTTTCCTTTTTAAGAAAGAAAAAAGAAAGAAACTTTTCTATATATAAAACAGTTTATACTGTATAATCTAACTTACCACAATTAATTTGTCCGTTTTCAGCTAAGCAGCGAAGAGACCCATACATGCACCGACACCATCGGCACTGTTTGACCACCCAATCTCCATGCTTGATATTTGCTTCACAATTCCTATTTAAAAGGAAACAGCTTTATAATCCATGAACTATTTCAGAGTGTTATACATCTTGGCACACAAATAGCACAAGAACAGTGTAATGACTTAATTCAAGAATAATGTTTTGAGAAAGCAGCATCAGATTTTATCTTTCCTTTCATAATTTTATCATAAAAATACTTAATATATAAGACAAAAATTAGAATATATATATATATTCAGAATGGATCACATTTTTTTGTCCAGATGATTCCTAAATTTGGAATTTGAGAACAATATATACATACACATGTATTTCTGGAATGTTTTCTTTTTTTGTCAGTGCAAAATACAGTATGTTAGAAATTTACTAAATATCTTTTTTAAGCATTACAATATACTATACATAAAGTAGTTGCTAAACATATTTTTATGAAATCCCATTCTAATTTATGCACAGATATAATTACAAATTTGTTTTTGTTTTATTTTTTTTCCGATAATAATAAAATATAATTTAGTGTTCATAATTATATTCCAGAAAATATAATGAAGAAGGTGATGCTACTTTTTCTGCTCCAGAGATTATGGTTGGCTTTATGAAAAGCTTCCACTGTATTAAAACTCAGACACATTCTTTAACTGAAATGCAAATGAATGGCATCTTCCTTTATGGCAGACTTACTTGTTTCTTTCATCATATTCGCAGTAACGTCCAATAAAATGCTTTGGACATGCACAAAAACTTCCCAAGACACAAGTCCCTCCATTATGGCAGCAATTTCGGTTCAGTTTACTACCTTTAAAAAAAAAGTTCCATAAATTGTTACACAGACACACTTAACATCTCTGCCCATGGATAAATCTGCTTTTCACTCTGGTCACCTAAGGACTTTTAAGGCTTTACATTTTATTGTGTTGTAGAGCAATAAAATTATCTGGCTGTTAGACTGTTTGTTCTGTAAAGACAGTGTTGTTTATATAAGGATTAAAGGAAAACGACCACAGATTAGCAACTACACTCAATAAGACTCCAGAGTTCTTGTAGGGGTGGGACATGGATCCCAGATAATTTACTAATCACATTTATACACTGTTACAAGTTTATTGATTATCAAACTAACGTTAGGTAAATCAGTGACACTCTTTCATACATAATCATAGATAAACCCCAAAAATCTGTGGTGACATTTTTTTAAAGATTGATTATGCAAATTAGCTCCCTTAAATAAATAAACAGTATAACATTTATCCTTCATTAGAACATTGGTTTATGTACATTTTATTTCTAACAAATTATCTATCTTTTTTTTTATAAATTACTCCTATTTTATTATTATGCTAGCAATGGTTAGAGCCTTCAAGTGCCATTTGTTTAACTAAATAGTGTGGGGTATGTTTAAAGGGAAATTCGTAGGTAGAGTTCTAGAAGATTGGCAAGCAACAGGACAAGGGAACATTAAACTGGTTTCCATGGTGATATTCCCAGCATAAATGCAAACAAACAATTAAGTCAAACTAAGTTTACTGTTAAGAGATTAAACACTAGATTCAGTTTTAACAAAGCAGAGGGCCATATCTGCCTGATTAAAACTGCCTTTTGAATAGTGTTCAGATTGTACACTGCTCAAAAGTCTCCAGTCTTTAAGAAGATTTTTGAACCGTTATCTCAAAAAGCTATTCCAATGTCTCATTTGCAGCTGCAGGTTGAGGATCGCTCAGTTGAGGCATTCAAAAACCCATGACTGAGGCCATCACATGGCATCCATCAAGACTTTGCTTTTTGTAATCAGAAAGAATTTAGCTTTAGTCTTACAGAAAATTATCTGACGGTACTATACTCCTCTATAATAGTAATATGTATGCATTTTTGAACCAAGCAGTGGTGTAGCTTACCAGATCATGTTCCCTACTCGGACAAGGAGAATTTAGTGAAATTATTAAATGATATACCTGTGGGCAAGGCAGCCATCTTAAAATGCCACTAAATTAAAAAAGAATAAATACTGCAGACATGCCTCCATTTGCGTGGCTCCTACTTCTTTCAGAGTGGGATATTCCTTTATATAACCATCTATTTGTGGAATTGGTTCTTAATCAGACTAGGCAGCCCACAGAAGAAGAATGGGACAATTCTTTGCCCCTATTTCATCAGGACAATTTCAGCACTGAAAGTTCAGTGTAGCTGTTTCATCGTGGTACACTGACAGTAAGAGTTAGAGTTAAGGTTGCATGTTGTGTTAGGTTTACAAATAGTAATTAGGAGGCTATGCTGAACTGTCAGAATTGAAACTTTCCAGCTGAAATACCAGCGAAGACACGTCATAGACTGCATAGAAGCAGGGGCATATCCTGCCCGTGAGTGATAGGTGTGCTCCAAACTGGCACCACACCTACACAAAATAGAGCTGAGAGGCCAATTTGACAAGCATGAAAAGTATATGAAAAGAAATGTGTATACTTTTCATGTAGGTCAAATTGGCAACAGAATGAGTGGCTCTGATGTCAAATTCACTGCTGCAGTCGGCCTCTTAGCTCTATTTCGTGTATTTTGGGGGTTTGTGTACTGTCTTTTCAGAGCACACAACCCTGGAAATACAGCGTTGGATTGTGCTAGGTGCAGCGCACACCTAGAACACATGGAGGATACGTGCCTGGGGGGGGGTATCCCTCTTCGTGTAGGGAAGCTGGGAGGAGAAAATCTCCATGCTATTAAAGAACTAATATTCTCGGGTATGGTGTTTAGAATACCGATTTGTCTGCTTTATTAATATACCATGTACATGTTTCTGCACTCTGTAAAAATGCGTTTAGGTAGTCTCCCAGCTATGTGCAAGTGTAAAAACCTTACATTTCAGGATCTGAGATAAAAAAATAATTCATTACCTCATTACACATTTCTGGACATATTTGTAAAGGTTTATCCGAAGTACATTCTGCTGGTGTCGATGGAGCTGCTGATTGCTAGGCATTTAGTCATTTATACATAACCCCTAACTGCTCTCAGCAAACCATTAGACATGCACATTATAAAATGCTGATACTTACTGTCTGTAAGCCCAGTAAACGGTACAAGTGCTCTTCCCTTTTGTAGATTTGCATCGAGGTCCACAGTGTCATTTATCACTACGGGTCTGGTTATATTAAATCGTTTTCTATCAAAAGCTTCAAGAGTTTCTTTAACCCTTCCTATGAATGACAAATTCGACTTTTAAAACATGCACAGTTATGAGAGGCACTTATAAGCTTGTTGTCTGAAGTAATAAAGTAAGATTACCTTTTATTGAGGGAAAGATCAGCAATGTCAATGTAATTTGAATGAGCCTGAAAACAAGAAAAAACCTTCTTAGTGGAAGTGTCAATAGGGTTGTGTCATGGTATATCAGATTACTGTAATCTCCTTTTCATGGAGTCAAGATGCTCACTGTTTTATCTTCAGCGTATGAAATAATTATGTACAATCTCTGTTCTTATTAACAAACATTAATTGATAGGACCAAGAAAGAACCCTCTGTTTAAGTGCTAACATTGACAAGACTCGTGTTTATGGCATCCTAAGTATTTGACAGTGAATGATAAGTTGAGATACAGCAAGCAGGTTTGAGTAGGTTGTGTGAGTCATCACAAAAAGTTGAAAACAAAACATAGCAACATTTCACTACTATAGTTTCACATTAAAAAATAAATAAAATAAAACAAAGATTTATTCTTTAAAATCTTTTCTTCCAGATCATGGCACAATGAAGAAAGACTACATTAATGGTCTCTTGCATACAAACCAAAAAAGCACACTATTTGTTTCAGTCTGCCTAATAATTTTAATGTAACCAACAACCTGTAAGTAATGCTGTACTGCACTGCAAGATATCTTGGTGCTTTTTTAAATAAATTATTAATGGTAATAGAGGTTCAGCTCAGATTTTTTTTTATAGTATTTTAAACACATATAAGTATGACACAATGGGTGTTATGTATAATCTATCCTGCATATGAAACTGTAAAGAAGTTCAAAAAAGTTCAATCATCTTTCTTATTTACGACAGGACTAATTTTTACGCTATCATATACGTCAACTGACATAAAAACATCTGAACCTTTGCACTTGGGTTGCTCCAGCACCCAGGGCAACCCAGAAGTGCAGGGCTATCACACACATGGAAAGCTCCCAACATTTGTCAGAAAGTCAGCTTATACATTGGCAAACACATCATGCCACTAGTATGCGCAATCACCATGTGTTCCTTTTATTAATTTAACCCCCAATTTGTCCATGTAGTGCCACATTATCTACTTAAATGACATAGGATGACGGAACAAAACAACTTCTGTATTTTGCCATGAACTGCCCATTCTGAAAAGTAAGAAACCAAACGTCATGCAATCAATTTTAACACTTAATCACATAGGATACGCAAGACTAAAATATTGCAAATACCTTTTATCCTTAGGAGTAGAATAGCTACCTCAATTTTGCAAGGAACATCAATTATTAGCTATCACAAATGCCAGGCCCTGTCTGTAATGATAAACTAATGGAGCATTTGCAATTTAACATTTAATCAGTCCAAGAAAGAATAATATAGGAAAAGCAATCTTTAAAATTATGGTTTCGGACGAAAGAAAGAAAGATAGAAGCACCTGAACTAGGGGATATCTAATGAAAAGTAACCAAAGACTTCTAGCAGTTTCTTGCTAGTGCATTCATGTGTGGAAATGAAAATCTTAAAAGCCCAAGGCTATATTTACAGGTCATTGCAAAACTCCATCAGCAGCCCAGCTCCAGATACAGTGTTCTAAGAATACTCTGAAACAATTAGTATTAGCATGAGAGCACAACACAGTTGAATTGGCAGAAAAGTTAATTGTTTTTATCCACCCGCTTAACAGAGTAATTCTGTCTCAACAAACATCAATACCAAATCATTCCCTGTTTCTTTCTGGACGCTCTTTCGGCTTCATCCGGAGCTCTATCTATTTGCCACACGGAGGGCTCTCCTAATTGGAAATTGACATTTTGAATGGCGCAATTGACATCCAAATCTGTCGATGCCCAGAGTGTTTAAAAACATTTCTGAATAACTCCAAATGTTACACTGTCTCATATTCTGAGAGGATGTAAAAGGAAAGCTATTGCATCTGATATGGCAACAGGGAAGGTCACTACATGTTAACAATATTCATTGCACGTTTATACTCACATATTTTATCATCATTTGTCCAACTAGCAGAAAGCAGGTAGTAAAAGAATAACATTGTTTATGTTGT
Organism: Pelodytes ibericus; assembly: GCA_036172795.1. Taxonomy (NCBI): domain Eukaryota; kingdom Metazoa; phylum Chordata; class Amphibia; order Anura; family Pelodytidae; genus Pelodytes; species Pelodytes ibericus. Next base: position 95,672,067 of record CM069860.1, read on the forward strand.
CAAATAAAAGAGAATTATCAGAATGCAATAGAATTAATTAAAAATTATATTTTTCTTTTTCATAATACATTTTTTTTTTTATTTTTTATCTTAGGCCAATAAAATCAAGAAGATTTGCAATATATCCTTACCTCACATGGTTCCTCCAGAACATTTTCCTGGATGCAAACTGCTGATGTGAATGCCCCCTGCAGCTTCTGGCTTCTAAACAATATTACTAATTTAAGATGTTGATGGTTTTGTGTCTGTGGGTATCAGTCCGTACTCGAATAGCGAATCACAATGAATGGCTCTGAAAGTCTTAATGTTAATTTGTAGCACATTTCCTGGTTTCCCATTTTGTACTGATACAGGAGAATGCAACACTTAATGAAAGTTCTTCATGGTCCCTAACTGAGAAGTAGATAATTGGTAGTATGTTTCCTTCACTCCATGTCCCTCCCACTGTGTAGTTAACAAAAGGGTGGAGCAGGCCACACAGAGTTTCACATCTGCATAAGCCATGTAAACACTTTTAACACTCTGAGTGCCAACAAGATATTCAGTATACTCACACTCTGTGCTCTGTTAGAGGAAAATAAAAGCTAATATACACTGATTATTTATAGTTATATTAAAATTACAAACGCAGCTGCAAAGGTGAGTCATTTTAGGTTGATTGCGAATTAGCAGATAATTTGTACTTTTTTATGTCAGTTTTCAAAGGAAATTGAAACAACTAACAATTCCAAGGACATCAAGAACTTTTACTCACACAGAAGGCTACTTTCTATGAGCATCATTCAGAAGTCAAACAATAACTTAAAGGATGCCATTTTGTGGAAAGAATTCTCCAAAACCTGGCAGCGATGATTGTTTTCATTGATGCTGCACACTCCAATGACCAGAGAGGAGTCCTCCCCTCTGACTGGTTGTGTGGCACGCGATTGACGCACACACATCAATCAGCGAGAATGACGGTTGTGAAAGCTCCCTAATCGTTGAGAAAGACTAGGGGAGAATATCTTTTAAATGTTGCAAAATTAGTGGAAGTTGGAAATTTAGGTCCAAATATTTTCCAAGTGATCTGTGTTTTCAACTTAGTTATTTTAGTGTGGTATTTGTAATTTAGTTGCCAGCTCACCTAATTTTGCTGTTTAGTAAATTTAGCTGTTTAGTGAATTGTGCTGTCTAGTGAACCAACACAACGACATTATATTGCCAGGCAAAGAAAATGTTATTTTCATTGTGTACTTTTAGCACTCAAGGTTGAAAATAAAAATATCTATTATACCTCTGCTGCAGGAATAGAATGCTACTTCCAATATCTTAAGTTCACATTAACATTTGTGCCTTTTTCATTTTTGCAAAGGCAGGAAATTCTTATTTTTATATATAATTTAAAGGTACTTGATAGTCATGCAATCTACAGCAAGGACAGACTGACAAAATGGAAATTCCCTTGTACTGGTCTTATTAGAAGAGTTATTCAGATATTTGAAGAGTTTAGAGGTTTGTTAATACAATGCTGAGTTGTTTCTAATAAGCTGAATTTGTTGGCACTTGTGGTAAATCACAGGTCACACATTTACTCAAAAGATAGTTGCATACCTCCCAACTCTTGCTGGCAGGGCCAGAGTTTGGGAGGTTGAGTGTCGGCAATACCGCGCATGAGCAGTAGGTGCTTTCACTCCAACTGGCACTGCTATGCACAGTAACCATTCTCTGGTGTCCCAGTAGATTTTTACTGTGTGATTGCGGTCCCAAAACCTGCTGAGCTCTACCTCTGTCTCAAAAAGTCAGACAGAGATAGAGTTGGCGGGACAGTGGCATTGCCTCCCAAAATTGGGACTGTCATAGGCAAAGTGGAAAAGTTGGGAGGCATGTAGATGTTACATAATCAATTGTGACATTTCATGAATTCTCCAATTTTGGATGTGACCATAATGTAAAACTGCCATTATGTCTTAATCTTAATATTCTAGATCCCTTCTACTCTGAGTTATGAATGTAAACTGCCATTATGTCTTAATCTTAATATTCTAGATCACTTGTACTCTGAGTTGTGAATGTAAACTGCCATTATGTCTTAATCTTAATATTCTCAATCACTTCTACTCTGAGTTATGAATGTAAACAGCAAAAACACTTAACACGCATCCTAACGCATCTCTGGCTTTCAAGTGTATCCTAGGAATGTTGCTATTATTCACCTTGATGGTAGTCATTTTATTGACCGTGGAAGGATGAAAGGGTGAATTTATCCAAACAGGAAACAACAACAAAGCACTCAAGATCTTCACTGCATATTTGTTCCAGAGCAAAAAAAAGAGAAAATCTTTGTACTAATCAACAACTCTGTCATGATTGTATAATAAAGTGTTATAGGGCTGAAATCTGCTGGCTAGTTGATATTGGCATGGCGATTATACCCCATCATTGTGTTATGTCAACAATAATTTTAAATAATTTGACTGGAATTACCAATACCAACTGGCCTTAGGCTTGCCAATATCGCTTGAATTTAGAGCTGTTTTTTGAGATTGCAATTGGATTATAATATATATATATATATATATATATTAAGTATTTCTACATAATAAATAAGTGTAATAACCACATGTTGCCATTAGTTTTCTGTCAATATGTGTCTAAAGTATTAAATCTTCCATGAAGAAAACCAACTTATATTTCCCAAACATGATTTGCATAATGATGTAGCAATACCATATTTAAAAGCACAGTCCTACCCAGAATGCTTGCCAGCCAGAGCAAGTTGATGTAAAGGGAAACAATGGCATAAAAACAAACAAACACAGCACGATATAAACTACAAATGTAGCATGCTGATTCAAACATATAAACAGACTCCATGACCTTGTTTCATTGTAATATTGGTTAAGAGAGAAATAAAGGCTAAAAAAAAAAGAAAAGAGAGAGAGAGAGAGAGCGAGAGAGAGAGCGAGAGAGAGATGGATAGATAGATAGATGGATAGATATAGATAGATAGATATTGGGACACTTGACCATTACACTAACAGAGACTTTTAGGGCATAGCACTCTATATATATAGACATTAATGGCCTGGATGCAGTGGTTCCAGTTTATGAAAAAACTGGAGTTAGAGGTAAATTAACTGGCAGTTTTAATTCTATGCTCACTGCTAATGTTAGTCACAGGTGTGGTAATAGCAGGGCCGATCGTAAGGCCACGGGCGCCTGGGTGCAGGTTTTCTTTTGGTGCCCAAAGGGGGGCGTGGTTATATTATGAACTCCTCCCCTTTAGACAGTTCTGTTCCAGACATGCCCATTTCATTATTGGGGAGAAGGGGAGGAGCGCACAAACTTTATTTTGATGTAAAGGACCAACACAAACTTTTATTTTAAATAAAGATACATATTTTGCCATAATACTGTATAGTGGTTCTATTTATTTCTATGATGCTCAGCCAGCAACATAGGAGACTTTTTACTGGCTAGAAGAATGAGTTTTAACTACCGTTCCCATGATGCCCAACCAGCAAAAGTCTGGCTGAGCATCACTGGAAAAAGAGGTATACAAGGAGCAATAAATAATATTTCACTGTGCTCAACATGTCTCTCTCTCTCTCTCTCTCTCCCCCCATACCCTCATGTCTGTCTCTCTCTTCCCATACCCACATGTCTGTCTCTCTCTTCCCATACCTACATGTCTCTCTCTCTCCCCATACCCTCATGTCTGTCTCTCTCGCTCTCTCTCTCTCCCCATACCCTCATGTCTGTCTCTCTCACTCTCTCTCTCTCCCCATACCCTCATGTCTGTCTCTCTCTTCCCATACCCACATGTCTGTCTCTCTCTTCCCATACCCACATGTTTGTCTCTCTCTCCACTCATATCCACATGTCTTTTTCTCTCTCTCCACTCATATCCACATGTCTTTTTCTCTCTCTCCACTCATACCCCATGTCTGCCTCTCTCTCTCTCCACTCATACCCAATGTCTGTCTATCTCTCTCCACTCACACCCCATGTCTGTCTCTCTCTCGCCACTCACACCCCATGTCTGTTTCTCTCTCTCCACTCCTGCCCCATCTCTGTCTCTCTCTCTCTCTCCACTCATACCACATGTCTGTCGCTCTCTCCACTCCTGCCCCATGCCTGTCTCTCTCTCTCCACTCATACCCCATGTCTGTCTCTCCCATTGTATCCCATCTCTTTTTCCATGTCTATCTTTCTGTTCCCCATGGTGGTCTCTTGTTCTGCATATCTGTTTCTCCTCCTATATCCCCATGTATATCTCCCGCATGTCTCTCTCACTCCTCATAACCCCGATGTATCTGTCTTCCCATGATTTCTCTCCCCCACTCACCCCATACCCTCTATTTGTCTCTTTGTTCCATGATCCCCAAGTCTGTCTATCTTCTCTGTGCCTTTAACATGTCACCTACTAACCTTATCTCGGAACTCAATTAGCGCTGCTTTGATATCCCCGCACATAGTGATGACTCTGACCGTTATGTTCCAAAGCTCTGAGTCATCACTGTGCACGGAAAGAGCAAGAAGCGCTGACTGAAGTCTAAGGGGAAACATGGTGCCAATCTGCAGAGCTGGCTCTGAGGGGCAGCAAAGCAGCACATGAGCAGCCCATTTGCAGAGGTGTACCTAGGGTCTCTAACACATGCCACAGTATCCCTTTGCCCCATAGTACATGTTATTTTTCCCCGAAAAAAGATCCCACAGCATTACTTTTCCAATTAAAATGAGCCACCGTCAGGTACCAATTAACATGCCACAGTCACTTTGCCATTTACATCACTGTGTGCCCTTTAAAAATGCCAGTTTGCCTATTAATATACCACTGTTAGTTTCCCCATTGAAATGCCACAGACACTTTTCCCATTTATATACCAATGCTAGTTTCCCCATTAATAGGCCACAGCCAATTAGCGCATTAATATCCCACTGTTATATTGCCCATTAATATTCCACGGTTAGTTTATCCAATAAATGCATCTCCTCTCCCGCCTTCCCCAGTACTCACCTTGCTGCTGCTCTCTCATGTCCCCAGCCATCTCCTCCACACAGCGGGAAATAGACGCGAGCTGGATGCGGACTACTACCCTCCACGTGAGACAGTGACGTGCGCAGCGGGACCAATTAACCAGTAAGCCCCGCAGCAAGAGCACACTTACACACACATAAATACACACAGTCACACACACACAGTTACACACTTAGTCACCCTTACACACATACATTTACAGACACCCTTATACACACTGTCACACACACAGCCACCTTTACACACACTGTCACACACACAGCCACCCTTGCACACACTGTCACACTCACACACACATAAATACACACACAGCCACCTTTTACACACTTAGACACAGGATACACTTACACAAACACTCATGTACACACACTTGCACAGACAGTAACACACATTGACACACATACTTATAGACATTGACACACACACACTTAGACACACACACACACACACACAACACTTTGATATATTGACACACACAAACACTAACACACATTTCTTTTCTTTTTTTTTTTAACCCCCCAAAACTTATGCCGCGGCCTCTCTCTCACCCACCTGGCAAGCAGAGCATAGGTTTGCAGAATGGGCAGTAGCATATACCTTTCATGGAATAGGGGTTGGGGGGGGGGACCACCCTGGGTGTCATGGTGAAGGGAAGTGTCATCAACAGGGGTGCAGTCTACCCCATCCAGGAAAACTGCAGGCCTGGTAGTTTATGTACCAGTCTCAGGTCTATATCACTGCTGTTGAGGCTCCCTGTACAAAGTGAAGTGTCAGAGAGTAGCGTTGACTGAGGACTTAAACTAGTACACACAAAATCAATTCTGCAGCTCCCAGGTATTTAAATGGGGAAGGGATTTGGTTCAGACAAAAGTTTGGAAGGAGGAGAGTGGCAGACAAAATGGGTGTTGGGAGAGAGAGACATACAAAAGAAAAGATGGGAAAGAGTGACAGATATAACGGGAGAGAGATCGGCAAAAAGATGGACTGAAGAGAGAACAAGACAAAATGGGGGATGGAGGAAAGCACAGACAAAGGGGTGGATGAGGGAGTGAGACAGACAAAATGGGGATGGGAAGAGACAGCGAAGGTGGTAATGGGGAGAAAGACAGATGCAAAGGGGGATAGGAGTGAGACAGACAAAAGGGGGTGGGGGAGACAGACAAAATTGCAATGAGAAGAGAGTGGGACAAAACGGGTGATAGGGAGAGACAGAGAAAGGAGGATGGGGAGCAAAACAGAGAAAAGGGCCAATGGAAGAGAGAAGGAAAAAAGGGGAATGGAGAGACAGACAGACAAGGGAGGGATGGGAAAGAGAGTCAGACGTAAGGGGAGATGGGGAGAGAGATAGACAAAAGGGAAGATGAGGGTGAGAGACAGATGGGAAATGGGGGAACATACAGTATGTGGCCACTGAATCTGGGCCAAAATAAGGAACAAACAATAAAAGAAAAAAACAAAAAGAAAAATATTTTAGTGGATGTCATGTTAATATTTGTTTAACATAATCCAGTAATCATACTTCTGCATATACCTAATGATTATTTAACAATATCAGATATTTAACATATAGAAGGAAGCTATGTGACAAATATTGACTCACAAGGATGCAGTTGCATGTGAGCTGTTAAATCCCAAAGAGCAGGAACTCTTCAGGTAGACACTATTTCACCTAAATCCCAGGTAGCAGGAGATCTGTGGTTCTGGAGGCTCCACCTCACACTCCATAGGATTTCTATCCTCATGAATCCACATGCAAACATTTTAATTAGAGCATCTCATAACCTAGAATATAGCTTTTTCTGCACATAAGGGTTCTCAAGAACCTACAAGAGAGGCACCACTAGACAACTAGGTTCCATGGGAAGTACGTACTCTGACAACACATATTCTAAACCTCGTTTATTAGAAATTGTGCATAAAAATGTTTTAATAAGCATTTTATCATAGTACCATGCAATGTAGACTCTCCCTAATAACCAGTTGGTTCATATTAGAAATTTTGGTGACATCTAGAATGCTACAGGCAAATGTGCCTCTAATATATCCTCTTTTGGGCCATTCTTTGTCTGCACTATTTTGCCTTTTACAATACCTTGTACTGTAGGTTGCTTATAGGTAGTTCCCTAGCTACTTGTGGATTACAGCAGTAAATTGCTAGTTTCTGACTTAGTTCATGGAAGATGTAGTTCAGTGGTAGCAAGAAAGTCACCTGTTGCCAACACTTGCATTAGATATTCATATTACATATAATCATGGTAAAAAAAAAAAGAGGAACCTGGAGTTTTATATCTTTCTTATTAATGAAATAACCGCTAGAACACAACCTGCTGTGAAAAGATTTCTGTCTATGTGGAAATGCAGAGCCAATTAATGTTTCCAATTTGAGAGAAAATGAATTAACACAAGTACTTAATGACACCATTTAGGTGCTTCAATTGAGATAATTATGAAATTGACTAGAATTTAAATAATTTATGGCAAAAAATACCATTTCTAAATGTACACCACAAGTTGTAATTTTAAAATAGTCAGCACGAGCTGCAGTTAAATAGCTATTTTTGCTTTGGTAAAGTGCAAAACGAATACAACAGAGAAATGGAAATTCACAGTAGCAGTAAGATTTGTTTTGGCAGCACAGCTAGTACAAAAAAGTCCTTGGTAACTCATGATCACCTACCTATAATGTGAGCTGTACCTAACTGCAAGTGAAGTGCAAAAATCAGGCATTAGCTGAGTTGGACAAATTCTCTAGCCTGTCTGTTTTTTCAACTCAGGTCACTTCTCATAGCACCACACTTCACCTTTTATTCAATAGACCCCTCTGGGTTTACCACACAAGCTCACAGTTTAATATGGACAAGGAGTAAGGAATAGAGAGTTCAGCAAGCAAGTATGCGCACCTTTTCGACCCTTTTTCAGTAAATCCAAAAGAAATCCAAAACCGGAGTGTTGTATAAAGCCATAAAAAGCAAAGTTTATTGATAGAAGATTAAAATCATAGTTGGAGAGATGCAATCTCACGCGTTTCGCCACACGGCTTAATCATAGACACATACCTCAAACAGGGAGTCTGTTTAAAAAGGGTAGTGGAGGTACTTCCCACAACCTGGATTGGTTCATGTTAGACCTAACCACACCCGTTAAAAACAGCAAAAAACAATTATAGTAATGAACAGCCTTAAAGTGGCGAAATGTATATCAAAAAGGCAGTTGAACTAGTAGAAACAAAAATGTCAGACTTTATAGAGAATATTAGTTGAATATTAACCCAATAAGTTTCAATTTCCTAAGTCTTTATTTGATATCTGATCTGGGAGAGGGAAATCCGTCATGCACACAGTGCCAGGGGGAGCCCTCTCAAACACATCAGATATCCACAAGTATTGCTGAGGAGAACTTAAAGGTACAGTGTGTGTAAACAATATTATCAAACATATGACATGACATGATCTCATAGTAGCAATCCATATATACATGAGGAAAAAAGCGACAAGCAGCATAATATAGTCTAGTTTAGTCAATATAACAATTGAGTTCTCATTCTTTATTCATACCTGTTGGGACCCTAGTACCCATTTTAAAGATCCAAAATGCCTCTCTCCTGGCTAACAGCACATTCAAGTCTCCTCCTCTGGGTCCCAATTTGCACCGTTCTATTGCCATGCAAGTAAAATATTTCAAGTCTCCATTGTTGCAGTTTCGAAAATGACAGTTAATGGTGGATTTTCGATTATCACACCTAATATCAGATGTATGTTCCCTCATACGTTCTCTTAATTTTCTGCTCGTGCGACCAATATACTGCATATCACATTTTCCACATGTTACAAGATATATCACCTTACTGGAATCACAATTGATTTAATCCTTCATTGAGAAAGAGGCTTTATTTGACAAAGAACTAAAGGTTTTGGACTTAATTACGTATTTACAGCAAGCACACCTCCTGTTACCACATGGGTACATTCCTGTAACTTGCAACCAAGTGTTGGACTGGTGGCTGACTCCATAAAGGGGTTGAGTTGAAACATAACTTGGGGCAAGGGCACTCTGTAAGGATTTGGCCTTACGGGAGACAAAACGAATATCCTTAAACTGTGAAAACGAAGTTTGTAATTTTTTGTCTGCTTTAAGCAGTGGAAGATTGTTTTTAATAATATCCTTGATTTTATTGAATTCTAGACTGAAGTTAGTGATGAAGGCTATAGGGCTATTATCTTTATTATCAGATTGTTCCTCATGTTTAACAACAGTATTGACATGATTATCTCTTTCAGTATAGGATGTTTTGGAGTTAGGGGTATTCCTTTTGGGGTTTAGAGTTCTTTTTATAGATTTTAATGATTTTAATGATTGTTTAGATGTCCCCAAAGATCCATAAGGATGATATTAATCCTCCTGGTCGCCCCATTGTGGCTGTCATTGGCTCTTTGGGAGAAGGTCTGTCCAAGTTTGTGGACTTTCATCTTCAGCCATTGGTTAAAAATCTTAAAGGCTACATACAAGACACGAAACATGCCCTAATAAAATTGGAGGAAGTAACATGGCACTCAAACTATGTGTGGGCCACTCTGGATGTTGATTCACTTTACTCTTCAATCCCACATGAATTCAGTCTACAAGCTGTCCATTACTTTTTAAATAACTTCAGTGGATACTCATTAGACCTAATCGACTTTCTGACGAAGGCTATCTCTTTTTTACTTACTCATAATTTATTTTTATTTGACAATAAATTTTTCCTCCAGATTCGTGGAACCGCGATGGGCACATCTTTTGCCCCCTCATACGCCAACCTATTTTTGGGGTGGTGGGAGCGGTTCCAAGTCTTTGGGGATGACAATTTGTTTAGATCCTATGTGGTATGGTACGGCCGTTACCTTGATGATCTATTATTGATTTGGAGTGGGAGTGTTATGGAATTGGAAGAATATGTTAGATGTCTAAACAACAATAATGTCAACTTAAAGTTTACCTACAACACGGATTCACTAACGATCTCCTTTTTAGATATACAATTATCTTATGTTGGGAATAAAGTTAAAACAATAAGTTATAGAAAGCCTACGGCAGGAAATACTCTCCTACATTTTTCCAGCTGTCATCCTCGTCATGTAACCTGCAATATACCACTAGGCGAATTCTTGCGAATTAAACGCAATTGCAGCTCAGACACAGACTTTGAGTTACAAGCAAAACAGGTGAGAGAGAGATTCCTAAAGCGGGGTTATCCTACTGAAATTATTAACAAAGCTTATATTAAAGCGAAACATAGGAAAATAGACACTCTGTTAGGAGACAATAAGACATCTAAACAATCATTAAAATCATTAAAATCTATAAAAAGAACTCTAAACCCCAAAAGGAATACCCCTAACTCCAAAACATCCTATACTGAAAGAGATAATCATGTCAATACTGTTGTTAAACATGAGGAACAATCTGATAATAAAGATAATAGCCCTATAGCCTTCATCACTAACTTCAGTCTAGAATTCAATAAAATCAAGGATATTATTAAAAACAATCTTCCACTGCTTAAAGCAGACAAAAAATTACAAACTTCGTTTTCACAGTTTAAGGATATTCGTTTTGTCTCCCGTAAGGCCAAATCCTTACAGAGTGCCCTTGCCCCAAGTTATGTTTCAACTCAACCCCTTTATGGAGTCAGCCACCAGTCCAACACTTGGTTGCAAGTTACAGGAATGTACCCATGTGGTAACAGGAGGTGTGCTTGCTGTAAATACGTAATTAAGTCCAAAACCTTTTGTTCTTTGTCAAATAAAGCCTCTTTCTCAATGAAGGATTATATCAATTGTGATTCCAGTAAGGTGATATATCTTGTAACATGTGGAAAATGTGATATGCAGTATATTGGTCGCACGAGCAGAAAATTAAGAGAATGTATGAGGGAACATACATCTGATATTAGGTGTGATAATCGAAAATCCACCATTAACTGTCATTTTCGAAACTGCAACAATGGAGACTTGAAATATTTTACTTGCATGGCAATAGAAAGGTGCAAATTGGGACCCAGAGGAGGAGACTTGAATGTGCTGTTAGCCAGGAGAGAGGCATTTTGGATCTTTAAAATGGGTACTAGGGTCCCAACAGGTATGAATAAAGAATGGGAACTCAATTGTTATATTGACTAAACTAGACTATATTATGCTGCTTGTCGCTTTTTTCCTCATGTATATATGGATTGCTACTATGAGATCATGTCATGTCATATGTTTGATAATATTGTTTACACACACTGTACCTTTAAGTTCTCCACAGCAATACTTGCGGATATCTGATGTGTTTGAGAGGGCTCCCACTGGCACTGTGTGCATGAGTGATTTCCCTCTCCCAGATCAGATATCAAATAAAGACTTAGGAAATTGAAACTTATTGGGCTAATAATCAACTAATATTCTCTATAAAGTCTGACATTTTTGTTTCTACTAGTTCAACTGCCTTTTTGATATACATTTCGCCACTTTAAGGCTGTTCATTACTATAATTGTTTTTTGCTGTTTTTAACGGGTGTGGTTAGGTCTAACCTGAACCAATCCAAGTTGTGGGAAGTACCTCCACTACCCTTTTTAAACAGACTCCCTATTTGAGGTATATGTCTATGATTAAGCCGTGTGGCAAAACGCGTGAGATTGCATCTCTCCAACTATGATTTTAATCTTCTATCAATAAACTTTGCTTTTTATGGCTTTATAAAACACTCCGGTTTTGGATTTCTTTTGGATTTACTGAAAAAGGGTCGAAAAGGTGCGCATACTTGCTTGCTGAACTCTCTATTCCTTACTATTTGTCTACAGCTGAGGACGCTGTTTGTGCTGTACGTCACCCTAAGCATTGTCAGGTACATTTATTTACTGGCTCCTGTATGATGTGACCTTCTACACAGTTTATGTTTTTTTGTTGTTAATATGGACAAGGGCCATCTTCTCTGCGCACTATATTAGCTTTTGATCACTCTATGTCTGGAAAGATTAAAGTGACCAGATTTTTTAAATGAAATCAGGTGATTTTTTAAAAGATCTTTTAAAAAACAGATAGTAAAAATCTATTTTATGGACATATTTTCCACATATGCCTCATTATTGAATCCGAGCAGACTCATACCTGTCCTATTCACATTAATAGCCTAATTATTCTCCCTCTATCTTATACTGGTGGGCTAGTGGTGTATAATAGCAGGTCCTTGTACTTCTGCACAGACCTTTGTCTAGGAACATTTCTGGGGACACATGATTTCAGTCAAGCCACTGTACTCTGAAACTGGGGACATCTGGTCACCCTAGCCTAGCACCTACCCAAACTCGTTAAAGACCTCATCAGTACTGAGCATAGTCTTACCAACATCAACACAGATATTAATTCTATCAAGAATCACTGGGGCATTAAAGTTTTAAAGAACAATTTTTAGCTAGTTAGTTTTTACAATTTTAGCCAAAATGTCAAACATAAACATCCCTAATTGTTAGAGATATGGTGGTGAGAGGGGGTATTCATTGCATACATGGTGGGGCTGCCAGCAATAAGTACATTCTGGAAGAACATCTTGGACAAATTATCCCAGGTCATAGAGAGTGAGTTGACCTTAGAGAGAGCACTACTCTATCTAAACTTCCCAAAGAAAGAAGTCCAATTTATCATCCATCTACTGACAGCGATTAAGCTGCAGATAGCAAAGAAATGGAGATCCCCAGACCATATTGTTTGGGAAAAAATTAAGGCTCATTTGACATTTGATGGAGAGAGGAATAGTGTCGCAATATAATTAGAATAGTAAAACACATAAACAATGTGATGAATGGGCCAAATTCTTAAAGGAAGGGCATCTGTATGGGTAGAGACAATGAAGGGAACTTACCACGCCAGGTTCTCTTTGTACCTGTAGTATACATCCCCAGGGACCCGAGCGGTAAATGGTTAGGGGTCACAGCGCTGACAGCAAGATCTATGTATGTCTATGTTTGTTTGTCAAGTTCTACATAATGCCCATTTGGGACCCCTGCACTTTTTCAAATAAAGTTGGGGAAGCAGAAGGGAGGGTGGGAGAAGGAAGGTGGGAGGGGGTGGGGAGGGTGGGAGTGGATGTAGGGGAGGGAGGGCACATCCGAATGGCAGGTTAGGTAGAAATAAAAGAAAGAACTATAAATGACAATAAGCAAGACTTCCAGACCCCATCAGACACCTACCCCTGAAACATTAATTAAAGTATATAAGGTCACTCAGGAAATGATTTAACAATGAACTGTTGTTATCTTCCTTTCCCTATCTCTTTCCCCCTACCCATATCAGTTCTCACTCCCCCTCCTCCCCCATATCTGCTCTCTCCCACTCCTCCCCATATCAGTTCTCCATCCAACTCCTCCTTTTTTTTCAAAGAGTCAGGTGTCTTTTCTGGTGCCCCCGATGTGTTGCACCCTGTGCAGTCACAGAGGTCGCACACCCCAAAGGTCGCCCTGCTTATAATTGGGAGAGGAACCATGATGCGGGAACACATGCTGTCTGAAGCTGAGAAGCTCGCCAAGGAATGGGTTGTTTTGGTTCGATAGTGCTAATTAAACCTCGGTATAGGAAGCAGCAAAGGGTTTACCTTGGGTATACAATTTTAAAATTCACCGGAGATGGGTCTAGTGAAGTTGGACTTGATGCAGCAAATACACAGCAGTAAGTGTGTAATGTACCTATCTTTGTGAGAGTGGCTTCTCAGCTCTGGTCCAACTTAAGACAATATATAGGAACTGAATAGACATTGAACACGACCTCAGAGTTGCTTTATCCACCATCACTCCAGACTTTGAGACACTTTTCAGGAGCAAAACGCATGCCCAGCTTTCCCATTAGTTTTAACTAGTCTGATTTGTTTCAATGGCTTTTTATTTTATTGGGTTTTTAGCTCAATCACAGTTTCATTTTCACTTGTGCAATTATTGCACAATTCATTTTGTAAAGAAGCACAGTTTTTGCTTGTTTCATGTTTTGAACAGTGCATATATACATCATGGAATGCTGTACTAAATGGTTTGTGGAATAAATTCTAATGTTTCGGAAATTGGGTTGTGGGTTGTTTGGGACAAATGGGAGTCCTGAGGTTACACAAGTTGAGAACTACTGATTTAGACTATGCCCTTTGGATAAACAACTGCTTTAATTATATCCTCTTTTGGGCAACCGTTGTATTACTGCTTTTTAAGATGGAGTGTAAGTGGTTGGTGTCCTTGTGCATTAGGGTGCACACACTGTAGACGTGTATATTTTTTTTTTCCTTTTATTTAAAAATTATTATGTTTACATCTGCAGTGTCAAAAATATGTGTTGCTGTTTTTGTTTAAAGCGCATGTGCATTTTGTGATAATTTGCTATTTAACACATAATTTTTTTTATAACTTTGTATTAGCGAGTGCTTGGAGTCTAGTCATGGAGGTGTTACTATTCCCCCTTTATTATATATTGCTTGGTTGGGTATTGTGCAATGAATGGGGCGTGGCAAAGATTTGACAGTGACGCTGCCGCATTTCCATGCCGTTTGGCAGCTGCCTTTCACTATACCCCCAGTAAGGGGATGCGTTAATCACCTTAGTGCAGGGCCATCCAACATGCGGCCCGCGGGCCAAATGCGGCCCGCCTGACATGGAGGTGCGGCCCATTAGTTTGAACGGTAACCACACTTCCGTCCCGTGCATACCTCTGCTGCATAGGGGAGAGCGCAGCGCGCTCCACTCCCATGCTCCGTGATCCTGTCGGAGTGCCTGGTGTCAGGTGACATCCAGGCGCTCAGAAGATGGTGACTTCCGGATTGGAGGTAAACGGTGTGCCTGACATCAATGGCAAAAAAAAGAAATGTGTGTAAGGGTATCTGTGTATCTGTGTGTGTGTGGAAGGGAGACTGTGTGTGTGTGTGTGTGTGTGTGTGTGTGTGTGTGTGTGTGGAAGGGAGTCTGTGTGTGTGTGGAAGGGAGTCTGTGTGTGTGTGTGTGGAAGGGAGTCTGTGTGTGTGTGTGTGTGTGGAAGGGAGTGTGTGTGTGTGTGTGTGTGTGGAAGGGAGTGTGTGTGTGTGTGGAATTGAGTCTGTGTGTGTGTGTGTGTGTGTGTGTGGAAGGGAGTCTGTGTGTGTGTGAGTCTGTGTGTGAGTGTGAAAGGGAGTCTGTGTGAGTGTGAAAGGGAGTCTGTGTGAGTGTGGAAGGGAGTCTGTGTGTGAGTGTGGAAGGGATTCTGTCTGCGTGTGTACAAGGGAGTTTGTGTGTGCATGTGTGCAAAGGAGTTTGTGTGTGCGTGTGTGCAAGGGAGTTTGTCTGTGCATGTGTGCAAGGGAGTTTTTCTGTGCGTGTGTGCAAGGGAGTTTGTCTGTGTGTGCGTGTGTGCAAGGGAGTCTGTGTCTGTGTGTGGAAGGGTGTCTGTGTGTGGAAGGGAGTCTGTGTCTGCATGTGTGCGAGGGAGTGTGTGTCTGGATGTTTGTGCATGTGTGGAAGGATGTCTGTGCAAGGGAGTTTGTGTGTGCATGTGCTTAAGGATGTCTGTGTAAGTGTGTCAGGGTGTGCGTCTGTGTGTAAGGGTGACCTTGTTTATATGTGTGACTTTGTGTGTATGTGGCCCATGCACACATTCATTTCTGGTGAAGTGGCCCACTGAAGAAAAACCCCCCTGCCTTAGTAGATAACTCTTCACAAAGTCTTAGTTGGTTGCAACATCAAGAGTCTAGTTTATCATCTTGGTCAACTCTCTGGTGTGATTGTACTGTTGGGTAACTATATTTAGTTATTTTTTTTTATTTTTTTGCTATATGGACTAGCTATTGTTTAGTAGTTACTATTTATGATCTCCAACATGTGGGTTTGATAATGGTTTTGTGGTTACATTTTTTGCTGGCTTTCAGCCACATTCGGTTGGACAGCGAAATTCTATGGATTTTGCTGACTCAGGAGCTTAAAGCGGGTAAACATTACAATATTTATATACAGTTATAATATATTAATGTGCATGAATATAAAAAAAATGTAAATGTATTTATTTAATTTGTCATTTTATTAATTTAATTTTTTTTTTTTTACAGATTTTTATTTTATTTAATTTCAGTACATTTCAGAAACACATTGGCTATTTCGGCTATAGCCGAAGTCCTCTGATTGACTTCAACTGGAGGACTTTGGCCATTTCTGTTATAGTTGAGTCCTACCGAATTGGCCCAATATAAGCTTCCAAAGTGTTGGCACGAAAATTGGCCACATTGGCCAATATTCATGTCGATTCAAGATCACTTTGGTGGTCTTTGAGTAACCAGAATTTGAGGGTTACTTGGATAACTGAAGTGATCCGATAAGGTCCAAAACTAGGATTTAAACTAGGATTTATAGCCTTGCTATGATGGAAAGACAAGCAAAATTTTTCCAACGGCTACTAATGCTTCATTTTTGAAGTTCACAAGTCGATTCACCTCAGTTCCCTTTTTTTGTGCTGCTGTGCTAGTTGGATACTTTTTGTTTCTTGAGGCTTTCCTTATTTGTTTACCTGTGCTCCTCATACCCTATTGGTATTGAGTCAACAAACACAGCTGTAACTTGATTGATTATTATTACTGCATTAGGAATACCGAGCACACCTACATATCCAAATTTACAATTCAATTCAATGCAGCACAGTAATTTAGGGTGACAGCTGTCACTGTCAGTCAAGTAAAGGCTGGTCGGGACGGCAAGCATGTTTAACATATGCATGCCATGCTCACTGTCAGGGTAATGACAGTGTTAACAAGTGGTGGGAGGGCAGATGCAAACTACCAAAAGGTCAGCATCCTAGTTGTTTGATACCTGCTGTGGTTATTGTCACCTATAGGTCTCAGTTCTTTGTGCTTCCTGTATCCTCCATGTACCAATTTTGCCTGTCTGCTGGACTTGCTTGTGTACCAGTCCCGGATTGTATGACTACCTCCCCCAGGATTTCCTGACCATTCTCTTGGATCATCACATTTTTTAACCTTATATTTCACCTATAAGCACTGGCATTCATTCAAGTTGTTCTAGTCGTTCTCCCTATTTTATGCTATTTCTACTGAAGTGTAAGCTCTGCAACAGTTTGTGATATGGTGATAAAGTTTACCTGCTGCATACTATGATATTGGACATCAGTGTTCATCAGCTTTGTGCTTCTGTGAAGTGCAGGCTCTGCTACATTCTGTGCAATAGTTCTGCTGCAAATTTCTTGAAATAGTGTATTGCTCCACAGTCTGTGCATTTGTACTTACCTGCTGCAACTGGATGAAGTGTGTAAGTCCTGGTATTTATTGCAACTCTCTTATAGCTTTCAGTCACTTTCTTCCAAGTGCAATCTTGGCTACAGTCCGTATCTGTGAAGAAACGTCCTGTTACTTGTGTACCAGGAACCCTGCCATATTTGGATCAAAGTTATATTGGTGGTCATTCTTCCTAAGAGCAGGGCCACTTTAACTGATGGACAAACTGGACTCTTGCCCAGGGCCCTCTGGTTAAGGGGGCCCCCCACTAGCCACGGGTATCACCCAGCAGGGGTAACACCGTAGCTGCCGGCAACCCCCCCTCACCCCTCAGCGAATCGCGCTGCTAAACTTTTTTCTTTGGGCAGCCACATCGACTCATTGCCACTGGATATGACAGTATGTAATTTCGGGTGGCTGCATTTCCCTCCTCCATGCAGGAGGGAAGACTGTATGGAGGAGACTGCCATGGACACGGAGCAGCCACAAGGTAAGTACATTGGAAGGGGGAGGAGGGTGGCATATTAATGGACCAATTCACTGTGGCTTATTAATGGAAACAAAATACTGGCATATTATTGGGCAAATTGGCTGTGGCTTATTAATGGCAGAATAATACTCACATATTATTTTGCAAATTAGCTGTGGCTTATTAATGGCAACTTAATAATGCCATATTATTGGGCAAATTGGCTGTGGCTTATTAATGGCAAAATAACACTGGCATATTAATGGCAAAAGTAATACTGGCATATTAATGGCAAAATAATACTGGAATACCAATGAGCAAATTGGCTGTGGCATATTAATGGCAAAATAATACTGGCATATAAATGTCAAAATGGCTGTGGCATATTAATAGCAAAATAACACTGGGATATTAATGGGCAAGCTGTGGCATATTTTAATAGGCAAACTGACTGTTGCATATGTTAATGACAAAGTGACTGTGGCATGTTAATTTGTACCTGACAGTGGCTTATTTTAATTGGCAAAGTGATGCTGTGGCATGTTTTGTGGGACAAAATAACATGTACTATGGGGGAAAGTGACACTGTGGCTTAATACATAATACTGGCATATTATTTGGCAAATTGGCTGTAGCTTATTAATGGTAAAATAATACTGGCATATTATTGGGAAAATTGGCTGTGGCTTATTAATGGCAAAATAATACTGGCATATTATTGGGCAAATTGGCTGTGGCTTATTAATGGAAAAAAAATACTGCATATTATTGGGCAAATTGGCTGTGGCTTATTAATGGCAAAATAATTCTGGTATATTAATGGCAAAATAATACTGGCATACTAATGGGCAAATTGCCTGTGACATATTAATGGCAAAATGGCTGTGGCATATGAATGGCAAAATAACACTGGCATATTATTGGGAAAGCTGTGGGATATTGAATGGACAAATGGTGGCATATTTTAATAGGCAAACTGACTGTGCTGTGGCATGTTCTGTGGGGAAAATGTACTATGGGAGAAAGTGACACTGTGGCTTGTTCAGCAGGGGCAGTTCTGTGGGACAAAGGGACACTGTGGTATGTTCTTGGGGCAAATTGACACTGTGGCATGCCAAATTGTGTGGGTGCAATATGAGTGCAAGCCAAGTGCTGTGGGTGAAATATAGGAGCACGGCAAGTGCTGTGGGTACTGTATGGTTCTGTGTTAAGTCCTTTAGGTGCAATGTGGGTGCAGAAAAAGGGAATAAAAACAAGAAATGCAATAACATTTTTATTACATATACAAATAGTTGAATACAGTAAAAAGAATAATATACTGTGCATATATGTGACAGAGTGAGCATCATTTAAATAGTTGAATGTGATATGAAAATAGTTGCATATAATATTAAAAAGTTTACATTTACATACAGTTTTTTTCAATGCAGCTTACGAAAAATTGGATTGAGGGGGCCCAATGGTAAATACTTTTCCCAGGGCCCACTACGGTCTTAAAGCAGCCCTGACTAAGAGATCTATATCCAGTCTGCTGATTGTAGAAGACTTAGCCAGTTGCAGGACTACATAACCATTTTGGGAAACCTGAATAGCAGACACCTCTAGGGATCCGCTAACTCCCAGGCTTGCTGATCCCATGGGCTCAACAAAAGGTGTTTCAGGGTGAAAAACTCCTATTGTGGTGGCATCAGTTTGCAGCCAGTGTGACAGACAGGCTC
Source organism: Pelodytes ibericus (assembly GCA_036172795.1). NCBI lineage: Eukaryota > Metazoa > Chordata > Amphibia > Anura > Pelodytidae > Pelodytes > Pelodytes ibericus. The sequence continues at coordinate 95,691,515 of CM069860.1, forward strand.
TGTTTTAACTATAGTGTCCCAAAAACAATACATGCAACACTCCTGGACATTACATGCATCTACAATTTTAATATATTCCTCTTAAAGATGGGCTAAACCACTCAGAATCTTTAAATCAAGGAGACAGCTGCTTTAAAACTGTACATTGGCTGCAGCAACAAAACTAAATGATCATTGTCTTCTCACAGATGGCTTCCAGGGAAGAAAAACACCTTTCTCTCAATAAAGAGACTTGACTTTGTGTTCCCATAGATCTTACTGTCATTTTAAATACATTCTTAAATGTACTCAGCTTATAAAAGAAAACCTTCTCATCTTGCATTATGTGCCAGAGGTGATTCAGTACATGGATACAAGCAAAAACCAAAATAGGTGTCATGTGCTACATGCCGGCCCATTTGTTACAAAGCAGAAGTCTGCCGTAGGGAGTCAAACACCTGGGAAGTTGTAAAGCATTTGATGAATGTTTCTCACAGAGAGGTTTCTTGCTATTCTCTTCTCCTGCCTGTTTATATAAGTAAGTACACTCGTAGGAATCAGATAGTGCTGATGTGCTGTTGCTAGGAACCTGTGTTTAGTTAGTAGGTACATAGAAGCCCCAGTGAGGTTGAAAATGACTCACCATTCTTTAGTGTTTCTTAAAAAATACAGATCTGTCTGGTGCTTCACCTTAAACACACCCTGATGGATACATTTAAAGCATGGGAACTAGTCTAATCATTGAAGATATGTATAATTCTATATCAATAAAAAAAAAAAAAAATGTATTAAATGATTTTAATGTATTAAACATTCTTGGGAAGGACATTGCGAACAGCACTGATAATTATAATAATGGAAATTATAGGTGATGCCCATCGTAAATAAATTACATTCTATCTTTAAAATGGTTTATTTTATCAACCAATTTTACAAGTGATAATTTACTAGGCACTAAAATTCCACATACTTGCTAATAGTATAAAAATGTAATATTTACATCCTGAAACAATTATTAATAGAATACCCGATGCTGGCAAAAATAATTTTGTGAAAGTAATAAAAGTACAACATATATTTCTAGGTATCCTTTCAGGTATCAGGTTGGTGATGGGGATCTGGGACAAATATTTTGCACTAATTTAAGAATATTTTTTTTCCTAACTCAATTATATAATGTGGCCAGCAGGATGTCTGGGGTAATAGTCGATCTTTAAAGAGCATGTCTACTGAACTAGTTGCAATACAGGTTGAGTATCCCTTATCCAAAATGTTTGGGACCAGAAGTATTTTGGATAATGTGATATTTTGGATAGCGGATCATTTTCACCAATAAAATGTATTAAACCTGCTCAGCATTCATGAAATACAATAGCAATCAATGCAAATACAGTATGGAGCAAATAAATGACATCATTTACTGTGTCATTGGGAGCCTGTCGTTGATGCCTTGTGCCTGCACACGTGTCATTGTATTACCCTTTGTGGGCTTGGGGGAATCTGAGCATGAAAAGGGTTTATCGCAACTTAGGAGGGCTGGACACTGAATAAACTGTTGTGCACATGAATTCTGACAGGTGTCTCTGGAATTTGTCAAAACCCCCCCAAAAATTGGATAACGGATTTCTGGATAAGGGATACTCAACCTCTAAAATAATAAAGTTCTAGGGTGTTAAAAAGCAGTTTTAGAGTACAATGCAGGGGCCATTTTATCTTTTGTCAACGTACTTCATGGACTAAAACTTTGGTCAAACTTTCAGTTGAATGCAAACATATCTACCTCACTTAATGATGTGTTTTTATCTAAACTGGACAGGAAGATGACTATCTTTTGTCCAGAAACATACAAAATTGTTGATTGTCAATAAGACCAGATATATGCTCTAAATGCAATACAAAATCCAATATACAATGTCTCAATACCAGTACACTCCATCTTTGTAAATCATATTGACAATAAGTCACCATAACCAATATCTTTTAAATTAAAAAATATAGTATGAATAAGTTTCTTTTGAAAGAAGATCAAGTGTAAATTAGATACCCCAAGTAAAGGAAATATATAATGGTGTACTCAACATGCACCAGACAAATGGCTCCAAATTGATGCCTCAAAAGATCAGACTGTTTCAGGGAACATCATGGACATCTCGGAAAACAAATCTCAAGCTACTCAGTGTTCCTCATTGTGACCCCAAAAAGGTCTGCAATTCGGGCTACATAGCCAATTACTCACTGAGACCTGCCGAAACCAAAAGCCCCCAAAACATGCCCAAACATGTCCGAACTGAAATGGTACCTCTATGATCCCCATAGAATGCTATGGGGGTGATATAGAAAAACAGAAAAGAAAGAAAGAAAATTAAAATTATATATTTTTATAATTTTATATATATATATATATATATATATATATATATATATATATATATATATATACCTATCCAAAAAATGAAAGCACTCACGGGTCTTGCAGCATGAAAGTCCAATTTAATCTGTTAGCAACGTTTCGGGCAGATCAATTGCCCTTTGTGCTGGACAAAGGGCAATTGATCTGCCCGAAACGTTGCTAACAGATTAAATGCTGCAAGACCCGTGAGTGCTTTCATTTTTTGGATAGATATAGATGTGACAGATTAGCACCCGGGCATTAGATTTTTTTGTCTCTTCGAATGAGTGGAGTGCTTATGCATATTGGATATATATATATATATATATATATATATATATATATATGTATATATATATTATATCAGGCACTGACCCATGACACAAAAATACAAATTACCTATTTCTACAAAAAACACACCAGCAAAAAAAAAAGATAGAGCAAGCGCTTCTCCTAATCATCTGTCCCCAGCAGAGGATGGAAGAAGAATGAAATCCCTGTGCTTAGAGCGCTGATTTAATTTTAACCTGTTCACCTTTGTATTTAACCAGCACCTCTAGTCTTCTTGTGTGTCTGTCACTCAGTATATTGGAGTACCTTGATGCAGTGTTGGGCTAAGGATGATAAATATTGTGTGAATAAATCTCCAATTATTTTCTTTTAGGTGTTTTATATAAACTTTGGAACAACAATTCCTTAAAAACTACTTATCTCCATGTATATGAATTGCAAGTTTAGTTATTATTTGGTATACTTTGCTTTTTTGCATTTTTGAAACACTTTAAATACTGCTTTTTTTTTTAATCTTCCTCGGCTTCAGTGGGTTTTTAAGTAGAGAGTATAAACCTGGTATTTGGAAGTAAATTAGCAATATTTACAATAATAATTATACAATAATAAATGCATTCATTTTTATAATTATTGAACTTTAACATGAAGAAAAAGGGTTATTTTCAAGTCATATCGTGTATTTTAATTCTATTGTTAAAAGTTTGTTATCAGGACCCACCAGAACTGGAATACTTTGTCTCAGCGGCAGGCTAAGCATCATATGGCCATATGGTGTGACTAATTCTCAATTTTTTTGTCTATCTTAGGCAGGTGTTTTTATGTAACCTTCAGGAAAACCATAGTTTTCAGATTTAACTTGTTGTGTGAGTGCACTGATCCCTTTGTGTATTGGAACTAGTACACAGCTTTGATCATATCAGCCTTGTTCTCATAAGGTTTATGTTATATTATTGAAGATTTCATTCCCAAATACTCGCGCCAATACAGAATGCAAAATAAACACTATAAAATCATTCTTCATTTTTTGACTTAAATGTACCCTGTTCTAAGGGCAGCAGTACTCAATTGCAGCTGGCACAAGATAAGATACCTATGATTCTTTAAAGCAGGGAGTAAAGCTTTTAATAGCTAGCAGCAATGCAAGAGAACAGAAAAAGTCTTTATTTCAGTTAATCCAGAACTTCTCCTTCTATTAAATCACTTCAAATAGGAAATCATTCATTGATATTTATGTAGCAACTTTTTGACTTCCAGTATTGATCATGTAGGAAGTACATCTACTTGAGTGAGCAATAGCAATATGTTCTTTGCTCTGTATTTGGTGTTCTTTTTCATGTTCCCCAGAGGTCTATTCATCTGTATTGTGCTGTCATTACAATTCAACTGGTTTACTAATTCTTAACAGTTTGAAATTCCTCCAGGAATGAGAAATGGACAGATTTACTTTGGTTTTGCCCAGGTTGTTTATTGTTATTGTGTTCTACTAATGTAAAAGGCATTCAATTAATTAAGAGAAAGAATCCACTGACCCACGTTGACCTTTGTTTATTAAAATGGAATTTATAGCTAAAAATGCACATTATCCTTGTGTGAAAGAGCTCTTTGGTTATATTACATCATATATCTTGTAAATGCTGCATGTATTTATATATTTATACATGCACACTACATATATGCATAGTTACAGCATACTCTCTATATTAATATCTTCTATTTATAACGTGCTGACAATGCAACATTCAATACATACTTGTGACCTCTCTTCCCATAATCAGTAACGTAGCATGGGGGCCAGTCACCTTGGGAGGCACAAAGAACTGTGCGGTGGATTCCACTGCAGGAAAATCAAATGAGGCCACTTTGAGTGGCGTCATTGTGACATGGAAAATGTAGCTGTATATTTCAGCAAGGACCCACAGGGTCTATAAAGACCTTAATTGAGTCTATGCCGATGCGTGACTGGCTCCATATCACTCTGTGCAAAAAGATAGCATTTTGTTTATGTATTGAATTAGAGAACAAAGCGCCAGGGGGTTAAAAAAAAAAGTGTGTATTGAGAGGGCTGCAAACTCGGGGATCTCCCAGGGCAGCAAAACATCTAGCTTAACCACTGTCCATAATCGTATAGGTCTTTTCTGAAAAGTTCCTCACAAGAGTTGCAAGGCTAAAGAGAACCTAGCTGTAATATTACAATATAAAGGAAATTAGGTGTAGTGGAAATTTAATGAGAGGCTACTGAATAGGATGAGTTGCAAGTGTTAAATTATGACAATTGTAAGCCATGCTTGTAAACTGGTATATGAAGTGCTGCTACAATGACACTTGGATTGTTGTGTCATAAGTATTATACATTTTATATGCATTTGTGCATTTGTATGTCACAATAAGACTAGGTGTGGATTTGTATAAATTCATATGAAGCACATTTATTGTGACTTAATAGTAAGCCCCTGTGAGAGGGCTGTCCCATCCTGTGCCCTGTCAGAGGGGCTTCCCTATCCTGTGCCCTGTCAGAGAGGCTTCCCTGTCCCATGCCCTGTCAGAGGGGCTTCCCTATCCTGTGCCCTGTCAGAGAGGCTTCCCTGCCCTGTGCCCTGTCATAGGGGCTTCCCTGTTAAGTGCCGTGACAGAGTGTTCCCTTTCCTGTGCTGCCGTGTTTTCTTTGTTTCTTACCTTATTATTTTGTTCTGATCCATAGCTGGTTTGCATCAGTTCCCAGTCAGTTTAGTCTCAGTTATGTTTCTGTGTATTTTTTGTGTAGTATAGTTATTATATAGGCAGTGATAGCACTTGGAACTTGCTGTTGTGAGGTGCCTTGATGCTGGTGGAAAGCTTATTATCTCATGGCCATTTAATGTAACTAAACCCATACAATTTTCCATCTTAGAGTTATAGTCTAGTCCTGTGTTTTTGTCTGATTTTGTAAGTCTCCTTTAGGTCTGCTTGTATGCCTTATGGCTCTGCCCGGTATTCCTGCTTTGTCTTATTTCCTACACCCTATATTTCTTATCCAGTTTAGTTTCTGCCTTGCCCTGCCCATGTTTGTTTCAGTTCTGCTTTTGTTCCATAATTTTGCCTTTGCCCATAAGCCTGTATTCTGTCTTTTATATGCTCTGCTTGGCCTGCAGCATCTTGCTTATCCTGTTACTTGTGTTATGTTCCATGCCTGCTCCAGGGTGTCTCCAGATCCTATCCTGGATACAGCAGCTGCTATCTCAGGGCCCTGGTATGTGGCTGTAACATCCTGGGTCCTAAAGCCCTCATGGGAGTGCGGCTACTCTGCAACAGGCCCATATTTCTGCAGTGTGACTCCTGAATATCATCTCAAGCACTCAGGGTCCCATAGCTTCTGGACCTCAAAGTGGCAATATACACACACATTATATATTTATATATATATATATATATATATACACACACACATATACACAAATAGCCTGGAGATGTAGTAAAAAGTTTCCTGCTGCTTATTGAGGCCCATGCTGCGCCACTGTAATACTTAGTAATACTTACTTCTGGGTCCCTTGCATGTATATATGTTGCAGGGTTTCCCGGTAGCGGGTGCATGCGTCTATGCAGCGCCTCGCTCTCTCCTCCACGAGACACGCTTCCGATGACTTGATCACTGCCGTACAGAAGTGCAATCTCCGCACGGAAGCACCATCTTGCCGTACGGAATAATCTATTCCAAAAGGCGGCGCCATCTTGCTGCATGGAATTATACTACTAGTAAAATGGATCTTTACCTTTTTTTCTCTTAGCCTCGTTTTTACTAGGGGAGGCGGGGAGACACTTTGGAAGGATATTTAAAGGCTCAGTCAGCTTAGAATCTTAGCCTGTGATAGTGCCTTGAGCCTATGTTTGGTGTTTGTTATTTGACTTTGTTATCCCTGACCTTGGGGTTCCTGATTATCCTGATTCTTCATATTTTGTTTGTGTTCATGTTTGTTCCAGATTGATTCCTGGATTTCTGACCTGAGTTTGTTACTCCATTTATTCTGCCTTCTCCTTCCCTTTTTCCCGGCTTGCTGTACCTACATGCAAATTTCATTTTTCTATTAAGGCATACTGAGGTTCTGGGGGTAGCTCTGGGTGCCACATGAGTCTCTGGCCTACTCCATCTGTGACAAAAAACAGTTATATTAGACTATTGTTTAATATGTGGTGTTTGAACAGAATGTGACACTGTGTCTTTAGACAGCAATTCTCTCAATGTTATTAGAGCATGTATTAATTATACCATTGTGTTTTAGCATGCCAGTGCCATCACTAAGTAAGCATATATGGCACTGTTTGTATTTATAATTTGTATTTAGTACATAATAATCAGCTGAGAAGACCAAATAAGGTTTCCCATAAATGTTCAATTAGTGCAACTTGGCTAAATCAAAAAAGCAGCATGATTTAATAAAGTTGCACTAGTGTTTTTTATTATAGTTTGGATTTGAAAATGAATAAGCTCAATCGGTTACAGTCTAAAAGAAGTGTAGGCATCTTTGTTATACAATATATAAACGTGCAATAAGTTAAGGTGGTAAGCTGTCAGCATTATTTAAATAATATTACTTGACATGAATATATTTATGTAAGGTTAGTATTGAGAATGGAATGTAAAGCCAGGGACGATGGGACACGATAAGGTGAGTTAGTCAGTTATTTGTTACAGCTCCATGAAGAAGTCTAGTTGTCTGGAATTTTGAAATGTCTGGAAATTAAGGCAAGTTTTACAGGGTTCTATAGTGGGACAGCCTTATAAAATCTCTGAAAATGTCTGTACATTTAATAAAATTGTGAAAATCTGTACTCTTAACCTATTCACGACAAAAGATGCATAGGCAATGATCAATAGTTGCTGCCTATGTTTAGATGGTGTTGGTTCATAATGAGGCAAGCAACACCTACATTTTGACCCCCAGGGCACCGTGATCACTCCATGGAGCGATCATGGGCACCATATTAGATGACAGAATGTCCCTCCTATATGGATCTGCCCTGTAGCCACCAAGGACTCCAGAAGTGACCGGAGATAACTTCTGTCACTTGTTTGCTGTTGCTAGGCTGCCCCTAGAGGGAGTCAGCATCATTGCAGTTTTTTAAAAAAAAAAGGTTCTAGGGTTAAGGTTAGGTTTACACATGGATTAGGGTTAAAGTTAGGGTTAGGGTGATTATTATGTTTGGGGTAAAAAGGTCACTGTAGGAGAAAATGGGTCAGAAACAACAAAAATGGCAGTTTTATTGCCCTATTGCTTGCAACAAACAACAGAAAAACATAGGCTTTTTCTATAGACTATTACAAACTATTTAACAGATTTTTAAATGTGTGTTCATAGATGTGGAAAAGATTTTTCATGTCAAAATTAGAAATGTTTTTTTTCATTATATTTTATGATTTTTTTTTATAGTAAATGATATGATATGATGAAAATTATGGTATCCAAAGAAAACTTGTTATGGCAATTAAACCAGTATATACTATGTGTGGATACATTAAATTAGTAAGAGTAAAATTATAGCTAAAGTAAAACACAGCACAAACATTAAAACAGGCAATGTCACGAGAGATACAAAAATTTCAAAACAGTCATTAAGTGGTAAATGTGTTCAAATTTACTCACAAAAGTTTTGCATCTTTTACTGATCTTCCCACCATTTAATTAAAATATGGGAGGAAAAAGGTAACATTTTAAGTTTGTTCAAACAAGCAAAATCTCCCAAATGATTACTGTGCTTATCCATTAGTATATTGCACACGATCATTTAAAAAACACACATCTGCAGGTTTTTCCTTTAGGTGTACAGCTAGGATCACCAAGTCAGCCAGTGTTTTGCTGGATCAATATCATTTTCACATGTTCCACTGCAGAATGTACGGTGCAAAGAAGGAATAAAATAATGAATCAAGCAGTGGATCCCATTGGAACTTACTTTATTAATTAACTAACGCCCTTTGTGCATAGATGGACACATTCTTCAGAAAATATAAGTTCCTCACAAAAATGGTGATCATACATATGTGTATGCATGGAATTAAACTCAGGAGGAGTTAATGTAAGATCTATTTACTTAAGAAAAACAGTAGCAATTTCAGAAAGTGGAATTGAGAGTGATGCCTGATTAGGCTACAAGTTACATGGACTTTTGTTTGGGTGCGACGGAGTCTTTATGGTGAGAACTAGCAATCAGAACAGAGGACTGGTGAAGGTTATCAGCAAAGCAGCGGGGCCAAGTTGGGATGTATTTGGAACTGAGAGATGTGAATAGATATCTAAAAAATCAACTAACAGCATTCAACCATACAGTCTATATTAAACTTCTGATTTAAAATAGATGTAAAAATATGATGAAGAGTGGACATGTAACATCAGATTCATCAATTAGACAAAAAAATCCCCAACAAGGCATCTGTTTTGTAGGATAACTTGTAAACTATTTTAATCCCTACTAGGTCAACTTAGATACCATGGCTTCTGTTTTGGTTGGATGAGAGATTGTATTCTATCATGAAATGTTATGTGACTTGTGTTACAGCACTGTGATACGCTTTATATTACTGTTCCCATTTGTTAAGCTGGTGAGTCAGCTTTTACCGTAGGCAGCAGAATAAATTCCTCCTGCTGTGCATGAGCAAGCATGTGCTAGATAATGCCATCGTTCAGAAATAATGATGGCAGAAGCACTTAGAATCAATGCTATTACTGTTTAGAACTAATTACCACTTGAGGAATACTATTAGGGGATTTCCCTTTTGCTTCTACATCATGTTGATATCGTCTACTATCACAAAACTTTAATTATTGCATTTTAGGACTCTACAAAATGAGAACTAGAAAATGAGAACTATAATGAGACTATTAAGAGCAAGTGCCTAGTGCTCTATCCACAGTTTAATTATATGCCGGTATAAATCTTTGAGGACTAGAATGCAGCGCTGGATTGAGAATAAAATCATCCCTGGAAAAAAATGTCAACAGTCCATTATTGGACTGAGACAGAATGGCACACTGATATATATACAAAACCAAAAACCATAAAACAAATAAAAAATAAGCTCCCGTAGCACTATGTTCTACATTAAAGAAGTGAAGACTCCTCTAGCAGAAGCCTCATTTAATCACAGATCTTATTTTTCCCACTCACCCAATCATACATGTATGTTTTGTGCAACTGAAAATCAGAAACAGAGTTTCGCAAGAGCATCTTGGGAAGTGTTGTCCACAACAATTAGAGTGCCAAAGATTAGGAGACAACAATAGGTTGGATTGCTTACCTTTGCCATTCATGCAGTTTTCGCAATCACTGTGCACATGCAATCATATGGGAAATGTAGTACACAACACTATATACATTTTACCCTCACATACACACAGGTTCACAAAGGCTGTGCAAAAGAGCTCTGAGTAGGCTTGAACAGTGGCAAACAATGTAAATAGTCTTATATTTATTTTTGCTCTGTTTCTTCCCAGATGGAGACAAAATGTTTGCCAAGTGTAAACTGATCAATGAGATTCCAGTCAGCAAAGAGTCTAATAGAAAAAAGGGCTTAGGAAGTTAAATCCTTGCAAGTTAAGTTGTCTTACAAAGCTGTGGCTATTGTAAGAAACAATCTCCTTTCTCTTTATTTACAAGTGTACCAAGCAAAGAGGCTTATATTATGATACTGGAGTTGTTTTAATTAGTTGTCGGTATGGATTAGTCAGACACTGCTAGTTTCAAATTATATTTGTGCTCAGATGGCTGTAAGGAATGAAAAAACCTCAGTTTAAAAGATGCCTTAAATCCCTCTTAAGACAGCTCGCTGCATGTATTGATAGCAGTTTATTTATTCACACCAGGCACATCTAATTCTACGATATGTATGTTGTGACCAGAAGAACTGCAAATTCCGGGTAATTTTACTTGTGGGTTTGTTAAATAGGCTTAAAGAGGTGCACTGACAAAGTTACGCATAAGAATATATTATATTTAATTATTTTGCTTTACTGCTAACATGGAAATTTAAAATATTATGGAGTGAAATAATTGCCTCTTGGACTAAAATACAAGCATATTATAGAAAATGCATTTTAAAAGGATATATTATTTTCTCCTTCCTCACCACAAGAATATAAAGTTTCCAAAAGAAGGCCATTAAGGATAGTATTGTTGTATTTTGAGTTGGAAGATCACAGAACACATGTAAGTAGTGTGTCACAAATCAACCCATGTGCAGTCTCATCAAAGCTGTATCCATTCATTTCAGTATCATTCCTTGCCATGCTCTCCTGTTTATTATTTATACTCACTCCTGTCTGTTACTTGTATCCCTGAATCTGTGTCCTGAGTCCTGTATCCCTGCTCTGTATTTCCTTTCTGTTTTATTATTCTGATCCATTTCTGGTTTCTTTGCTGTCTATTGTTTTGTTCTGTCATCCCATTCCATTTTTGTTTCCTGTTTTCGTCTGCCTTGTTCCTGTGCTCCTATTTAAGTGTGCTCCTAAACTTTCTTCTCAGTCAGTCCTGTTACATGTTTGGTCTATGTGTCTGTGTTATTCAGTTATTTTATTTAATTACTAGTTTATTATTAGTTTTAGGTTAGGGACTTGCCATATTGTGAGGTACCTTGGTGCTGGTTGGCAAACTTACATCTTATGGCCATCAGATGAACTAAACTATTATTTATCTCAGAGTTATAGGCTAGTTCCTGTATTCATACCTGTGTCATTTTTTGTTGTTGCTTTAACCCTGGCCTTCATTTGTTAACTTTTAATATATGTGCCTGTGTATGCCTTTACGTTCTGTTGCAATGCCCTTTGTCCGTGCCCTGTCTGAACATGTATTTATATTTTGTCTTTAGCCCTGTGCCCTGTATTTTTTTATACTTAGTTTGCTTTCTGCTCTGCCCTGCTTATGTTTACTTCTGTCCTGCTACAGTCTCTCATCTGCCCTGTACTCTGTATGTTCAGTTCTGACTTAGTTTGCTATTCTGCTATCACTCTGCTTGGTCTATCTGCCTGTCTCACCCTGCAACATCCTGTGTAAAAGTTGTTGTGTTCCATGACTTCCCCAGGAGGTCTGCAAGGTTTCTCTATTTTCTGACTTGGTTACAACAGCTGCTTCCACATGACCCTACTATGTGGTGCACCAACCTGAGGCTTTAGCTTCCAGGTGAGTGTGGTTACCGTGTATCAGGCTCTGTGCCTCTCCCCCTGCACCATAACTCCTAAACTCGGGCACTCAGGGTCCCATGCCACCTGGACCCCATTCATGACATAATGTAGTGTAAGAGAGGCAGCTTCCATGTAAATAATACATTTATTTTGATCTCTCCTAAATCAAGATACTTGTATAATGTGGCATTCTAAGTATCATATGGCTGTTTTTTAATCTGCAATATCTGTAAGCCCTCAGAGACAAGGTGCTTTCCTATGTGATGCTTTCAACTGCTTCAAACACCTTTTATCATGTACTTTTAATTGTAAGGTCTCAATGGAAGTTATCACCTAGTTCTCTGTTAATATTAAATAAGCTCATTCACTTTATATACTACTATAATAATTTATATAATCACTTTTTATACAGCATATTTTCTCCCTCAGGTCACTCTAAAAAATCTCTGACTTATCTGAATCCACAGCGGATAACAGATGTAATTTACTGTACCACTAGCACTCTATTTTGCCTCTACTTTTAGAGAGGTCTCATGGTCTTTAAGACTTGTGCCATTTTCAGCTAACCTATTGGCCTTTAGGACTATTGTGGACCTATTGTGCCGTTTACAGCCACCCTCGCAGCTTCTACGACTTATGCCACTTTCAACCTACTCCACACCCTTTTGGGACCGGAAAAAATTCTATTGCTGAGGATTCTCACTTTCAGGCTCCATATGTGATCTTTTCCGCTGTAAAGGAATTTACTATTTGTAGGTGTCATGTAAATGGGGATAATATATATATGGTAATTAAATTAGGGAGTCCATTCAAACTTTGATGATAATCTTACAAATTAAATACTGGCTTTTAAACAAGTGTATTTGTATAGACTTATTTTTATAAAATGTGTACACAATGTAAAATACTACAGTCTAGAAACACTGTTAACCTTCCTTTCCAGCAACAAAAAAAGAAAAATTAAACAATTACAAAATGAAACCAAAATAGTCACTCTGAAAATACATAGGAAAAAAGAGAAACCAGAAGAATCCAATCTGAACTTGATAACCTGGAGTTGGACATACATTTGATCCTTTCAGCTAGCTAACATTCTTCACAGGTTTATATTTATCTGAAACAGTAAAAACCCTTCTGAATTAATGTCCTTAAAAGACTTATATTGTAGAAAATGTTCTTTTAGAATAAAATTTCTTCAACGGTACACATAGAAACATAGAGACATAGAATGTGTCTGCATTTCTTTATTAGTCCCTGGATTTATCTTATATATAGGATAGCCTTGTGTCTACCCCATGCATACTTAAATTCTTTCACTGTGTACCTCTACCACTTCTGCTGGAAGGCTATTCCATACATCCACTACCCTCTCCATAAAGTAGTACATCCTGATATTACTTTTAAATCTTTGCCCCAATAATTTAAGTTTATGTCCTTTTGTTGTGGTAGTTTTTCTTCTTTTAAATATACTATCCTCTTTTACTGTGTTGATTCCCTTTACGTGTTTAAATGTTTCTATCATATACTCCCTGTTACTATTCACAGGTGGCTGAATGGAAAGGTTGTGAAGCACTCACATACTACATCCAAAAATAAACCTGGCACAACCAACATGCATGAAAATGTCAGGACCTGCTCTATAGATTGGTGGCAGAGTGTCAGGATCCAGTCTATTAGAGCTGCTCAGTTATGTTTTCAGAAATATTTTTTTTATTGATACACAATTCCTTTATTCTTGGCCATTTGATGGATTTTGTCATTTTGAGGACCATAATTAAAATTCCCATTGCATGCTATCATAACAATGCCTGATTTATAGCTCATGTTTTCCATAGGTATTGGACATTCTAGCACCTTAAACAAACTACTTATTCTCTTTTTCAATAATGTGATAATTTTTTTTTTTTTTTTTTTTTTTTTTTTTTACAAATGAACCTATATGTGTTAGCCAGATTCTGTGGGCAGTGAAATACACTTTAGACACTTACTACAATAATAGTTATTCATATGCTAAGTTGACTCAGATGGACACCATTGGATCTCATAATTGATTTAGATGGTTTTTGTCATTAATTGGTCACTGGATATTAAACCCAGAGCTAACCAATCAAGAGTTCTCGTAAATGTATATCTAGCCAGTGGCGTAGCGTGGGGGGTGCAGGGGGGGCCGGCCGCACCATGCGCAATATCTGGGGGGGCGCACTAGCCCTATGCGGCCGCGTGGCCGCCAGGGCCGTCTTTAACGCGGGGCAAACGGGGCAGCTGCCCTGGGCCCATTTACTCCTGGGGGGCCCCAAGGCAGCTGTCCCGTGGGCCCCCAGCCCCTGCTGCCGCGTTCACAGCGCATTGCGCTTGTGAACGCTTTTTTCCGGCAAGCCGCATCCGATGGATGCGACGGCCGGAAAAAAAAAAACGTCGCGTCACATCCGGTGTCTGCTTCCCTCCTCCGTGCAAGAGGGAAGACTGCACGGAGGAGACATCCGGCGGGGGGCACGGAGCCGCTTCATGTAAGTACGGGGGGGGGGGGCTGGCTGGCACAATATTCCTGGTATCTGACTGGCACTATATTACTGGGCATCTGATTGGCACAATATTACTGGGTATCTGACTGGCACAATATTACTGGGAATCTGATTGGCACTATATTACTGGGTATCTGATTGGCACTATATTACTTGGCATCTGATTGGCACTATATTACTGGGTATCTGATTGGCACTATATTACTGGGTATCTGATTGACACAATATTACTGGGAATCTGATTGGCACTATATTACTGGGTATCTGACTGGCACAATATTACTGGGTATCTGATTGGCACTATATTACTGGGTATCTGATTGGCACTATATTACTGGGAATCTGACTGGCACTATATTACTGGGTATCTGATTGGCACAATATTACTGGGAATCTGATTGGCACTATATTACTGGGTATCTGATTGGCACTATATTACTGGGTATCTGGCTGGCACAATAATACTGGGCATCTGACTGGCACAATAATACTGGGCATCTGACTGGCACTATATTACTGGGCATCTGGCTGGCACAATAATACTGGGCATCTGGCTGGCATAATATTACAGGCATCTGGCTGGCACTATATTACTGGGCTCTGACTGGCACATTATTACAGGCATCTGACTGGCATAATATTACAGGCATCTGACTGGCACAATATTACAGGCCTCTGACTGGCACAATATTCCTGGCCTCTGACTGGCACACTATTACAAGCATCTGACTGGCATAATATTACAGGCATCTGACTGGCATAATATTACAGGCATCTGACTGGCACAATATTACAGGCATCTGACTGGCACAATATTCCTGGCCTCTGACTGCACACTATTACAGGCATCTGACTGGCATAATATTACAGGCATCTGACAGGCACCATATTCCTGGGCTCTGACAGGCACAATATTCCTGGGCTCTGACAGGCACAATATTCCTGGTATCTGACTGGCACAATATTATTGGTATCTGACTGGCACAATATTACTGGTATCTGACTGGCACATTATTACTGGGCTCTGACTGGCACAATATTGCAGGCATCTGACTGGCACAATATTGCAGGCATCTGACTGGCACAATATTACTAGGCTCTGACTGGCACAATATTACTGGGCTCTGACTGGCACAATATTACTGGCATCCGAAAGTTACAATATTACTGGCATCTGAATGGCACAACAATTATGGCATATGTGTGTGTGTGTGTGTGGGGGGGGGGTAACATTAGAGGTACAGGATTGAGGAAGTTGGCTCCATCTAGCCCAGTCTTGGATCATCTCCAGGGTATGGTTCCATTTTGATGTTTAGTTTTTGTTCTTGATATTGTTTGTCGTTTACGATGGTTGTGAGACGACATATAATAGCATGGCCAATGCTAGGTTACTACATGTGTATATTTGTATTCATAGACCTGCTGAAAATGTGGAGAATGTGTGTAATGCATGTTCGCACTCAATAAAGTGTTGGAAAATAAACTTGTATTTAGATGCATTTTACTTTAATTACATAAGTATTTTCATAACAAACAATACATGTGCTTGGGGGGTAAGGGTTTCTTTAACTAATCTAGTAGAAGAGACTCGAGTGCTAAAATCCACGGGTTAGGGGGCGCAAATTACTTGCCTTGCCCCGGGTGCTGACAACCCACGCTACGCCACTGTATCTAGCCATGCTTTCTGTGGATATCACTGATTGATTATGTTAAAAACTGTGGAAATTTAAAAAATAAAGGGCCACTCCAGGCAAGACTGAAAATAACAGTATACTATAGAATATTTTTCTACCAATGAAAATAACAGGGGATGCATTGGACATAAGTGATGTGTTCTGTTGACAATAGAAAAATAGTGGGCAAAATGTATCAAGGCAAAACATGTGCTATTTTTTTTTTTTAAGTGCTAAATATGGAGCTAACTGCCATAACTTTCCACTGGTTTCCAAAGTTACTACTACTGTTTTAGCACTTTTTCCTGAAATACCACCTTTTTTTTTGTCGTGATATATACGGCCCAGTAGGTCTATGATGTTATGCACATTTTTCTTTATGGAAACTTTGTGACTGGCACTCTTGTGCACTATCTAACTCAGCACATATTATCGTGGAAAAGAACTTCTAGAGTCCAGGCCTATAACTGCTAATAAACTTCACATTCCATAACCTCTCAGCAACAGCCTTGCAAATAGCAGATAATTATGGGAACTGGAATCCACACCTTATGGGTCTCAGTTTTTCACCTATGTTCTAGAAGTAAGGATTACAGAATCAGTTGAATATAATTTATTGGTATAATGTATTTTTAAACACCAGATTTTAAATGCAATCAATCTTTGATGTTAATTTCACCTTACATTTTAAGTGTGGTACCAGCATCCTGCACAGAAGTGTATTGCTCAACTACGGTATTCAGAGAGGTCATGCTTGTGAAACAAATACTGAACTGAAAGTATGTAAATAAAGAGACGCACTGAAGATTTAAAAAACAAAACAAAACAAACAATTCCTGGTAGTCAAAGGGTGTTCTAGTGTATAACTGCCTGTTAAACTGCATAGTAAAGTCTTGCACCTTTGCAAATATTGTCAATGGATCCTGCAAATCTGAAAGAAACCATATTACCATGAAAATGTCATGGTTATTTTGCTTTAATTATTTGCTTTGAAAGAATAAAGCCCAAAGGAAAAGAATTAAATAGGTCAATATTAGAATAGAGTACGAAAGAGAATGGCAAACGTTGTTGAAGATTAAATCCAACCTGCATTTCTTCCTTCACAAAATGGCGTATTCTATGAGATCCTAGACACAAAATGGCAGTATTTCTTTAGTGCCTGTTATTGCAATATATCACTTTCAAACTCAACTTTTTTTTATTAAGATCTAAATTACATAAAACTACATAAAATCACTAAATTACATGAAATGACATAAAATCAATAAATTACCCCATATTCCTACTTTACAGAAATGTAACCTACATTTGAAA
This sequence comes from Pelodytes ibericus, assembly GCA_036172795.1. NCBI lineage: Eukaryota > Metazoa > Chordata > Amphibia > Anura > Pelodytidae > Pelodytes > Pelodytes ibericus. The sequence goes on from CM069860.1 coordinate 95,708,829, forward strand.
TCTGTGTTGATTAGAATAATTATTAAAATAAAATTCAAAAGAACAGACTTATACTGTCCATAATTGTGTGTCATTTATTTTTTAAAAGGTGGTGTCTAATATCTTTCCCATATGATTAAACAATGGATAGTGTGAAACATGTCCGGTTAAACGCTGCATTAGTTACCATTTCCTAAACACTGTTATAAAGAAAATGTTGGTGTTGTAACCTATTTTTAAAAAATATTCTGTGCTGATATCTAACAAATTAATCATTTTAATCCTCATGTAGATAGGGCTTATGAAAAGGTGTGGGCCAAGGTTACTTGATTTACATTTTAAATATTTACCAATTGTTTGACCAGGGAAAAGAGAAACTTCTCTTGTTTTGAAGAGTGCCGTAGTGCACATGTTCAAGTCCTAGAACAAGCAAGTCCTGGAGAAAGAATACAGCAAGTTACATATGTCAACCCATAAAAATAATTGTACATGCATCACAGTGACAGAGCAATGGAGACCACGAGCAGAGATTTTTGTGGAGCTGCCTCAAACATTTTGGCACCTCAGTTGTATCAGATACATTGGCTATAATGCTCAGCTGGCTGTTCAGTTGTTTAGTTTTGCATTTTTTATTTCCATCTCAGGGTGGCCAATGCATAATTGGCCTCATGTTAAAAAAAAAAAAAAAAACTGAGGCTGATTGTGTTTTATAGTTAGGCCCTGTAAGCTCCCAAAAACACATGTAGCTGGGTAATAATGCTTATGCTGTAATAATTTTGTTCAGAAAAAAAAGGAGCCCTGATTAGTATATGTTAACTACATCTGTAAAATGGTTACATAGACTTTTCTTTTATTGCACAAGATTTTCTTTTGAGGATTTTGTTGCTTTAAATTTCAAAATTGTCCTTTGCAACATATTCTTATCTGATTAATTGGTTTAGAAGAAGAGATGAGGGTTATAAGAATGGTAAAGATTCTCCTGAGTAACTTCCTAGCTTCATTGGACCATGGATTATCCTGCTGTGCACAGCAGGAGCTGGAGCCAAGATTTAGGCTGCCATAGTATCATAGTAGCAGCTCCCTGACGTTTCCTACTTCTTTTTTTTATCCTGGGTCTGCAAATAAGATTCTTTTTAAATCATTGTTATTGTGCCATTTGTTTTTTTAATACTCCATTATGCAATGATGTTTTGTGCGTGTTGTTTATTCCAGAAATGCCTATATTTGCAGTTACAGCAACATTTTAAATATCTATTAATGTAATAAAAATGTTATTAAAGGATATATTTTCTATAGACCTTGCATTCATATTTAAACTCTGTTTTAAAGAGATAGTAATTTTTAAATAGAAAACCCTTTAGTGTGCATATAATGCTGCATAAAACACCACAGTTCCTAGAAAGCTCCATTAGTTAGAGATAGCAAAATTTCCCCCGTTCCCCTGTAGTGGGTTCCAGAAAGGTCTGCAGCAGGTGAGTTCAGACAGCTAACATGACTTTATGGCAAAAAGTGAGCCAGATCTCTGTAGTTTTATTTATTACATAGCTATATACATCAAGTGATACACTCATACTTGCCAAACATTCTGGGGTCTATTCACTAAACATGAACAAGTGAATTTAAAAAAAAAATCAGGAATTATCTCCTTAGTGGTGTTTTTTTATCATAAGGACAAAAACCTTCATTTAGTGCTGCTCTGTGTTCTGAACATAATCAGACAGTGATCATAGAAAAGACGCAGTAGTGGAGACCCGATCAGATGGACAACTGAACTTTTTTTGTTTTCACTTGGGATCAGAACCTCTAGATCTTGGCCTTAAAAAACTCTTTATTACACTTGTGCTTCTAATATAGCTTAACTAGGTCCCCCTGCTGATCCCATAAAAAATGAGGGTCTCTTTCTGTGCTAGCAGCGAGAGACCCTTGCATGTGGCATATGGAGCCCCTGCTCTGTTTTACTATGCATGTGCTGACACAGCCAGCGTGCGACAACCAGGAACAGATGTGAGACACAGCAGAGAGTAAACCCATGTGTAACTATTACGATACACGTTGGGTTTACTCCAGACTCTCTGGGCATGTTTTTTTAACCCTTGTTTCCAGTTTAGCGGTCCCTAGTATGAAGATAAATGGGCATGCACTTTTGATAGAACATGCCAGTTCCCAGTCTTCCCTGGGAAGAAGGCAGCCATGTCTGGTTGGCAAATGTCTCTACCTGCTTTTGCAGAGGAACAGAGAGAGACTCTTCTTACATGAGGTCGACAGAGGGGACCTAGTTAAGGTCCTATATAAAAACCATTTTAAATAAAGGTCTAACAGAAATAGACTTCACTGTGTGTAAATCCTGATCAGATGAGCAGGAATGAGCCCCGGCTGGCCTTTTGACTGGCTTTGTTCAGTTCTGACACAAAGCTGAGAGTAAACCTTCATGTATTTCTAAAGATTCATGTAAGAAGTGGCCTCATCTAGCAGAGGGCATATAAAAACCAAGTGTGGCTCAGGGGTTGGTGGTGCTAATCTGTTACTAGGAGGATGTTCTATGCTGTTCTCATGGTCATGCACTTAAGGACATCATAGAAAAGCCTCCTGCGGGAACAAGTGAGTAGCTGAGTTTAAAACATTCTGTAACTTGCCTACATTTCTAACTCTGCTGTAGTTCAAAAATATAACATTGTCCCACTATAATGAACAACAAATACTGCTAATCGTCTATATCTGACAGCACTTTGAAGAAATAGAAAAATTAATTGTGCTGATGAGGACCACATCATAAGCTTAGTAGCCACTCCACTGTGCATTATAATACATAGTAACATAGTAATTTAGGTTGAAAAAAGACACAAGTCCATCAAGTTCAACCCTTCTACCTATCATTACAGCTTTTGATCCAAAAGAAGGCAAAAAACCCCTAAGGAAGCTATTTCGAATTTTGCCTCCTGGGGGAAAAAATTCCTTCTTGACTCCAAGAGGCAATCAGATTTCTCCTTGGATCAATAAGCTCTTTTATTAATGCTTATTCTATTATTAATAGCCCTGTATGTTCTGCTTTCCTAAAAAAACATCCAAACCATTTTTAAATGCATCTATTGTGGTTGCTAGCACTACCTCTCTTGGCAGTGAGTTCCATAACTTTATTGTCCTAACCGTAAAGAATCCCTTCCTTTGCTGTCTATGAAATCTTTGCTCTTCCAGTCTGAGGGGGTGACCTCTTGTTCTTTGTACCTTTCTGTTAATGAACAGGTCACTGGAGAGCTCTTTATATTGGCCCTGCAAATATTTATATAATGTTATCATATTCCCTCTGAGACGCCTTTTTTCTAACGTATATAAATTCAATTTTTTAAGTCTCTCTTCATAACTAAGATCCTCCAAACCCCTTATTAATTTTGTAGCTCTCCTTTGCACTTTTTCTAGTTCCTTAATATCCTTTTTAAGGACTGGTGCCCAGAACTGTACTGCATATTCAAGGTGAGGTCTTACCATTGATTTGTAAAGAGGCAAGATGATATCCTCCTCCCGTGAATCTATACCTCGTTTTATACATGCCAATATCTTATTGGCCCTTGCAGCTGCTGACTGGCATTGGGCACTGTTGCCAAGTTTGTCGTCTATAATTATTCCTAAATCCTTTTCATTAGTAGTTTTTCCCAGGGAAAAACCATTTAACGTATATGTTGCTTTGTTATTATTTTTCCCATAATGCATAACTTTACATTTGTCTTTATTGAACCTCATTTGCCACTTTACTGCCCAGTCCCCCACTCTGTCCAAATCTTCCTGTAAAGAAAAAACATCAAGATTAGTCTTTATTGCCTTACCTAATTTAGTGTCGTCCGCAAACACGGAGACATGGCTCTCAGCACAATGTGGCAGATCATTAATAAACAAATTAAAAAGAAGTTAAATAGTATTAAAAATTGATATGCACCGCTGGGGTTTAATTGTATTTCCGATGCCAAAGTTAAGGGAATAGTGATCCTTTTTTCTAAGCACATACCATTTATAGAGACTGCCCATGTTGCTGATCGAGACGGGAGGTATGTGTTTGTGAAGGGCACTATTGCTGCACAGGTGTACACATTTGCCAATGTTCACCTCCCAAACATCCTCTAGCACAAAGGCTTAGCTCTAGCCCTTGCGGCTCTGCGCCCTTTCCAAGACAGTCTCCTTATTCTGGAGGGAGACCAGTGGCCATTCACGCAGGGCCGTCTTTAATAGTGATTGGACCCTGGGCAAGCATTTGCTTGGGCCCCCTGGACCCTGCCCCCTCCCCTGCATGCAATCCCGCCATCCATCGCAATGTTACCCCCCCCCCCACACACACACATATGTCATAATTGTTGTGCCATTCAGATGCCAGTAATATTGTGCCTTTCAGATGCCAGTAATATTGTGCCATTCAGAGCGCAGTATTATTGTGCCAGTCAGAGCCCAGTAATATTGTGACAGTCAGAGCCCAGTAATATTGTGCCATTCAGAGCCCAGTAATATTGTGCCAGTCAGAGCCCAGGAATATTGTGCCAGTCAGAGCCCAGGAATATTGTGCCAGTCAGATACCAGGAATATTGTGAAATTCAGACCCCAGTAATATTGTGCCAGTCAGATGCCTGTAATATTGTGCCAGTCAGATGCCTGTAATATTGTGCCATTCAGAGCCCAGTAATAATGTGCCAGTCAGATGCCTGCAATATTGTGCCAGTCAGATGCCTGCAATATTGGGCCAGTCAGATGCCTGCAATATTGGGCCAGTCAGAGCCCAGTAATAATGTGCCAGTCAGATACCAGTAATATTGTGCCAGTCAGATACCAGGAATATTGTGCCAGTCAGATACCAGGAATATTGTGCCTGTCAGAGCCCAGGAATATTGTGCCAGTCAGATGCCTGTAATATTATGCCAGTCAGATGCCTGTAATAGTGTGCCAATCAGAGGCCAGGAATATTGTGCCAGTAAGATGCCTGTAATATTGTGACAGTCAGATGCCTGTAATATTGTGCCAGTCAGATGCCTGTAATATTGTGCCAGTCAGATGCCTGTGATATTGTGCCAGTCAGATACCAGGAATATTGTGCCAGTCAGATACCAGGAATATTGTGTAAGTCAGAGCCCAGGAATATTGTGCCATTCAGATACCTGTAATATTGTGCCAGTCAGATACCTGTAATATTGTGCCAGTCAGATACCAGGAATATTGTGCTTGTCAGATACCAGGAATATTGTGCCTGTCAGATACCAGGAATATTGTGCCTGTCAGATGCCAGGAATATTGTGCCTGTCAGATGCCTGTAATATTATGCCAGTCAGATGCCTGTAATATTATGCCTCAGATGCCTGTAATAGTGTGCCAGTCAGAGGCCAGGAATATTGTGCCAGTCAGATGCCTGTAATATTATGCCAGTCAGATGCCTGTAATATTATGCCAGTCAGATGCCTGTAATAGTGTGCCAGTCAGAGGCCAGGAATATTGTGCCAGTCAGATGCCTGTAATATTGTGCCAGTCAGATGCCTGTAATATTATGCCAGTCAGATGCCAGTAATAGTGTGCCAGTCAGAGCCCAGTAATATTGTGCCAGCCAGATGCCCAGTAATATTGTGCCAGCCAGATGCCCAGTAATATTGTGCCAATCAGATGCCCAGTATTATTGTGCCAGTCAGAGCCCAGTAATATTGTGCCAGCCAGATGCCCAGTAATATTGTGCCAGCCAGATGCCCAGTAATATAGTGCCAGCCAGATGCCTGTAATATTGTGCCAGCCAGATGCCCAGTAATATTGTGCCAGCCAGATGCCCAGTAATATTGTGCCAGCCAGATGCCTGTAATATTATGCCAGTCAGAGCCCAGTAATATAGTGCCAGCCAGATGCCTGTAATATTATGCCAGTCAGAGCCCAGTAATATAGTGCCAGCCAGATGCCTGTAATAATATGCCAGTCAGAGCCCAGTAATATAGTGCCAGCCAGATGCCTGTAATATTATGCCAGCCAGATGCCCAGTATTATTGTGCCAGTCAGATGCCCAGTATTATTGTGCCAGTCAGAGCCCAGTATTATTGTGCCAGTCAGAGCCCAGTAATATTGTGCCAGCCAGAGCCCAGTAATATTGTGCCAGCCAGATGCCCAGTAATATAGTGCCAGCCAGATGCCTGTAATATTATGCCAGTCAGAGCCCAGTAATATAGTGCCAGCCAGATGCCTGTAATATTATGCCAGCCAAATGCCCAGTAATATTGTGCCAGCCAGATGCCCAGTAATATTGTGCCAGCCAGATGCCCAGTAATATAGTGTCAGCCAGATGCCTGTAATATTGTGCCAGCCAGATGCCCAGTAATATTGTGCCAGCCAGATGCCCAGTAATATTGTGCCAGCCAGATGCCTGTTATATTATGCCAGTCAGAGCCCAGTAATATAGTGCCAGCCAGATGCTTGTAATATTATGCCAGTCAGAGCCCAGTAATATAGTGCCAGCCAGATGCCTGTAATATTGTGCCAGCCAGATGCCCAGTAATATAGTGCCAGCCAGATGCCTGTAATATTGTGCCAGCCAGATGCCCAGTAATATTGTGCCAGCCAGATGCCCAGTAATATAGTGCCAGCCAGATGCCTGTAATATTATGCCAGTCAGAGCCCAGTAATATAGTGCCAGCCAGATGCCTGTAATATTATGCCAGTCAGAGCCCAGTAATATAGTGCCAGCCAGATGCCTGTAATAATATGCCAGTCAGAGCCCAGCAATATAGTGCCAGCCAGATGCCTGTAATATTATGCCAGCCAGATGCCCAGTATTATTGTGCCAGTCAGATGCCCAGTATTATTGTGTCAGTCAGAGCCCAGTAATATTGTGCCAGCCAGAGCCCAGTAATATTGTGCCAGCCAGATGCCCAGGAAAATAGTGCCACTCAGAGCCAAGTAATATTGTGCCAGCCAGAGCCCAGTAATATTGTGCCAGCCAGAGCCCAGTAATATTGTGCCAGCCAGATGCCCAGTAATATAGCGCCAGTCAGCCCCCCCCCCCCGTTCCCAAGTACTTACATGAACCTGCTCTGTGTCCCCCGCCGGATGTCTCCCCGTGCAGTCTTCCCTCCATCGGATGCGGCTTGCCGGAAAAAAGCGTTCACAAGCGCAATGTGCTGTGAACGCGGCAAGCAGGGGCTGGGGGCCCACGGGACAGCTGCCTTGAGGCCCCCCAGGAGTAACTGGGCCCAGGGCAGCTGCCCCGTTTGCCCCGCGTTAAAGACGGCCCTGCATTCACGCTCACCCTCACACATTGCCCAAATTTTTAGAAAAAATTGATCCATGATTAACAGTTTGTTGAAGTAGGGAGGACCCTGTATCCCACAGATAGAGACTATAGTTTTTTCTCCTCACCCCATAATTCCTATTCTTGCATTGACTACCTATTTGTCCCATACTATCATCTCTCTTTATTGCACCAGGCATCCTATGGCTCAATCACATGAACAGACCACCCACCCCTTACACTTTCACTTAAATCCCCATTATCAAAGCAGTCTCATAAGACTTGGAGATTAAACAAATCTATCATTTGTGATGTGATACTGCAGAATACCACTTCAGACCATCTAAAAGAGTATTTCACACATAATCCCTCTGACTACAATCTGGAGGCCCATAAATGCCATTGCACTATCAAGAAAAATACAACAATTGGCCTCTCTGGCCTCCCTGTACTCTCAAATTGCCACCCTAGAAAATACTCATAAAACCTCCATGGCAAACGTTGAATTTGTAAACTTGACAAAATTGAGATAAGAGTTAAACTCTATCCTTAATCTTCAGGCCCACAGATCATTCACAAAACTGAAGGCTCTATTCTATGAGCACGGGGACAAACCTGGCAAATACCCTAAAATACGGAATTAGAAGGGTATGCCCCGCCACCTTCCATTGGAGATCTCGCAGGAGTTTGTGTACTATTATTCCCAACTGCACAATTTCACCCCCCTTTTGACATGTGACATGATAGCCCACTAAAAAAATCGGAGATCAGACAATACTTAAATACACACCTTCACCATAAACTTTCCACTGGGGACGCTGACTCACTAGAACACCTAATCACACTCCAGGAACTAGCATGGGCAATTAAGAACATGAAAACCGGTAAATCCCCTGGTCCAGATGGCCATCCGGTATCCTATTATTAGACATTTTTGGATATCCTTGGCCTTCGTTTTGTACAGGTTTTTAATAATTGTTGGACAGTGTGAAAACACATTGCAATTGGTGCTTACTGTCCCTCAGTGGGAAAAAATTTCCTCCTCACCCATAAAACTTTGCTACAAAACAAAACCCAGGAAATGTCATATACATTTTTATCCCAGTGGTACAGAACCCCAGTTTTTATCTCAGTGGTACAGATGTGGTTCTACTGGCTTAAATTTGTGGGGGACTCGCATTTGTTTAAACCGGCCTATCTATGTCCCCCCCCCCTCCTCCCAGGCAAATGCCTACCCTGATTTTCTGATTGGTTGAAATATTTACTTGCTTCTATACTGACTCATTGTTGTTTTACCCAACCAATGCATAAGAGGTGTTGTTCTATTTCATTGTCATATTGCTCTTTAATGTACCCCCCCCCACACCAGCTCCCCTCCCCTCTCACTCTGGGTGCTCCCCACCCCCGATCCCATGTGCCTACTCTCCACCCTTCCCTCTTCCTATATTTTTGTCTATATCTAAATTGATATTCAATTAAATAAAAGAACTACCATTCGCAGTGAACCAAGAGGCTACTGGTGGATTGACTGATATGCTTGTGTTTGTCAGTGGTGTGGTGTAAACTAGAAGAATCTTATAGATAAAGACAAGGAATTCAATATATGAAGAGAACCACACGAGAAATCTTGAAGATGAAAGTAATATGTAAGAGAAAAAGAAGAACAGCCAATACACGTTGATGCATTTGACATAATAACTGGAATATAGGAAGGATATTGTCTTTTTATGTGCATTACATCAATGCTTTTTACACTGTATTATTTTTAGAATGATTTACATTTTTACTTTAAATTTGTCCTTAGTGTGAAGTATTACATCATCCCAGTTTAAATGATGAGTATGCATAGAAAAGCAATTCCAGGCATCACTAACAGCTATATGAATACAATATCAAACACTAGGAAACATCTTTATGTACCATAAAAGTAAAACATACAAAATACAGTCTTCCACTTTTGACTAACAACAGGCATGAAAAATCCAAGAACCTTCATAGCTTTGCTCCCATCATGCATTATTCTATATATCACATACATATTTAAGTATTCTCTTTCCCAGTATTTCATTGTTATAACAATAAAGAAAAAAAAGTATATAGAAATTGTGCATGTTTACAAATTCTCTGCAGACGTTTTTGAGGTAAACATTGAGTGTGTTTTAACAGCAACCACAAACTCCCACTAAGTTGAATAGATCAATTAACATATTTTCTCAGTTACTAATTGCAAGAGACCTTGATAAACAGGCTCTGAGGAGTGTACTTGTGTCATGTTGGTAAAAGCTCTAGGCTTTTCTAAAGCAATTTGCACTGAATCTGAGTGACTGATCAATAAATGTCAAGATAAGGAAAGCAATGCAATTGGATCAAGCTACATTGATGATTTAAGAAACACTACACAGTGCTGACCTCCAAGTACAGTGCTCAAGTGTTATCTTTGGTTTTGTGATAAATAAAATAATGTAACTGACAATAAAACATTGTCGGTCTACATAGTGGTCAAATATATATATTTTTTATTTTAGAATCCTTTCCCTGTTTATGATCACAATAACTTGAACATGGAAAAATCATTGGAATAAATTAATGTGAATTACTCTGCACAATAAAAATGGATTTGGAATGAAATAATAATGAGTGTGGACCAGTAGAGAAAGTGGTTTTGGGTTGACCAAACCACATGCAGACAAGTCAAAGGTGCAGAGGTCATATTTAGTTCATTGATTAAATATGATACTTAAATATGAAACCAAAACTTTTGAAAATATTTTAATAACAGCTTTGCAGTGATAAAAGAATTAGAAAAACTGTTTATGAACTTTTTTTTTTTTCAAGAATGCACCTGGATTTTTCTAGCTATTTACCGTAAGTCTTGGTAACATATTATATTACTGGTGCAGAACACCTGCATGTTTCCCCAAAAAATTGAAAAAGGATAACACAATTTAGATATGGGTTTTGTAACGCTGTAGTATGGATTGACCGCTGTGCCAGTATTGCATTTTGTGCATCATTTTCTTTTGCAGACTAAGGGGTGGGGATTGCTATCTATCCAGAAAGTAAATGTCTATATGATTTGTGATATAGCAGGAAAACAGATGGAGCAATTAAAATAATGAATGGTTTCATTTTTTTTCTTTTTAGATGGATTGCTGCATGGTAAAGACAAAGTCAATTATAACTGACAGTGGAAAAATTTGTTGTTTAATACACTTAAAATACTACCACACGCATGCATGGGAAGCCAAGACAAATAATTGCTTTCATTTCCGATTGAGATTTGTGCATCTCTGAAGCTGGTGTTGACCAAATTTACTGCTCATTTATTATACTATTTTCATCGTATTTACATTTGTTAGAGCCCGGACTGACTTCATAAACATCCCAGAGTCCAGTCTGTGCTCTCAGACTCAATCAATTTTTAATTTACCAGGTATATGGCACTTGTCAGCTACCTTAGAAAGACAATAGAAAGCTACCTTAGAAAGACCGTATCATTATGTAACATTATGCCACCACCAGTGCCCATACTGCTGTCTGTATCTACATTGATTATTTAAATGAGTTGTAATATTATCTACCACATTACTATCTTAGCATTCAAGGAGTTTAACTATATCTGAGATCCAGCAGCTGTTTTAGTTATTAGCTAATAGAAAGATAACAGTAAAAACAATTCACAGATGACCATTTACCCAATTAGAATTGAAGTAGTATGAGAGAGTAAAACACTAAAATGGCTTTTCTGGATTTCTGACTATACCTGATGTTTGGAATCTATACTGACAACTGAAAGAGGCTAAAAAAGACAATTATAGATGTGATATATAAACCTACTCAGATAAGCTGTTTACAAAATAATGTTTGTGATAGCATATATATTCCTTTTTCTGTGGTATATTTTATATTTTTACTGTTATTTTCTATGATCTGTCTTTTGTTCCTTTTCAAGATTTATTTTCATCTTTGCTCTAATTAATACTGCTTTTGTAATGTCTTATGTTATAAACTACCTCCGTGAGCAAGTAGCTCTTTGGAAAGTGTTTTTATTGGACCCAAGGACTTCTCTGGATTTTTGTGGCAAGTAAATGTGCATGGAATCTGTTGCTCTATGTTTGTGAGTGCTTTTATTAAATGCTCATTTGTCTTTGTATGATGTCAAAATGCATAGAAATGTACAAACTGTAGACCACATTCAGGCCCCATGGGACACATCTGCAGCAGGAGTACATATATATTGGAATGATGACGGTATCAGAAATATTTTGGAGCCAACCTAACAATCGGAGTTGAAGTTCGGTGGAGGGTGAAACATAGTATGGAGAAAACGGGAGCATACAGGATGATAGGAGTGCACAGACCACAGAATATTAACTCCTTCATGCTAAATGATGCTTTGGTCACTGAATGATCGGGAGCAAGAAACATATAGGCAGAAACCCGGTCAGGGCATCTACATACCCCACAGGTCATTGCCAAAATATTGCCAAGACCTTGTGACATCATGAAGTTCAGGCACAGAGCAATGTAGATACCGGTACTTTGAGTGTTGGTTACATTTTCAAGTGTGTTCTGGCTCACATACATATAGTCTGTGAGTGTTTTTTTTTTTTAATGTCATCTATTTTCGACCTTGGGGAAGGTATGCTTTGCACACGTGCCCACTTGCTTTGGCAGTTGGCTCCCTCTGTGAGAGTTTTCACTGAAATGTGAGTGTTTTAACTGAAATCTTTCTATTTTAATGTTAGCACCTATTAGATGTGTGATATTAACATAGAATTTGCTTGTGTAATTACTGAAAAAGCATTCTTTTCAGGTTATCAAACATCCAATTCAAGAATGTGTCTATGTTCTACATTCAGGAGAAGCCCGTTTACAGAAAATACAAGGAATGGTATTTACTGCCAAAGTCTGCAACATAAAATACACAATTTTTAAGTCACAGAACTTGAATGTTATCTCACCAATTTATTATTGTTCTTCCAAAAAATAAACAGGCTGTTTCCATGGAAGTTTAAGAAATGGTTAAGTCTAGAGAAATATTTTTTTAGCATGATTTGCACCAAACTCAGCAACAGCAAGATTCTTAAGTGCTAATTTTTCTTTATCATGCACACTGCAGGTACTACACCAATTCAAGCTAAAGTAAACCAGACACACTACTTCCTGCTCTCAGAAGATGCCAGACAATCAGGCAGCAGCTCTTAGCTGAGCAATAACAAAGGTTTTAGGCCTCTTTCAGCTGAAAAAGGTGTTAAATGTCTGAGGCTTTTTCTAAGCTTTTCCTTTCCAGTCATAAAACAGTTTTGATAAGACAACTAGTGCTTGTCATTTTCCTGCAATGAAAAGGGCATGAAAAGCATGACAGTATTGATTGAATTCACATGTGCCTATTTTCTCACATAATCTAGTTTATCTAGCCATCTTAACCCGATATGCTAGGTGACAAATGGAATACAGGACAACTCATTTCTGACTGACATGTTATTACAAAACGCAAGGCTACGCACAATCACACAGCTATAGCCACCACCCTGACACATTACTTTACAATGTTGGATCTTTAGCATATTATAATCTGAAAGCAAATAATACATTAAGAGTTCAATTTATTCATTCAAGTTATGCAGCAAGGTAGTGATAGATTAAAACTCAACATTGTTTTTACAACAATACTAAAGCAGGTTGATCTATTAGATGTTATCCTTTTTTTCATCACATTGGGGTAAGTAGCTTACATGCCAACTTCCTGCGACAGAATCCTGGAATTGGGTGGGAATGGAGTCTAAAATGGGTGGAGTTACTGGATGAAAGCACACAGCGTTGTGTGACCCTACACACTTGAATACAGTCAGCATGGTACCATGTGTATGAAGTTCAGTTTGTAAATAATTTGACTCCGTATGTTTTATACACAGTCTAAACATGTTAGTCTTATAAATCTAATGCCACAAAATACTACACACAGATGTTAGAAATATCCTCAAATTTGAGGAGAAAGGATACGCGAATATACACTGGAAGTGAACTGACAACAGAGCTGCACATAAATCATGCATTAATAGAGTTATATAGGTAGGCAAGTTGGATTTATTGTCACAGCTCAGCTATTAATGTGTGATTTATACAGTTCATGTTCATTTTGTAGTGTTCTAGTGAATAGCATTCGTTGTGCACAAGGTTCACACTTGGGAAAGTTCGTCCATCTGTCATTTGACTAAAAACAACCACTTTTACATATTAACCTAGGTTTATTTTAAAATCCTTAAAAGTTATTATCCCAGCTACTGAAAAAAAAGTGTAATTCCTGTCAGAGGCGTAACTAGAAACCACCGGGCCCCGATGCAAAAATTTCCTCGGGGCCCCCCGACCCAACCATGCAACTCCACCCCAGAAATTCCACTTACATGCTTCCCAACTCTTCCGCTTTGTGCCTGGCCTTGTCTTATATCTAGGATAGCCTTATACCTATCCCATGCATGCTTAAACTCCTTTACTGTATTAACCTCTACCACTTCTGCTGGCAAACTATTCCAGGTATCCACTACCCTCTCAGTAAAATAATACAAAGTTTCTGACCTCCACTGTATTAACCTCTACCATTTCTGCTGAAAGGCTATCCCATGCATCCACTACCCTCTCGGAAAGTAATATTTTCATTAGTCCCTGGCCTTCTCTTACATCAAGGATAGCATTATGCTTATCCCATGCATGCTTAAACTCCTTCATATATTAACCTCTTATCCACCACCCTCACAGTAAAGTAATATTACTTTTCTGGACACAAAAAAAACCCGTTAAAGTATTTCCAGCCTTATCAAAAGCTTCAGGTGGACCCCAAATATATGTATATAACTAGCTTGTATACTTATATGAACTTTTTAATATTATATTCAACTATTTTCATATGTAATGAAAATGTTATTGAAAAATTGTTAATTTCTTATTTTTATTACGTTTCCCTGCACCCACATTGCACCTAAAGGTCTTAACACAGCACTATACAGTACCCACAGCACTTGGCTTGTATTCAAATTGCACCCACACGATTTGGCATGCTGCAGTATAAATTTTCCCGCCAGAACATACCACAGTGTCACTTTGTCCCACTGAACTGCCCCTGCAGAACATGCCACAGTGTCACTTTCCCCCATAGTACACGTTATTTTGCCCCACAGAACATGCCACAGTGTTCCTTTTACCCCATAGTACATGTTATTTTGCCCCACAGAACATGCCACAGTATCAATTTGGCCACAGCCAATTTGCCCATTATGCCACGATTAGCTTCGATTGCCAATATGCCACAGCCAGATTGCCAATATGCCACAGCCAATTTTGCCCATTTGTCAGTGTTATTTTGCCCATTTTCCAGTTATTTGCCCATTTGCCAGTGTTAATTTGCCCATTTGCCAGTGTTATTCTGCCCATAATTTGCCAGTTTTGTGCCCATTTGCCAGTGTTATTTGCCCATTTGCCAGTCACGTGCCCATTTGCCAGTTATGTGCCAATTTGCCAGTGTTATTTGCCCATTTGCCAGTGTTATTTGCCCATTATGTGCCCAATTGCCAGTTATTTGCCTGTTATGTGCCCATTTGCCAGTTATGTGCCCATTTGCCAGTTATGTGCCCATTCGCCTGTTATGTGCCCATTTGCCAGCGTTATTTGCCCATTTGCCAGTGTTATGTGCCCATTTGCCAGCTGTGCCCATTTGCCAGTTGTACCCATTTGCCAGTTGTTCCCATTTGCCAGTGTTATGTGCCCATTTGCCAGTTGTGCCCATTTTCCAGTGGTGCCCATTTTCCAGTGGTGCCCATTTGCCAGTGTGTTGTGCCCATTTGCCAGTTATGCCCATTTGCCAGTGTTTTCTTTCCATTTGCCAGTTGTGCCCATTTGCCAGTTGTGCCCATTTGCCAGTGTAATGTGCCCATTTGCCAGTGCAATGTGCCCATTTGCCAGTTGTGCCCATTTGACAGTTGTGCCCATTTACCAATGTTATCTGTCCATTTGTCAGTTGTGCCCATTTGCCAGTGTTATGTGCCCATTTGCCAGTGTGTTGTGCCCATTTGCCAGTGTTATGTGCCCTCCCCCCCTTACCTGTATACTGCTCGTCGCACCCTTCTCCACTACAATGTTTCCTGCACGCACGCACGTGACTTTTCCGGTGACAGTCACACGTATGGTTGCCACCTTTTCGTCAAAAAAATACCGGCCATGTGAGGGCGGAGCTACATGGGAGAGGAGCCATGAGGGGTGGAGCCACACAGGGGGCGAATTATCACTGAAATGATATATATTATTTGTATATCATGCCAGTGAGAAGCGTATGTGTATATATATAAAATATATATATATATTTGTATATTGAGTGGCAAAATATTACTGGCATATTGACATAATATGGAGGGTGGTTGGGAGCAGTTGGTCAATATGCCAGTAATATTTTGCCACTCAATATGCCAGTAATATTTTGCCACTCAATAAGTCAGTATTTTGCTCTCAATATGCCAGGATTTAGTCATTCAATATGCCATTATTTTGCCAATTAATATGCCAGGACAATTCCACTTAATATTCCAGGATATAGCCAATTAATATGCCAGGATAATGCCACTTAATATGCCTGGATATTGCCACTTAATATGCCAGGGAATTGCGACTTTATATGCAAGGGTATTGTCATTTAATATGCCAGGATAATGCCAATTAATATGCCAGGATATTGCCATTTAATATGCCAGGATATTGCCACTTAATATGCCAGGATATTGCCAATTAATATGCCAGGATATTGCCACTTTATATGCAAGGATAATGCCAATTAATATGCCAGGATATTGCTACTTTATATACCAGGATAATTCAAATTAATATGCCAGGATATTGTCAATTAATATACCAGGATAATGCCAATTAATATGCCTGTATATAGCTAATTAATATGCCAGGATAATGCCACTTAATATGCCAGAATATAGCCAATTAATATGCCAAGATATTGCCACTTAATATGCCAGGGTATTGCCAATTAATATACCAGGAGATTGCCACTTAATATACCAGGATATTGCCAATTAATATACCATGATAATGCCATTTAATATGCCAGGATATTGCCCCTCAGTATGCTCGTTATGCCACCTCCTCCCCCCTTCCCCAGCCAGTACTTACCTCCTTGCTGCTGTCCCCAGGTGCAGGTCCGTGGCTGTGAGGGAAGCGTTGTGCGCTCCCCTCCAGCCGCGTGGCTTCAATAAAGTTTGTTGGAAAAAAAAGTTTAAACAAACTTTATTGATCCGCGCGCAACGCTTCCCTCATAGCCACGGACCTGCACCAGGAGACAGCAGCAAGGAGGTAAGTACTGGCTGGGGAAGGGGGGAGTCACACGGGTAGCGGGGGCCCACGGGGCAGCTGCCCCGTTTGCCCCACATTTCTTTTTTTTGTGCAGGGGTCGCAGGGCGGCCGGGCACCTGGAGTGACGGGCAGAGGCGTCGCTAGGGGTGGGCTAAGGGGGCTGAAGCCCCGAATGTAATGATCAAAGCCCCGAGTCTCTGCAGCTCCGTGTAGCTCCGCCCCCTGATATCACACAGACAGTGTGTGAAAGCCCTACACTGATAGGAGGCTGAGTGATGTGTCAGCCAATCAGTGCAGGGCTTTTACACAGCATCATTACTGTGTGTGAAAGCCCTGCACTGATTGGCTGACACATCACTGAGCATCCTATCAGTGCAGTGCTTTTACACAGCATCATGACAGGGATGTGAAGGAAGCTCCACGTGGGACAGTGAAGCAGCTCTGAAGATATCCTTACTGGCTGTCACCTTGTGGGAGATACAGAACAGGTCTATTCCCACTCAGGTAAGCTCTGGGTATGGTGGAGAGAAGGGGTCACTTATTTACATCCACCTTTGTGTATTTAAGCTATATATTGTTGGTTTGAGATTCCTTATTACAGGACTGCCAAACAGCATAGGAAGGATTCATGTTACATATGTGTGTGTATATGTATATATATATATATAACATAAATCCTTCCTATGCTGTTTGGCAGTCCTGTAATAAGGAATCTCAAACCAACAATATATAGCTTAAATACACAAAGGTGGATGTAAATAAGTGATTTATGCTATATATGCATAATGATTTATACTATATATATATATATATATATATTCATAAATCATTCCTATCCTGTTTAGCAGTCCTGTAATAAATAACGTCACACATGTGTGTTATGTGTATGTGTGACATGTTTTATTACAGGACTGCCAAACAGCATAGGAAGGATTTATGTTTATATCAGGGCTTGACAAATTTTACTTAGTTTTAGGAGCCAGCAAAAAAATTTAGGAGCCAGACAATGGCACATCAGAAAAGCATACATACACAGAGACAATCACATGCACACACCTCACAGACATCCAGTCAGTCACATACACAGCCAGTTACACACACACACACCAGTCAGCAAGTTTTCTTTTTTTTTTAAATAAAAAAATAATTCCTTAATGTGTCCCACACGTCACATGCACAGCCAGTTACATACATATTCACATACAACACATACACAGCCAGTTACATGCATACACACACAACACATACACAGCCAGTTACATACACACACAACACACACAGACAGTTACATACATACACACAACACATACACAGCCAGTTACATGCACACACAGACAGTTACAAATATACACACACACACAACACATACACAGCCAGTTACATACATATACACACACACACACACACACAGCCAGTTACATACATACACACACAACACACTCACACTGACATACACACACTGTCGCTCACACTGACATACACACACTGTCGCTCACACTGACATACACACACTGTCGCTCACACTGACATACACACACTGTCGCTCACACTGACATGCACACACTCTCTCACTCTGACATGCACACACTCTCGCTCACACTGACATGCACACACTCACACTGACATGCACACACTCACACTGACATGCACACACTGACATGCACACACTCTCACTCACACTGACATGCACACACTCTCACTCATACTGACATGCACACTCTCACTCACACTGACATGCACACACTCTCACTCACACTGACATGCACATACTCACACTGACATCCACACACTCACTCACACTGACATGCACACACTCTCACTCTCACTGACATGCACACACTCACACTGACATGCACACACTCACACTGACATGCACATACTCACACTGACATACACACACTCATTCACACACTGTCAGGTTTTTAACTTACCTGCTGCAGGCATCTCTTTGCTTTGAGCTCAGTGTGAAGGAGGTCTTAGCCAATCATGGGAGGCTTCGGAACTCTCAGCCGATCAGGAGAGTTGAGAAGTCTCACCTGATTGGCTGAGATCCTTGAATCAAGCTCCCCTGGACACAAGAAAAAAAAAAGACTGCAGCAAAGTGCCGCCCCTGCCAGGGTGCTGACTGCGGCAGCTGCCCCATTAAAGGACCGGCCCTGTAAAGGCTCATATATTACAAAACTGGCATGAAGCTCAGAGCGGTGAGCATATATTGGTAAGTGCCCGTATGGTTCCATTTAAAAAACGAAAAAAGTCTCATGGGCTATAGCCCCAGATCTTTTGGAAACCTAGCAACGCCTCTGGTGACGGGCCCGGTCACAGCTGCGACCCCTGCACCAGTGGTAGGTATGCCACTGATTCCTGTACATGGCTCTCTGGAGGGGTCAGAACCAACTATTAACTGTGGTTTTGTTTGAACAGACGTAGGGCTGGTCAGTTACTTTCCATCTGAAACCACAAGAAGCATTATTGTATATTATACCTGCCACAATCCCCAGATCAAAATACAGCAACTATTCCCATAATACATCTGCAAAAACAGCTCCTTCGCTGCAGCCATTCACTCATGGGAATCACAACGACTGCAAACCTGAAACACATGAGAGAACGATCAATTCCATCTGCAATTACGTAAGTAATGACTACTGCATGGTCATATTGTATAGCCAGGTTTAGGATATATTATTTGTTAGAATAAAAAAACAATAATTTACAATCTTATACAGAGATAAATACAAATGTTTTGCAGTATACTTGCATACATGTTGCTGTTCCAACCCCATTACTTCTTTGTAACTGTTTGTTGATGTCCCCCTGCTGGGTTGCTATATCAATGGATGATTAGTGTCAGTATGTTTGCACACTGTGCTGGGGGTTTTTTGGGGCCTTTTTTTTTTTTTTACAAATTTATTCAAGAAATTGGAGCATGGAGAAGGGTTTGCCTCAAATGGTTGAAACACAGAATGCAGTCTGTAAGTCGGAATTGTGATCATAGACTTGCATTGAATGTAACTATTACATCACAAGGGACGGAGTTATGATCGTGTTTGATCAGGTCAATCTCCTTTCTTTGTTTTGGGAGACTGGTAAACAAAGGTACACAGCCACCTGGTCCAGCCCACTATGATACAAAGAAGCTACTAAGAGAGCAGGGGTGTATCTTATGACATCATCATGCAGGCTCTGGCCACAGTTGTAAAGTGAGGCTTGCTGGAAGATTCTGACTTTGGAGAATGTTGCATCATGGGTAAAATTCTCAAAATGGATGATGGAGATAAACACCTAATTTTATTTTTACATTTCTATGCAATTAATTCAAACATAGAAAAAAAACAGTGGCATATATCTTATGTATTTGTTTGTTTTTAACGCTAGTTAAATCTTATTTATGTGGTAGTGTCCCTTTAAGATGCACATGTAAGACAAAAACCCAATTCCAGAACATAAAAAGAAAACATATTTAATTATTTTAGCCTTGTGATATACAAATGGCTTTATTTGAGTATATTTTAAAACCCTTTACAGAAAAAGGTGTGATTTGGTCACCACATGTCTTATACAGACCTTATACACAAAAATACACAGGAAAAACTTTTGTGGCACACAGTAATTAGACATGATGGGTTTTTAAATATGGTCACCACAATTAGACTATCTTATGTATCACTTTTGATCTGTCAGTTACATTTGGTAAGCCAATAAAAGTAATGGATAAAGTGAGCTTGTTTTGTGAAGCCAATAAACAGAATTTTGTCTGCTGAGATTTGATGTTTCTGAATCCCAGTGTGGTTGCTGTTACTCACAGGTTTCTGCAAATAGGTTTCCATTGATAGATCTGATGCACTAGTTTCCTTTGTTTCATTTAGAGTTGCAAAAGTTAAGGTAAAAAAAGCTATAAAAGAAAGAGTCAACCTCGTAATTTACATAACATTAAAAGTACTTAGGTTAGGGTGGGTAAAAAACTGCAACCTTCCTAACCTTAGCCTACATTATTTCTTAGCTTAGTGGCTTTCATCCAACCAGCATTGAAAAATGAACATGAGCACACAATAGGTAACAGCGGATAAAACTTGTGCATACCAATATTGTTATGCCTGAAAGCAAGCAATGTTAACCCTTAAGGTACAGCATACATTTCTTTTTTTTTACTGAAATATATTCACCCAAACACAAAAAAATATTGATATGTATGTTATGTATGTTATTACATTAAATTCTCAGTGAATCTAAATAAAGCTTATATTGGTGGTAGTGTATCTTTAAGAAAACAGTACATAGCTCCTAATTAACCATGTTCAGCTAAAAGTTCTTTGGTAGATTTCTTTTCACTGTACAAATCCTGCTTTGTTTAATTTGTTGATGGTTACGTTCTATGGCTTACAGTACTGGTTCATCCACATCCAATATGCTGTTCAGAAGTGCACTGGGTTTTCATTAAGGGTTGAGGTAATATTCTGTACAGTGTTTTATTCAGGGATATACTTAAATGTATTCTTGTATGTGATGATAATTTCACATAATCCAGTCCTGAGGTAGGAATAAACCTTTAATAGTAAGTGTAGCTGGGTTACTGATATACTAAAAAATACACAAAAAATAAATGAAAAAAGTTAAACAATTGCCCATTTCCACAGTTGAAGAGAAAGAGGTTATCTCCACCGTAATGGTTAAATTGAATTTTTCGTTTAGGGTCCTCTCCCCCTTCAAAAACACAGAAGCCCCTGAGTATGCATATCTGCCTCTCCCAGAGCTGTGTTTGACACAGAATCACTTGGCGACTTCAGATTCAATATGAATGCTCCCAAGACATTCTCAATTGTGGCTAGGTTCAGCATCTGTGTCCCGTTTTTTTTGTTACATTTTATTTATTTTTAATCGTGTATCTCTATTAGGTAAAATGGACCTAATAGCAAATTAATATTATGGAACATACATGAGTAAAAAAATGAAGAGCATTCTTCTAAAATGAATCTAGAAGAGGACTCATTCAGATACAGTGTAACATTTTTTCTGTAACGTTTTCATAATTGATCCACAGATTAATTAAGAATAACTTCATCCAAATGGGCCCTCTTGCAGTGAATAGCACTGCACACGTGCCTGTTTCTTTCTTTTATAAGCTGCATCTGTGTTTACTCAACATCACACATGATGTCACACTGATAAGAAGTGACCTGGAAGGGAATGCTTTCAACAACATCAGTGATTGGCTCTTCATCAGAGCAAAACAATTTTTTCAGCATGGCAAGCTGAGGTAGAATTCCTATATATTTGCAAGTTGCTGCATCCTTACATAAATGTACAAATGTGATCACATACAACATATAAAATAGATATTTTAAAGTACTTTGTAAATACGAGTATTAATATTCTTTAGGGTTTCTTTTGACCAAACCTACCCTTTAAGCCTTTTCATAGGGCTTTTACTACAAACCAACACCTTTTTCTCTGTTGCATCAACTATGAATTCTAGATACACCAGAAAAGCCAATTGCTACATGAGTTGATACAGTCTGCCGTTCAGAGATTTACTTCAAAGAAGCAGCTCCCAAATCTTCAAAAACTGTTTCATTCTTTGAAATATATATCTGAAAGTGTAAGCAGTGGGAACATATTTTTAGTACTCAATATTTTTCAATTCTTGAAATTTTAATTATAAACATTCTAATTATCTTTTTGCAAAGCACAAAACTGTTACAAGAAACATATGTACTTTTTTTTTCTAAACAATACTAAAGTTGCAGTTTTACTTGGCATTTCTTTTATCCTAATATAGCACAAAAGACAGAATGATTACAAATCTACCCTACTTGTTCACATAGAGTCATGATAATACCTGAGACTTGCTACAATGTTTCCCTGGTGCCATTGAAAACCTGACCTAGATTTACCAGAACTTTAACCTTTATATCTCACATCAAGGAAAAACTGGAAAAAAATAATCTATCAAAAAAAACCAGAATCACAACATTTTTATACAGTGCTATATGGATTTTGTTTATATTATGTTTTTATTAAGCATCTATCTGATTTGATAGTTTCACTACAAATTACTTGAAATAAAATAGAGTGGCCTTGGACAAAAACATTTTTTTGAAACAGGTCCACAGGTTGTCAACATAAAATAGAACAGAAGTCAAATACTTTTATTTGATTGCTGTAGCATACTGTCACAGGCTGCACAGTACTGTGAGGTTTATTGCTGCAGAATTATGTCGTGCACTCACACACAGAGAACACACTCCTGTGAGCTGTATTGCCGTGGAAGAATGCAATACACTCACCCACACTAAACCTTCATGAAGCAATATCACATTCAACTGAGATCACAAAATTAACTACAATAAAATACATTCTGTACAATCTTCTTAACCTAGTGATGGGATATTTAAATTATTTTTCTATCTTGGAAAAAAAATGCACCAACACACCAAGCTATTCCATGAAATGTTTAATCTTCCATTGCAATATTTATTCCCCTTTTCTACCTTGCAAACAATGTTTTATTGTAAAAAATTGACTATGATTAATCCATTACAATAAAGTACTGTTTGCAAAATAGTTTAAAATATACTTTCTGGGCCTGTTATAGAACCTTGACATAGAAATAGTTAAAACATTTTCTAATATAGCTAAAAAATGCAATATTTTTAATCACGGTTAAGTAATAATTAATTTGTGCTGTGCAATGCTTTGTAAGGTCTATCCAGGGATTTTAGATAATCCAGGGATTTTAGATAAAACAACATCTTGTCCAGTCCTTTAGGTAATTTGGTTACAAGATTAAATGTCAAGTATGCCAGTCTGAATTTAATACTTCTCAATATGCCCTTTTTCCTGATATTCAACCTGACTCAGTCCCCTTGAATGAAACAAAAGAGGGGTCACCTTCATATACGGTTTAATAGTAAATTAGTAGATTTGGCACTTGCATGTAGTACTGACACGTCAATGACTTTGGAACCACCTCTCTCCCAATAATGCTCCATTTCATTATAAAAAAAATGGTTTCTGTATTTTTCTGTAAAAAATGGTTTCTGTACAAATGTGCTGGATAACCTTATTGAGAGGTCAAGGAGCCTGAAAGCAATTCAGGTACAATGAGTAACTGACATGCAGTGCATTTTGGGGGGAATTATCTGCTGATCTCATCACAAGGGATTTACCAACTAAGAGAGAATATACCACACATGATTATCATTAGTGTTATGTTTTTACACAGCTTCAACAAATTCTGTCATACAAGGAACACTTAGCCAGCACTGCTAATGGTGGATATTTACTGGAGTTTGTGAGAGACAATTTCATGATGTTGTATGAATCTTACCAGCCCAGTACTGTTGTTCAGACATGATGCATTTCGCTGATAACTCTTTTGTGATGTTAGGACATTCTATGCCGCTTTATTTTTATGATCCCAAAAAATGCTAGGAAGGCATAGAACTTCTAGCATTTAACAGCCCATCGCAGGTCCCCACAATGACCTGTGCTTGGATCCAACTCAAGGGTCTTGCAGCGGGATCCCTCCTGAGGCCACTTTTAGTGAGGCCACTTTTAGTTTTAAAGATATTGGGGAATTTCAAAGCTATTGGCATTAAGCAAAAGGTCTTGTAAGTGACAATATTATGGATGGTGAAAAGTTTCAAGATGTAAGCAAAACAGAGATTTTGTGTTGGGAAGTCATGCAGGCGGGCCTGATTCACTTCGTGACAGGAAGTATTATTGATAAGGCATGTAAAAGGGAGCGGAGGGATAAAATACCTTTTTTAGATCAGTAATGGCAAAAGTTTTTAAGATTAAGGTTTTCGATTACTACTCCTAGATCTACAAATGTACTAAAATAAAAATGTCAGCAAAAAGTGTCAGCAAAATTGCTAGAAAATGCACAAGTTATGAAGAAATATGTTTTAATCATTTGTGGTGTCTATTGCTTATGACATCACTTGTGGCTTAATATGCAAATTATTTTTCAGTGGGAAATGTGTAATATGCAAATGAAGCCAAATATGAAAAGTTAATTTCATGTATTTGCATGCAATTTTTTTATTACAATCATAGTTTGTTATATTTTATTCTCTACATTCACAGTGTAAGCAATAAGTCCCTTTAGCATTACATTTAGTTACTTATTGAAGATCAAAACACATCCATATGTAGGGGACTGCGTTTTAAATGAGGCACATACCCTTACCACTTTTAATATCATAGGTCTGGTACTAACAGAGTCAGGTAATGCAGTTATAACTCAGTGTAATAAATTAATGCTCAGGCAGTACTAAGCCTCTTTTTCTTTTTTTTATGTGAACAAACAGAAGAAATATTCTTTCTACAGTTTCCTAAAGAAATTATACATAGTACAATCTTTTTGACATAAGCCCAATATTACTTGACTACTCCATCTAAATTCTTCTACTTTTGGAACTCAGACTCTCAGTAACATTTCTACTTCCTTTCCGTATTGATGACATTTCGCTTCTCTGGCTCGGAACAATTTTTCCATTCTTTAATTTCTGTCTCACAAGCTCAATTTTTTTTTCCTTATCACTTTCTAACTGCCTTGTTCCTTGTTGCAATTATTCTTTCATCACCTGTAACTTTGGCTGCTCATCTGCAAATATTCTTTTTCTCTACTATTCCCAGATCCGGACTATTGTGTTTCTGGCAGGAGATTCTCATTTTCCTTGCTATGCCGTTCTACTTATTATTTTAAAGAGTTGATAGTGTTCCAATTGTCTCCCTGTCAATCAAAGCAAATTGTTGTATCTGTTCTGTTCTATATCTCACAAAATGGGAAAATAAGACGGGTGTGATCTGTTATTTTTAATGTTAAACACAGTAGTTTAGTATATGAGAACGTCTTTTTTTAGAAATGGAAGATGTGAATTTTCTAAATGACTGTTAAATATATATATAAAAACAGAATTATTGCAAACATCAATTACATTTATTCCAAATAACAAGTGCTAAAAATAAACTGTAAATCATGCACCCGCAAGTAGTCACTCATTAATACTAGCAGAGAACGCTGCCTGCAGATGGGAAAATTAAATAGCCTTGCATCTCATAGACCTTTCATTAATTAGTATTAACTTTATTTTTTGAGAATTGATATCATAGCTATTTATTGATATTTTATTTAAAGGTACATGTTTTTTAGCTATAGGAAAACTAGAATGCCAGGTTTGAACCATATTACACCCAATACTGACTCTATTTCATGTGTTCATATATATCACTGCTCCCATACATTTATTCTGCCCCTATCCATCTCCCCACTGTTGTATTATCTCTGTCTGTGTGACTCTTAATTCTGTTAGAGGTCTACAGCAAAGTCAGTCACTGGTAAGAGTTACTTTAAATATAGACCTCTTCTTACATTCTATCCCTGATTTATATAAAGTAAGAATATATTGTGATTTCATTGACTTGATGGTTTCATTGACTTGGAGGTTATGTTTGAAGGAGACACATGTAGAAATAGCAGTAAGTATTAGCACTAATACCATGTGGACCAAGATATAAAACTAACTGCCAAGAAAAGTCTAGAGTTCAGTCATGTACACTTGAAGAGTTTGATGGAGGTGCTATTCTGCCAAAATGGGAGTGGGGTCTTTATATATAAGATACTGCCAATAGCCATTTATTTGTTTATTTTAAACACAACACCCAGTGTATCAGACATCTAAGCTCATGTTTAGAGCAAGTAGTAATTTTTTTTAACCCCTTCATGACCAGACTGTTTTTGGAATGTTGTGCGTTAGTGACCGAGGCTGTTTTAACACTTCTGAGGTGTTTGTGTTTAGCTTTAATTTTCTTCTTTGTCAGTTGCTGTACCCACACATATTATATATTGTTTTTTTCAGGACAAGAAGGGCTTTCTTTTCATGACATTATTTTGTTCATATAATTTATTGTATTGTGTAAAAAATAGTAAAATATGGGTAAAATTCAAAAAAATAAACACTTTTCCTGACTTTTCTTTGTAAATTCTTTTACTAAGCTTCAAAAGCTAATGAAAAAACGTGCTAAATAGATTCGACTATAGGTCCTGAGTTCAGAAATACCCAATGTTTATATGTTTTTTTCCTTTTTTTTGCATGTTTTAGGTTAATAAATACAAGTAGCATTTAGCTATTTCAAAACCATTTTTTTTTTAAAAATTAGCGTTAGTGACACTGTAACACCGATATCTGATATAAATCGCTGAATAACCCCCCACATGTACACATTTTTATAAAGTAGACATCCCAGGGCATTCAACTTGGGGTAATTTGACACTTTTCACTATGTCATTTTACCACCAATCTTTGACAAGTTTTGACGTAGTAATTTTTTGTGTGTTTTATTTCCACACACTTTGAAACTTAGGTATGAATTTAAAGGGGTTCGTCTATTTTATTGCCAAACAAAACCCCAATATATGTTCAGCAACTTCCCCTGAGTATAGCGGTACCCCACATGTATGGGTGTGCTAGGTTTATGTGGCAGGTACAGGGCAAAATTTAGGATATGGTTATTGCAGCTTTAAAACGTGTATTTATTATGTAATACTTGTGACTACATTTCCTATCATGCTCAGCCAGCCAAAAGCTACCGTAGCAGAATAGGAAATGTAGTCTATAGTAGGAAGCACCGATTTTTGCTATCCTTGCTATCCTGCGGCTGCATGGATCAAATATCCAGCTGCTGCGGGCCCCTATCTACTGCTGGGGGCCAATGCAAAGCACTGGCCCCACTAGCAGTCTTTTTTTTTAAATAAAATATCCCTAGAGGACCACAGACAGACATAACATGTCATTGGTCCTCTACGGAATAACTTTTTATTTTTATACAATTTATTATTATTATTTTAAATTTTTTTATTTATTTAATTTTTAATTTTTTTTACATTTTTGTTATTTTTATTTAACTCTAACCTTAACCCTATGGTTAGGGTTAGTACAAACCCTAATTCTAACTCTAGGATTAGGGTTTTGATGAACTCTGACCCTAACCCAAGAGTTAGGATTAGCACAATAGGAAAAAAAAAAAAGTTTTTTTTTTTATTAAAGAAATCATTTGGGGGGGGGGGCTGGTTTTTACTGGGGGGGACCAGGGGGAGATTTTACACACTATATTTAGTCTCTCCCTGCCCCACGATCACCGTGGAGCAGGGAGAGACTATAGCTGTCAAAGCAGGCACCTGCTTTGACAGCTATTAACATCCGGGCGCTGTGATTGGCTGTCACAGTGCCCGGATGTTCCCGGGGGGTCCTCAACCGGCATGGCTGAAGTGTCTCGGTATCGAGACACTCAGCCATGTCATTGTTAGCGCGATCGCGGTATGACAGCGTGCATACCGCGATCAGACCTGCATGACGGTCCTGGACCGTCATCGGTCACTAAGTGTGTTTTTACCGATGACGGTCCAGGACCGTCATCGGTCGCGAAGGGGTTAATTAATCCTCAACTGAACAATGTGTATATTGTGACTGTAAAGGATAAAGATTATCCAAAATTATCTATATGTTGTGTATAGAATAGCAAACATACGTCAAAAACATGTTTGAAATGTGTTTGTGGTTTCTCCTGTTTATGACATCCCCTTGTGGCTTGATATGCAAATTACACCTTATCCATTGAAAAGCAGTTTATTGGCATAAAAAGCCACACATGATGTCATGAACAAGAGACATATTTAAAACACATTTTTAAGCATTTGCTTGTAAATCTGATTAGTGGTAATTATCAATAACCTGCTTAGTTTTAGGGACAAGTAAAAATAACCAGGGGATTTATGCAGCCAGCCTATCAGCAAAAAATATATTTCTCCAGCACAGATCTTTGTAATAATAATAATAATAATAATAATAATAATAACAAATCACTAAACCAGGAAAGGTTCATTGAAATATATTATTACTCTCAAGTGTATCCTATGAATACCATCATTGTCCAGCATCCAATTTAATGGTAATCAGTTTATCTACCTCAGAAGGTGGGTGGAAGGAAAGAAAAGTATTGCCAGGAATTTAAACTGCAGCCCAAAGGAAACATTGTTCTTTTATTGTTAGTCTTCCGTTGTGATTCTGTGCTTCTGTTGAGACTATTGTTCTGAGTGTTAGATACTATGCATGTAATTATAACTGCATGGTTTTAATTTTGGTAGAGGTTAAGATTGTCTACAGGGAGAGGGTTTTCTGTGGTTTAAGAGAGAAAATGGGTCAAGTGCTGGTGGAGAGGAAGGCATGTGAAAGTAGAGAGAATACAGAAATCTGCAGGAAAAACACATACAAATAAAGAAAAATAGTGGTGAGTGCTTTCTATTCAGGATTCAAAAACAAGTTTTAGTCCAATTCCAAATGTGCTAATGAATAAAATTGTATTTTTGTTCCAATCCACCTCAATTACTTTGGCAGCTGAACTGAAGCAAAATGAAAATATATATATATATAGATATGAAAAAGTGCACTTATTTCACCTTCCACACACACACAATTACATATTTAACAAATTCACTCACGTTTTGAAGACATGGCTTAGACTACAATTGGCTTCACTTACGAATGAGGGAACTGAAGGGAATTTAAAAGAGAATTACAAAATTAAGACCAAAAAAGCATATTTTTCAACAATGTGCAAGTAGGGAAAAGAAAAATGGTGGTGGGCTGAGCTAGGCCCCAATATTATGCATGGATAAAACGAAGCCTACCTCACTTCAGGTGTGAGCACACTTAAAATATACAATAGACTGCTGACTACTATTATTTTTGCCCAAAACAAACAACTAATTGTAAACTTGCAAATGTAAACATTGGCAACATCAAGTAGTATCAGTACTATACAGAATTAAATTCACATTTCAGCATTTGTTTATAGAAACACCTCTCCAGTTCTGATGATGACATGGTATGTATGACAATTTGCAGTACATGAACTAAACAGTAATGCACCAGATACAAACCCTGTCGCTTATAAAAGGGTCTGTGGAGCCCCGGCCTGTGCACTTAAGAATGAGAGTGCTGTTTTCCAATATTCTATGGGTATATGCTTATAAAAGGCACACAGTAGCAAGATGACTGAGATGTTGCAGAAAGCCTCTCATGGACTACTGCCAGGAACAACTAATGTCTGACATTCCATCCCTAATGCTGTTTTTTGACAAAAGCTGTAAGGACTACAAGTTATTTCATGCCTTGTAAAATAAATAATGGAATTTGCTGTCAATAAAGCTTGTACACCAGAAAAGCTCCAGCAGGCCATTGCAGAGAACAGGCAACATAAATCACAGAATACCATGAGTAGTGTGGGAATATGAAAAAGGAAGGATGAGTATATAGCATGGTAGCATGAAAGAAGTTTTTAGGAAGGTGTTAGTAGGATCTGATGGGTTTTGTATGATAATGTTGTATTATTGAAAAACTGAAAAGACCACATATATGAACTAGTGTTTTTTTTCCATGAAAGTGGGAATTACCAGGAATTGTGAAGGGAATTGCAGGCTTAGGATCAAAGTAGCAGAGTTTCAAAAAAATCTCCCATTCAGCTATACTTCAAACTCGGCTATTTTGGCTTTAATTTTGCATTTCCCTTCTCAATTCCCTACAATGCCTTCTTTTATGACTAAAGTCCCAGGCATTGGTAAAGGAAAGTGATGAAAAAGGACAGAGTGATGAAAAATGACACACATATACTATAGGTTTACACACTTTGAAAGTAGAGGTATAAACAAGATAACAACAGGGACAAGGGTCAGACACATGCCTATCACTCTCAGCCAGCTGGTTTATGTATATGAGAGTGATATGGAATGCTTTCATGATATGACTGACATTATTAAGTGACAAGGAACTAACTTAGAAAGTTATTTTAGACACTATGATCTCTAATAAAAAAAAAAAACCAAAGAAGTCTCAAAGCAGAAAACTGAAAGGGGACCTGAACCTCTGCAAATGTGCACTGTGTAAGATTTTTATTGTTTAAATTCAAAATGTGAAATATGCATTTTAAAATACCTTGAAAGTACTTTAATATGCATTAACATTTGGATTAGGCATTTTGGACATTAGACAGCCCCTTTAATTGCTTTTGCAAGGCATGGTTTATACGCCTTCATTCAAGGTCTTACTTTGCACAAATGCAGATTGACAGGGGGTACTGAGGTTTGTTATCAGTTAATCTCTGATTTCCATGGACTGAATGTAAAGAATGCTAAATGTATTTTATTATATTAAGGCAAAAAGGGGAAAATAATAAAAACAAACTACATAGGAATAAAATAGAGAACAGACTGTGCAAAGCTTTGATACCCAAGAGGTATCCTAATTACATTTTTTAATTATGCCTCTTGTTTCTCAAACTCCCATTATAAAAGGAAATGACAATTGTTGCTCCCTTGAGTGTTTCTATTTTTAAGATTCCAGATGTGCTTTATAGCTATATTTTAAATTTGATAAGAAGGTTGCATTTCCTAGCAGAACTATAGCACATAAAATATATATTTAAAAAGCACTTTCAAGGACTGTATAAAAATAAAACTCTCAGTGGGATTTTTAGAGTTAGTCTTCAGTGCATTGGTTGCGTAACAGACTTTCACTGGAATGCCCTATCTAAATTATGTTACCTATCAGAAACTCATTTTTTTTTTTACAAAGACTATTTAAACAACAGATACAAATCTGTTAAAATACAGAGGGTTATGGTTATCCCTTACAAATGAAAGTGCCAGATGAAAAAATGAGTATACTCAATAAAGAGAGAATTGCAGGGGATTCAGGTGGGAACTTCAACCTCTAGGTAAGTTGCTGAGTTGGGAAAATTCTTTAGTAATGTAGCTTAATGGGAGAATTTTTACTCAGCTACTTTGGCCTGAAGTTTGAAATTCCTGTCTCAATGCCCTTCAATTTTCTCTTTTTTGAGTAAACCCTTATATCTTGTGGTGAAGCAGGTGGCAGTAATGTATCCCTATTTGTAATACCCAAACATGTATTGTTTTTGCAAATTTAATAATGCAAAGCTATAGATTTGCAAAACATTGTCCCCCCCTAAATACATAATAAAGCTCAGAAATATATGACAAACTGAAAAAGAAGAATTACCCAATATGGCACCAAACTGGTTTTGCTGTACAATTTTTTAAATATAGGTATCTTATCTCAAAACAAGAAAATAAAACAAAAATGAAAAAAGCAAATAATTGCTATGGTTTAGAGTTCATTGTAACGATAATATGAATCATCATTTGGAACTGAAACTGTGGTTTCTTTGTTGCAGTAAATATAATAGTATGGCTACAGACCTACAACGCTGTTGCAAAACATTGATAACCAATAGAGGGCAGCACTGGAGCTTATTTGACCTTTTTACAATAATATCAATGATCAGAACCACTACTGCTACAATATTAGAAGCAGAGAGCAGACTTTTGATATTGCAATTTTATCACCAGCTGGGGCTACTCCATCACTCCCACAATGTCATCAGTCTACAACAGGTCTAAGGGACATGAACACTGTTTTCAGTCTTATTATAGACTCTAAATCTATTATTTTCATTTTCTGTATTGTAAAGAAATGTATAGCTTTTGCTAGAAAGGTTATCTGAATATGTCAATGCTGTAAATGTTTTTATAGCACTCTCTGACACAATGGTGAAACTTTGTGCTAAACTTCTCAAAGTAGGTATATGAAATGGAGCACCCCATCGGCAAATACAAATCCACAACATATTGGCGTCACAGAATCAACCCAACAAACGATAACAATGTGGATAAAAGGGCATTTGTCAGAAAACAGTTTTCACATTCACCTTTGCCATTAAGGCCCCCCTAATCACACTCCTAACCACTTCCACCACTTGATCAAATTACATGGTACGAAACAAAACATATATCCTTGTCAATGTCATCATCATCAGAAGAACCCTCTAGATAGCATGGAGGGTGAATGAGGTGGCATTTTCCCGCCTCTTTCTGTGGAACCACCCTAAAGGCAAAATCCTAAGATTAACTCCTCAAACGACCCTGCCACATGCCCTTATATAACCAACTTATCAACAACTTATCCCTCACAACCTGAGGAAATTCCTGAACTGATTTAAAATTCTTGAAAAGATGCCCCCTTCTCTAACTATAAACAGAATAACAAAACCAACATCAAAACCCTCCACCAACAACTCAGCATCCTCCCGCTTACCGTAGAAGTTTAGCCTAACCTCATTGATATTAACCTCCGAGGTAGCCACAGTTCCTGCGGTGGCCCCAGCAGTCCCGATGACCAGTGTTTTTACTTTTTGAAGCATTGTGCATAGCTGTGGGCACCCCCACATCCCGAACACTTGTGTGCTTAAACTAGCATCCTCCCCCCACTTACACTGGCCTTCACTGAAGTGTCAGCACAATCACTTTTTTCTTAATGGATGATGATGAACCTGTTCCTTCGCCCACTGCTGGAGATTTAGTCCACTAAAACTAGACTAAATCTAAAACAATTCAGATGACTAAACTAATATTACATTTTAGTTAAAAGACTAAAACTAAATCAAAATTTGCCATCAAAATAAACAATGGTGCTAGTAGAGAGTAATCCTGCCTCTTCTGGTACAGAATGAGTGCTAGTTACACAGAGCAGTAACAGCAATGCATGCCTTCTGGATAACATCTTCTCTCCTGAATCATACGAACGTTACCTGTTATAACATCTGAAAGTAAATAGAGACAGGTGCCTAAACAAAGTACATTATAACTTAACTTGTCAAATATAATGGTTGTGGCATAGATTGCAATTAGTGAAAAAATCCTTGTTTGTTAATATTATCACTTTCATTTTTCATATTCATATTAAATGACATATATGAGATAAATAAGACATCAGAAAATCCATTGACCATTGTTGCACATTAATTACACACATAGTTCACCATGATGTGGCTAAAAAACAATTCTCAATATAGTTGTATTAATACATTTCATTTATTTTCTTACAATATAATCTAGTTTGAAAAAAAAAGTCAAGTGAAGTACAATTTAAAATTAACATACTGTAACATAACTGACATTGTCATTATGCTTCTAATTGGGGAATTTAATAGTATACTTCTGGACCATCTTAAGTATCTTAAAGCTCTGAAAGAAAATTAATCCCATGGACATGAGAGGTGACCTTTGGATTGCAATCATGTTCTCTTTATAGTCTATTCAATTTGTTATAAAGTAATTTTCCATGCTGGGAAAGATCTGCTCTGTTCAAATTAATGAAGTTAATTTTTTGCTTGCATGGGAAAGTGGTTTTACATTGTATTTAATATATGCCAGTGTATTGGATACTTACTAAATAAGCTAATATGAAAGCAAGAAAATGATTGATGACTTCTTTCATCTGCCCTATGAAATCAAATACATGTATTGTAATGAGAAAAAAGGTGATTGAAACCCAACATTTTATACTGTGGAGAAAATAGGAGTCAGTTTCAGGCCCCATGATTATATATATATAAACAGTTCAAAGGGATCGGCACATTCACATCAAGCAGGTAACAAACTCTTAAAGCTACAGTTTTCATTAAGGCTTCTTAAAAACCCCTTTTTAAGATAACAAAATTGGAGATTTAGTCTTATTATAAGTCCATATTATGATTAGCCCACCACTACATGAAAGTAGTTCAATTAGTTCAATATAGGTGGATCCTAACACTAAATACTTTTGCTTGGGGTTTAATATTTTCAACTGTATTTCTTACCAGGGACCAAAGGCCTCACTATTGTACAATACAGAGACACTCTTGCAATTTATAGGTATGAATGCCTTCCATGGAGCACCTGCTATGAGGAGGGGTGCTAAATCAGGAGCTTAAGCTTCACATATACAAACAAGTCCAAAACGGAAGCACTCCCCTAAACTAGCATTTTTTAAAAGGGGTGCTGCCCCCACTACATATATTATTTAATGCATAGGTGTGTGTGTGTGTATATATATATATATATATATATATATATAATTATATATACTCTATAAATACATATATTACATATATTAAAACTCGAATAATGCATGTGGATATAAATATATGTATTTGTATGTGTGTATGTATATATATTTCCTGGCTAACCATGGCAGCAGTTACGTATGGGTTAGCTCCACCCTCAAGGTAGGTAGGACAGAAACAAACTTATAAGAGAGCCCCCGCCCCCTGTCTCCTCAGTCTTTTTTCTGTCCTCATTGGTATTAGGACGGGGCCCGTTTGGGCCTGTGATTTTATTATTTTTTACATTTCTTACTCACCTTCTGGAAAGTTCAGCCTCTTTCTTTCCGAAGCCCGGTTCCTGTCATTTCACGGTTCCCTGGGATGTTTATTCCTCCATACCCTTACTACTGGATGGTACTGGAGATGATTCTGGATATGAAGTTTTGGACCTGTTCCCCCGTAAGCTTACTGCAAGTGGTACTGGAGATGTATGGGATATTATCAGAGGTCTCAATTCCTGCTGTGCTTCATGTGGTATGTATGGGATGTTGGTTTTTTCTTCCTTCACATTTATTTTTTATTTTTATGGCTTATTTTTTCTTATTTTTCCTTGGGCATGGCTGTTTATCCCCCCCTCCATTTTATTTTCAAGGCTGTGCCTCTCTGGGGGGCACTGGGGCGCTTCTGCGTTCCAGCCCTCCCCTTTTTGTGCCTTTTTTGCACTATTCTCGGGCGCTGGAACTCATGTGCTTTCCAGGCCTCGTTTTCGGTGCCGTTTTTTCGGCGTTGGAACGCATGTGCGTTCCACGCCTCGTTTTTTCTTCATATGCGTTCCACCACTTAATTAAGGGCGATTTTATGTCCTATTTAAGGGCTTCTGGGGCAGCCTTGTTTTTTATTTTCCCAGGACCATTTGCTCCCTGTGCCTGCCTTTGCTCCAGCCTCAGGTATACTCTTTTGTATTCTGTATGTTGTTTTCTTTTGCATTTTAGTTAGTTTCTTTTTTATTTACATATATATTTTTCTTTCTCAGCCTGCCCTTTATATTATTACATTTAATATGTCCACCTCATCCAAGAGGTCTCATTCTCGGCAATCTTGGTGAGTTTTTATTTTTATTTTTATTTTCATTTTTATTTTTATTTTTATTTTAACAGTGTCCTTCGCCTGCTCACCCTGGTATTTCTTCCAGCCCTAGACCGGAATCTGATCATCCCAGGAAAAGAACGGAAAAGCGTCCTCGCTGTTTTGCCTGTGACGCCACTCCTTTAGAGGGCAAACGCCTTTGCGGGGACTGCTTGACTCAGGCGGCCGGCCCCCCTGAGCCCTCTCCGGATCTGATACACCTAGTTAATCAGGCAGTTGAGAAGAGTCTGAAGGAACATTTGGGTAATCTGGTTCCTGTCCAGCATGCACCCCTGACTGAGGAGTGTTTCTTTCCAGATCGGCCCGACTCTGAAGATCCTTTGGATTTGGGGCATTACTCTTCGGCTGAGGAAGATGTTGATTCAGGCGTCCTCCTGGACCCTGCCCTTATTGACCACCTCATCGGTGCTGTTAAGAATACTTTGGGTATAACCGAGTCTCTTCCCGAGGTGGGTACAGCCGATAAATACTTCACCAGTCTACATAGGAAAAGGCCATCCTTTCCAGTTCATAGCTCCATTGAGGAATTGATTGCTACTGAATGGAAGAACCCTGATCGTAAAGTTTCTTCCGGCAGGAGGATCTCTAGATTATATCCCGTGGCTGCTGAAGATGCCTCTTCCTGGTCTTCTCCTCCTGTGGTGGATGCCCCGGTCATTAGGGTGGTCCGGCGTTCATCCCTACCTCTGGATGGTCCGGCACTTTTGCATGATCCCATGGAACGACGAATAGAGGCCTCCTTGTCGAGAGCCTATGTTGCGGCAGGTGCTATCTGCCAACCTACGGTGGCCATGACATATGTCTCTCGTGCCCTGAAGTGTTGGATCCTCGACCTCAAGGATGACATCGAAAGTAGGGTTCCCAGGGAATAGCTTCTGGACTCTTTATCCAACATCAAACTGGCGGCTGAGTTTTTTATTGAGTCATCTTCGGATGTTTTGAAGCTCGCGGCCAGATGCATGGGCTTGTCGGTTTCAGCCAGACGTGCTTTATGGTTGAAACACTGGCATGCCGACAACTCCTCTAAGAACTCACTGGTCTCCATTCCGTTTGATGGCAAGTTGTTGTTTGGCAAGCTTTTGGATGATGCCATCCGTAAGGCGCTGAAGGAGAAAAGGTTTTTTTGCCACAGGAACGCAGACGCCTTCCCAGGACTGTTTGGAACGATCGTCGGAATTTTCGTTCCTCCTTTCGGGATTCCAGACAATACCGTCCTGGCAAAGAGGTGGCTCGCACGTCAGCATGGAGGGGCGGATTCCGCGGTGCTGCAAGAGGTTCCCACTCCCGCCCGGCCTCTTCCTTTCACGGGAAGTTCTAGTCATGACGGCCTTCCTGCCCGGGCCCCTCCGGTCGGTGCCCGACTTCTGGCTTTTTCAGTGGTCTGGGCAAGTTTTTCCACGGATTCCTGGGTCCGGACCATTATTCACGACGGTTACAGCCTGGAGTTTCGGTCCCCTCCACCTCCTATTTTTATCCGTACCAAGGTTCCTATGGACCCCCAACGGAAGGTTATCCTAAAGAATTTTCTACGGTCCCTCCTCCAAGACGAGGTTATTGTTCCTGTTCCTGGGCTCGAGCGCTTCCAAGGAAACTACTCCCCCCTGTTTTTTGTCGCCAAAGCATCAGGAGACCTAAGACCGGTCCTCGACCTGTCTGTTTTGAATTGTTCCATGAAGGTCAGAAAATTCAGGATGGAGTCCCTCCGGTCGATTGTTCCTTTCATCTCCCCTGGCGATTGGATGGTCTCCATCGATCTCCAAGATGCCTACTTTCACGTTCCCATCAGGATTCGGCACCAGAGATTTCTACGCTTCGCCATTGGGGAGGATCACTTCCCATTCAGCCTCAGTACTGCTCCTCGTACCTTTTCCAAGGTTCTGGTGGTGTGTGTTGCAGAACTTCGCAAGAGGGGCCTAACAATTTTTCACTATCTAGACGACATTCTCATCGTGGCTCCTTCTCGAGACCTTGTCACCTCTCAGCGGGACGAGGCGTTGAATTTTTTGCAAGGAGCTGGTTGGATAATCAACTTCACAAAGAGCCAACTCCTTCCGTCCCAAACTCTGGTCTTTTTGGGGGCGTGCTTCAACACTCTCACGGCTACTGTTTCCTTGTCATCGGACCGTCAGTCTCGTCTGATTTTGGCCATCCAGAATGTCATCCTTCCCGGTTGGCTGCCCATCAGGAAACTTATGTCCCTTCTAGGGGTCCTGGTCTCCACTATCGGCCTAGTTCGTTGGGCTCAATGGCACACCCGGTTTCTTCAGTCCCTACTGCTACCTCATCTCCCGGTTCCCAGGTCCTTCTTGGACAAGAAATTGTATTTACCAGAGGTGACTTCTCATCATCTGGCCTGGTGGTTGGAGGTCCGTCACCTCAGGAGAGGTTTTCCGCTGACGGACATCACTTACAAAGTTGTCACGACGGATGCAAGCGCTCATGGTTGGGGAGCCCATCTGGACGGTCACTACGCCCAAGGAGAATGGTCCCCTGCGGAGAGTGGTCTTCACGCAAACGTCCTGGAACTGAGGGCAATTTACAGGGCCTTGCTGGCTTTTCATCAAACCATTCAGGGTCATTGAGTGAGGATCCAGACAGACAACAGGTGTGCGGTTGCCTACATCAACCATCAAGGAGGTACCAGGAGCCTGTCTCTCAGCCGAGAGTTCGAGCCGATTGCTGTCTGGGCTCAGGAATCAATCGAACACCTGTCAGCGGTTTACCTTCCGGGTCCGGAAAACACGATGGCAGACTTCCTGAGCCGCACCACTCTCAATACAACGGACTGGAAACTTTCATCCCAGGTATTCGATCATCTCTGTCTACTGTGGGGTCGTCCGGCCTTGGACCTGATGGCCTCTCCCACGAACACTCAGATTCCTCGCTTTTTTTCCAGGGCTCCTCACCCCATGTCGGAGGGCGTGGACGCTCTCTCTCTCCTATGGCCCAAGGAGTTCCTATATGTCTTTCCTCCTCTCCCTCTCATTCTGAGACTCCTGGGGAAATTGCGTTTGGAGAAAGCAGAAGTGATGGCCATCCTTCCTTGGTGGCCCAGGAGGCCTTGGTTTCCGCTGGCGAACAATCTGTCCGTCCAGGACCCTTGGCTTCTCCCACCTCGCCTGGACCTCCTGTCTCAGGGTCCGGTGTTACATCCTTGCCCCCGCTCTCTTCAACTAGCGGCCTGGCGATTGAGCGGCAGTCACTGCGGTCCCATGGTCTGTCGGAGGGTGTCGTCTCTACCCTACTGAAGGCTCGGAAGCCTAACACCTCGTCCACATACCATCGTATTTGGTCTGCCTTCCTGGTTTGGTCCGAGGGTAGAAATTTGGATCCACTGTCACCTTCCCTGCCTGATGTCCTGGCTTTTCTCCAAGCTGGCCTGGATCAGGGTTTGGGTCTGAACTCCCTCCGGGTTCATGTCTCTGCCCTGTCTGCACTCACATCAGTTCGTTGGGAGCTGGATCCTTTGGTGATTCGTTTCTTCAAGGCGGTTCTCAAACTCCGTCCTCCGGCCCGTTCCTTCACGACCCCTTGGAGCCTTCCTCTGGTGCTCCGTGCTTTGTCTGGACCTCCTTTTGAACCCATGCAGGATGCCTCCCTGTGGTTGGTGACCCTGAAGACTCTTTTACTGCTGGCAGTGACTTCGGCTAAACGCTGTTCCGAACTTCAGGCTTTTTCCGTTGACCCTCCATACACGGTCTTCTCTCCGGATCATGCCGTCCTTCGACCTGTCCCGGAATTCCTACCTAAGGTGGTTTCGGCCTTCCACCTTAATCAAGAGACTGTTCTTCCAGTGTTTTTTCCGAACCCCTCGTCACCTGAGGAATCCCGCTGGCATACCTTGGATGTGGTGCGCTGCCTGCACCTCTATATTACCGCCTCTTCTTCCCTGAGGAAGTCTTCCAGGCTCTTCATCCTTCCTCTGGGCTCTCGACGTGGTGAGGCGGCCTCTGTCTCCACCCTACGCCGTTGGATTGTGGCTGCTATATCCAAGTGCTACAGCTCCAGTAGTATTCCGATTCCCCCAGGTCTCAGGGCTCACTCCACTAGGGCTGTTTCCTCTTCATGGGCGGCTGAGGCTGGTTCTTCTATGGCTACTGTTTGCGGAGCTGGGAACTGGTCATCCGGTTCCACCTTTTTCCGACACTACCGTCTGGATGTCTGCCGGGCTGATGAATCCTCCTTCTCTCACGCTGTTTTGGCCTCTGTCTCCTCTCATTAAACCTTTTTCATTTTTGCAGCATTTTTTTCTGTGTCTATGTTTATTGGTTGTTTGTTCTCCCATCCCTATTTTTTCTGGCTTGGGTATGTCCCATACGTAACTGCTGCCATGGTTAGCCAAGAAAATTGAAAATTGTTTCATACTTACCGTAATTTTCTTTTCCTGGTTATTATCCATGGCAGCAGTCAGTTCCCTCCCTTGTTGATTCTTGGTTTTGAGGAGCTGGTTACTAGACTGAGGAGACAGGGGGCGGGGGCTCTCTTATATGTTTGTTTCAGTCCTACCTACCTTGAGGGTGGAGCTAACCCATACGTAACTGCTGCCATGGATAATAACCAGGAAAAGAAAATTACGGTAAGTATGAAACAATTTTCAATTATATATATATATATATATATATATATATATTGTCCAGTTTTAGTTATTTACCAATTTAGGGATCTATTCCATAGGCTTGGAAACTGATCTGGTATGTTGTTTTTGGATAAAATGTAAAAATGCATATTGGTCAAATGTTTTATGTACCCTGATGTGTGGCATAATTGAAGGTAAAAATTGTCTTCATCCTGGCTATTTACTGTTTTTATTTTAGCATCCTAAAAGCTATTGGTTTCATGGAGTTTGTGTGTGCGTAAGCCTGACCATGGCACCTATTGCCAAATCTCAGGAAGATGCCCATTGACATTTGATGGTCCTGATGGTTTGAGAAGGTTGCTCAAGGAGCTTAGTATGAAATTACTTTGGATGACTGGTGGAAACAGATGTGCACGAAGGTGTTTAGAAGTCCACAGCTAACGGTTTCATTGGCTTTCCACTGAAAAGATGTGTTACAATCTAGCATGCACTTCCTTGTAAAGGGAATAATGATACCTTTAAAATGTTTCCATGAAATTGCATTGATATTGTTGTACAACCTGGAATCAGCTACAAAGAGCTTGTATTCTGTTTTCTTGACAAGATGAGAAGCATGCTAAAACATATAAGAGTAATACCAACCATTAAAAACTATCTGATAATAAACATTATACTAAATACTAAAATCCAGCCTTAAATGAACTATTAAAATCTGATTTCATCAGATAAAATGCTATTTCTGTTAACATGGAAAGACAATATAACAAGTACAGATAGGTGGTCTCTGTCAAATGAACCACCATATTCACTTTGATTTAAAAGGGGACATAAACGTAATATTCTTAAATTAGTAGGTCAATGTATCTTTGAAAGCAGTTTAACTGACCACAGAATGTCAATTTGTTTAAAATATGGTTTGAGAAAAAAATTACTAATAATAATAATAACCAGGAAATGTACACCAAGATATTCTTTCATTTTCAGAAACATTCCTGGTGATGTTAGTATTGGCCAACATCCAGGGTGGTACCCCCAATGATCTACCTTGGAAAGCCATCTCACTGGCATTTGAAAATCTAACATTATTCACTACCAGTTGCAAACTTTTTAGCTGCTTCGTTGAGCTATTGCCTGACTTTCTTATTTATCTCATGAGAGAATTGTCACTTGTTTATATTTAACTCCACTGGTTTTCTTATTTATCAGGTTGTCTATTCCTCACTGTTTGCACGACATCTTAATTATCTATCTTGAGATAACAAGTTTTGATGAATGTGCCTCACGATCTCGGTGTGTTGTTCTCTCCAACACCTTTAACTGCACTTAAAGTCATTCTTTTTGTAATATCTTTGAACTTGCTAACAAGCAGCCTGTTGCTGGAATGGGAGTCAGGTTGACAAATTCAAAGTGAACACTAGATGACAGTCCAATTCTTCATTTCAGATGAATGGCATTACAAGGAAATTGAGCAACACGAGGGTGGAGCAGGATTGAAAGCCTTTGTGCAGCTGTAACTGCTGTAAATAAAGCTTTGTTGTTAGAAGAAAGATAAAATAATTATTTCTTTTGTACTTAAGAAAATGCTTTTGCTTCTGATATAGCACATTATTACTTTGGAGAATATTCATGATATGCTAATG
The DNA here is from genome assembly GCA_036172795.1 of Pelodytes ibericus. Classification (NCBI taxonomy): domain Eukaryota; kingdom Metazoa; phylum Chordata; class Amphibia; order Anura; family Pelodytidae; genus Pelodytes; species Pelodytes ibericus. Next base: position 95,750,695 of record CM069860.1, read on the forward strand.
CAAATTCAAATTAACTATCAAAAGCCTGGTCTATCAAAAAAATACCTGCAAATCCAAATAGGAACATATTGTCATTTTTTTTTCTAACTTGCATACATACACAATGGCTTGTAGATGAGCATTTGTGGATTTTCCTTGCAAATATTCATTTTTTTTTAGGGTTTACGGACAAATGCAAAGAAGTTGTAGGTGTTAAGAAGAGATTGTATGGTTCACCTACTCGCCCAACCCACCTGAAAAAATCCTCTCTAAGTAATGTCTCACAAGCTTATTTTCCATTCATGAAATAGGATGAAATGAAACATATTCTGTATACCATCTGTATGTGCAGTGGAGGATAATATGACTTCCTTTATTCTTAGTATGCCAGCTTACCATATGCTCTGCCTGCTGTAGGATGACAGACCAGCAAAATACAGTATTTAGTCTATCAATTATTACCGTGATCAAATAGCTCTTTATTGTTTTTATTTGGCTTCTAACAGCCTTAGAACATATCTTTTATCGTAATCCAAACGCTTCACAAAATAATTTTTTGTCCAAACATATTTTTTCTTTGGAGCCTCGAATGTTGTTTTATTTTCCCCTTGAGCCACAGAAGCTGTTTCCATTTCAGCTAAAACAAAGTAAATTAAGTGCAAAAAAAACCCTTTAGTATGTTGGCACTTTCTTGTGAAATGACTATAATAGACATCAGATGCATACATTTGGCAAAATTTAGTTTAATGCTTTGGCACCATATCAGAATTACAATGAATTTTATCTGCGTACCATATCAATAATTAAAGCAATATATATAAAATAAGGCCAGGTACTAATACAAGTGTTCAGAAAATTGGGCAGATAAGATGGGCCGAATGCTTCTTATCTGTCGACACCTCCTATGGAATATCAAAATTAGACCTAATTATATGTAATATACGACGAACTATTTGTCTGTGTCTGTCTATCTATTCTATCCATAGGGTAGTCAATGGAAAGCATTAGTAATACAGTTACAGGAAAGAGGTTAGTCTCCAGTTGTGTGGAGGCACATTCCATATGGTGCATGCTGCCAAGTGTCTTTGTGATTTAAGCAACCCATTCAAGTTTGTCATTCCAGCCAATGATTACCACAGGTTCAGCACAACAATTAATCGTATGTATTAAGGCACATTGTGCAAGAGTATGATCTGAATATCAAAAGGAGATTGCACACAGAATGAAATCTTTGTATGAAGCATCCATTAGTAGAAATATCAGAGGATGTGATATGCGGATGATCTAATATTGACTCTCACAGCACCATCTGCGAGGACACCAGCCTTGAGGAATACCTTTTGATGCATACCACCCTTGGTGGTGATGAATACCTTAGAAATAGTCCACTCCATTAGTAACTTGAGTATTAACATGGGTACATTTGAAGTACTATTCACTGGAGTGAGTAACAAAGAAAAAAGATCCATAGAAAAACAGTATAGATTTATGTGGAAGATTTAAGCCTTAATTACCTTGTTCGGTTTTCAAAATCACAAAATAATCTTGTTAACCCCTTCAGGACAGTGTTTTGGGGGTTTTGTTGTTGTTCATTTGGGACAAGATCAATTTTACACTTTTGTGATGGTGCGTATAAATAAAAATACAAGTATAAAATGTAGTTAATACTGTAAAATGGCAAAAAACAACAACCTTTAACTAGGGACACAATATCTCTCCTCTCTCTTTGACACAAGATCAAAGTATGTCAGTGAGCAAGAGGGAGAATCTTGACAATCATTGTTCATGCAACACCAATTGTTATATACTGTAATTATTGCATTTATTGCATGTGATCAATGTGATTAAATCAATAGTACAAAAAAAAAAAAGGTTGATACTGGTCTGCCTAACTTTTAAGTTTAAGCTAAATTTGTTGGAGGATTAGAATGAATTTTAATAAGCACCTAGACTTACCGAAATCCTCACTGCAATGGCTGAGACAGCCTATATCAACTTTTGCATTTTTTTCAAGGCAGCCTATACATGCACGGGCATTGTCATATTAAATCCAACTTCCCAAAATTATTTTTAAAAACAATTTTTCTTCCTGATTAGGCCATGGTATAGACTTCACAAAACCTGACTTATGTTTAGAAAATTTTGAGAGTAGGAAACCGTTACCTTGGGAGCAATTACAGAAAACCACCAGGCTACCAGCTAGCAAATATGATTATTACACATTTATCAAGTTCTAAGATATTTTATAATGCCAAAATAAAAATAAAAACTGTCCCAGGGCTAATTTTAGCTATATATTCTTTTCCGTGCCAAACAACTGATGATTCTAACATTAAACTCAAGATGAAATGAAGTTCACACTTTTTGCAGTTAACAGAGAAAATAATGAACTTGTTCTAGGTCACTTTACACAGGGTTCCAGGAACAATCACTCAAAATGCTACATGAGATGTACCTAACTCCTGCAAAGCTAATGAAAATTTATAGCAACATTCCAAGTAAATGCTTTAGGAGTTGTGAGTCTGAAGGATCATTTGGTGGGAAAAATTTGAACTTGAGATTTTAAGACGCCAAGATATCCTTCCTGCAGAGCATTACTTATCCTTCCTCTGCCCTGGTTCTCAAAGCAGAATGCCCTTGTGTGTTTGTTTCTCACTTTTGAGTCTGAGAATGTACATTTCCTGGGAATTGAAACTTTCCTCCTATCTTGACCAGAGGTATATCAAATTATCAATAAAACTTGCATTCTTGAAAGATTCTGTGCTATCGCTATGGTGATCACGACAAATTTGAACACATTTGGACCTCTTCGTTATGCGGCTGTCACCAACCTGCCTTCTGCCCCTCTGTGTCAATCCATGCAATCCTCAAGCTGCAGCAAGTTTCAGTTTCAAAATCCTGCAGCACCATGTTTTTGGAGCACTATGGCTGCCACACTTATAACCTTTATCCCACACCCCTGGGCGGTCCTAATGATACCTAATGGTATAAATGGCAAACACCCTGACACACACACACACATCCTGACACACACACACACCCTCATACACTTATGCAAACACCCTGACACACACATCCTCATACACTTATGCAAACACCCTGACACACACACTTACACATACACCCTCATACACTTATGCAAACACCCTGACAAACACACACACATCCTGACACACACACCCTCATACACTTATGCAAACACCCTGACACACACACACCCTCATACACTTATGCAAACACCCTGACACACACACACACACATCCTGACACACACACCCTCATACACTTATGCAAACACCCTGACACACACACCCTCATACACTTATGCAAACACCCTGACACACACACACGTATACACATTGATTCACCCACACAGTCACACTTACATGCAGACACTAACACACATTTTTAAATATTTTTCCAAAAAAAAAAGCCCTATAGTGTTGGTCCCCCTCCCTGCTAAATTACCTCTGTTTGCAGGGAGGAGGACGTCTCCGATGGGACACTTTCACTTTCATCTGGGGCGCAGCCAGACTCACAGAGCGACGGGGGCGAGGAGGTGCAGTCACCGCAGGCACTTGCTTGTGGACCGCACCTCCAGGAGGAGGGGCCAGCAGCAGCGCCTCTCCTCCTCAGCCCCGCATGAGCATAAACCTCCGATTCTGGGACTATGTCCCAGACGGGGGAAAGCTCAGCGGGTTGAGATTTTTTTTTTTTTTTTTTAACAGTGATAGCCCTGGAGTCTCGGGGCTAAAGTATGCTTTAGCCCCAGAGTCTCTATTCGGGGCTATGCACTGGAGATTTGGGGCTATAGCCCCAGTAGCCCCCCCCCCCCTAGCGACGCCTCTGGTCCTCTCCATTCCTGACCTTGTCTTTCCAGTCCAGTCATCCCGGCTCCACGACCCCGGCTCATTCCCTGACTTTGCTTCCTGTTTTCCTGATGTGCAGTGACTATACTCTGTTGTTTTGACACTGTCCCAGCTTGGTGTCCGGAGAGTGGTAGGGGTGCAGCAACCTTTTCTTTGTGCCTGCGGCTCAACCAACGGTAGCTCTGGTTGGGGCAGAAGACCTCCTCTTACCACTCAAAGGCCCAGGTTACAGACGTGTCTGTCTCCATCACATCACAGTGTCAAGTATCTGCATCGTGGATTCACCTGCTATCGTTACAACGGCAGACTTTACATTCCATTCAGACCATTATATAGTTGACAGAAAATAAAACAATAATACTTAATCATTTCCTAATTAAGCTAAATAAAGGGGAATATCTACTTGTCTGTCTTTTTATTAATGTTTAATATTTCCCTTTCTTTCTTTACTTTGAAACAGACTGTCTGCCCAAATTCTGCCTGGAAAAAACAAATAAAAAATGAAATAAAAAATCTGAATACTAGTTCCTGCCTTATCTTATTTTTAGGATAGCCTTATGCCTATCCGATGCATGCTTAAACTCCTTCACTGTATTAACATCTACTACACATCCTTTAAACTTTCCTGGTAAGATTTATCCTGCAGTCCATGCACCAGTTTGGTAGCTCTTCTCTGAACCCTGAACCCTGAAAGTTTCTATATCCATCTGGAGATATGGTCTCAAGTTTTCGCAAGGTTTCTGCGTACAAAACTCCAAGCGTCTCACCAGTGCTGTGTACAATAGCATGAGCACTTCTATCTTTCTTATGATACCTCATATACCTTTCCAAATCAAGAATTCTGCTAGTATTTCCTGCTGCTCTATTACATTGTCTAATCCAAAAATCATGTAATACAACTATACATCTAATGTGATGACATTCTGAGAATAAAATGAATTGCAATATATAGAGCAGCTAAGTAGAAAATAGCCAAAAACTGAAAACCTGCTGGCTAGGGCAAAGAGGGAGGCACGTGGAATCTTTAAAACTGCAGATTGTGTGTGATCTCATTCTATGCATTAACCCCTTTGAAACCTTATGATTAGTTAACTCATCATAAGTGCCACATTGTTTGTGACCTTATGATAAGTTAACTTGTCATGATCATAAAATGGTGTTGTACTCCATGCACACCACCATCTGATGTGTAAGGAGTCTAGGAAGCTGCCTCACAACCATGGCAATATTGCCATCATCCAGTATTATTTTAATCTATTTTTTCTCCACCTTGTGTTAGAGCGCCAGGTGTCACATAATTAAATCAAAATAAATACACTTATTAAAAGGAAAAATAGAAAGTATTGGCCACTTATGTGTTATCTTTTTATGTATGTATATGTGAAGGTAATTTTTGTATATGGAAATATTCAATTTTATGGATATTTATCTTGTATTGTTATTTTTTTGTTTTGTAATATAAAAGATACATTTCATTTGATAATAAAAAACAATTTAAACAAAAATGGAAATGGGGGGCATTACAAAGTTATAATCAGTAAGTGCCTAGGGCACTTGTCTTATCTGCCTCTGGGGGGTGGCACAAAATAAAAAAGCCTCCCCCTTATGAAGAAAAAAATTATCAGTGGCTATTATTTGACAAATTATCAGTGGCTATTAATGGACAAATTAATAGTGGGCTATTAATGGACAAATTATGAGTCGGATATTACTGGACAAATTATGAGTGGGCTATTAATAGACAAATTATCAGTGGGCTAATAATAGACAAATTATCAGTTGGCTATTAATAGACAAATTATCAGTGTTCATTATTGGACAAATTATCAGTGGGCTATTAATGGACAAATCAGTGGCTATTACTGGACAAATTATCAATGCCTATTAATGGACAAATTATCAGTGGCTATTAATGGACAAACTGTCAGTGGCATATTAATGAGCAAATTATTAGTGGGCTATCAATGAGCAAATTATCAGTGGGCTATCAATGGATAAACTATCCAGGGGGGAAAGGGGGCATCCAGGGGGGAGGGCCCATAGTTTTTTTGAGTAAGTGGCCCTGACATTTCTGATGGTGGCCCTGCATTCGGTTTGGGAGTGTTTGGACAGCAAATTAAATACTCTTAATGGACCAAACCCTGCCCTATGTTGGCCTGAAATCAGCAGAAATTGCAGAATTTCAGGCAGTTCGCCAAATATTAGCTGGTGAATTGAACTTAAAAGTTAATATAATTTGTATATAAAAAATTGAGTAAAAATTTTGAATTACATACAAATAAATAATAAAACAATGAATTAATAAATAACATTTAAAAACATATATAAATGCCCCCGGGAACTGGGGACTAATAAAAGTACTCAAAAAAAAAAATTGGGCAGACTAGATGGACCGAATGGTTCTTATCTGCCGACACATTCTATGTTTCTATGTTTATATATATATATATATATATATATATATATATATATATATATATATATATATATATATATATATACAAAATCCAAACAAGGTAAAGAATGCACTCACAGGACTTCTGAAGACAGTCATTAAGGATTTAATTCAGGTAACCGTCAGCATCACAATTAGCGACGTTTCAGGCTGCTAAGCCCTTTATCAAGCATCACATATATCACATATATATAAAAAATATGCTTTTTATGTGATCTCATATGCCACTTAGTAATCCCAATAAAAGTTAGGGAATGGCCACTTATGCATATATACATACATTACCATATATAATTTTATACATTGCCAAAACAGCATTTTAAAAAAAAATATTTATTTTTGTTATTTTTTCATAATTTCACTGAGCACCCCCTCATTTACTTTTTGCTATTAATTTAAGGAGTTGCCATATCATTTTTAACATTGCATAACACTGTGTTTTCGATTTTTCTCACTTCATGTCTTTTGAATTTTTATTATATCCCTTCAAACTCTTAGCAATGCTTCCAAAACTACTGACTAAAAGCAAGACACAATATTTTGCTGCCGTCTTCTCATTTAGCATGATGGCTTTTCCAAAACGGTCTTTAGCCCGCAAGACTTACACATTCCCAGTCAACAGTCCAATTAGTTATGATTTTAAATATTTGTTTGTTGAAGCAAATGAATGCTGGATCTGCAGATGGCAGGGCTTCGACACAGAGCTCCACTGGCTCGTTTATAATAGATGAATGGCTGATATTAAGGAGTAAATTATGTCTAAATACTGCACATAATACATAAATGTATATTTATGAGAAAAAGAAAATGTAAAATGTTCAATAGTGTAGGATTTATTCCGAATGTAGTGAATGATCCGGGATTTTAGTATGACTAATTAATCTGAGCTACTGTACAGAAAGTACATTCAGTTACAGGAATGCTTGCATTCTTTTCCAAACCCTCTTAATATGAAAGCATGGTAAAACCAAATAAAATACGCTTATAAAAATGGTATGATATGGTGCAGTTCAGAACCTGTCAAAATCAAAACAAAACATTCTCTATAAAGCGTATTGCTTCCTGGTACCTAGAGAAGGGAGTATGATTTTATAAGAGGATAAGGGAAACTGGGTTGTGCACCTATAAGATATTAGGATCTATAATCTATTTAAGCTAATAGAACTAGTCAGAGATAAAAAATAATAATAATTTTTATCTTCCTTGCTCCTGCAATAAACAAACTCTATGTGAGTTTCAAATTACTATGGATTTTTTAGTAGTAAATTTAACATAGATGGGCTAAGGTAACAGAAATAATTGTGCTTCTCTGCTCCTGTTTAAGTATTTTAATATTCACTGCATTGCACCTGAACATATAGCAGGTTTAACCCCTTCCAGAAATTATGATGGGTTATACTGTCATGAAAACTGCTGTCTTGAAGACCTTTATGAAGGGATAACTCATCATACATTGAAGACCATGGTGCACGCCGTGCGCAACAATACCCGGTATTTTGAGAGTCCAGCAATCTGCCTTGCAAAAGAGGTAGTGTTCCTGGACCCAATTGGAGCTCTGAAGGTCATGTGATCGCTGTGATGTTTTTAAACATTGACTTTTTTCTCCAAGTCACTCTCTGTACCTCTCACACTGATCTTAAGGTACAGAGAGTGACAGCTAGCTCAGTGATAGAAAGTGATTTCCAGCAGATCCTGTGAAAAATGTATCAAAGTTAACCATTCCCAACCTTCATGATCAATTTATTATTGTTATCAATGTCCTTCATAATTTGTTGTCCTCATTTTATACCCCTCCCCCAATTTGTTTTGCTCGTTACTGTATTTTTTAAAAATATTGTTTTAATTTCGGTTAACTCTTGCAGGCTCATGCTATATGTCTGATGGCTTTGACTAGTACATAGTTCTGGTCATATTTATTTTTATACATTTGTTTTATCAGAGAATCTGTTTTCTTCTTGTTAGTTGGGCAATTGAGTGGGATAAGTGGGTTAGTGTTAGTAGTGCAGTATTTTTATAAGCTATAATTGGGAAAATAGTAAAAAACATGTTTTTATACATATACTCAATACAAAATTGTAGATTGTGTATATGATTACAGTATCCAAAAAATGTTTAAATATCCTTTTAAAAACAACATATATCTTGTGTAGGTGCAATAACCCCTTCACGACAATGGACGTGTCAGTCACGAGAAGCTGGCAACTCTGTTGCCGACAATGGACGTGCCTGATACGTCCTGCGGTGGAACGAGCAGTTTTTCGCGATCAACGTTTAAAACCGCTCTGACGGTGCTGCTCTATTGCCACCAAAATCTCAGTTCTGGGGCACCCGAGATCACTCCACAGAGCAATCGTGGGCGCCATATTGCAGGAGCAGCATGCGGGTAGAATTTCGGAAGTGGAAAAAAATTCACTTTCGACACTTTGATGCTGAACTCGGGACAACATTTTGAAACTATTTAGATTTTTAATGATTGTGTCTGTTAGGTCAAAGTTAGAAAAAGTGTTTTTTTTAATTTTTTCCCCATATTTTAAGATTTTTTTGTAGTAAATTAGAAGATATGATGAACATAATATTATCTAATGAAAGCCCTTCTTATGATGATAAAACTGTGTGGGTACAGTATGTGAGAAAGAAGAAAATTACAGCTAAACACAAACACCCCAGAAATGTCAAAACAGCCCTTGTCACCAAGGGAAAGACAAGGTCAAAAGGTCTTGTCACTAAGGGGGTTAAAAGACAAAGAGGAACAAAATGGCAATGACAATGGAAAAAATTGTTATGGTCCTTAAGGGGTTAAAATACATTTTAGGACAACAAATGTTAATATATAAACATTTTGTAGCAGTTTCCTGAATTTCACAATTGTGTTAAACACTGATGATTTTCGGTTTAAGGTTTTTTTATGTAAAATCTTATTTAGATGTTTTTTCCCATGAATAAGAATAACAAAGAATAATAGCACATTGTTATACAATACAATAGGAATCAAATGGTAATGTGAATATTATAACAAACGGAACATCATAACACAACACTTGCAAAAGTAAGAGAATATTATTCAAAGCTTACTATAAATAAAAAGTAACAGGCAAGCTTGAAGAAAGAAGATGGAGAGAAGGAAGAAGATAAATAAATAATTTCTTGATAAGAAAGGGGGTAGCATATTATAGGTGAGTTAGAGTAGAGGGTTAAGGTGACTGTCCTTTTTAGGTGAGAAGTTTCTGGATAATTACTACTTATTGGAGCTTTAATTTGTGAATGGTAATGGGGATTATGTAATATCGGGTTTCCTTTATCTACTACATGTATTCAGTTGTGGCGATTAGTGTCAATGAAGGAGACTGCTAGTGCCAGGGTATGTAAACCCGTCAGTCCAGTGGTCCTAGATTATGGAATTGATGCAACATTTCTTTCAGGTGAGCAGTAATCTTTCCCATTCTAAGCATTTGTCAAATTGTAGCCACTATTTGTGGGATGGTTGGGGCTGCACCCTTTATATTCTGTGCTAATTCTTATGTAAGTGTGATGCCTATTCTGAAGGCAACTTGCTGTTTTGTTGACTAAGTCCGACTGGTATTTTCTGTTCAGTAGTGAGCCCATATCGGTTTGGTAGTGTTACATGACCAATACATGTGAAAAAGTGTACCTTTTCCCCCACACTTCCTGAAGCATAGAGGTGATTGGGTGGGGTAGATATGGTGTAGTCTGGTATGGGTGAGATTACATTGCTATAAGTCTATAAGACAGCTCTTTTGTATAAGATTATACGAGGGGACTTTCCTTGGTCATGCTCCCATTTTTTCATTTTGAGTAGGTTTGAGAAATTTGCATTCCATTTCCTAAACAATATATGTGGGATATAGCTTCTTTCAGTTGGGGGTGAGATCAGTGATACCTTTCATTGAAAGTGTGGTCTTTTGAGGGGTGCTGGGAAATGATGGATCGTATAAAGTGTGAGAGTTGCTGAAATCAGAATTTTTTCATTGGTGGTAGTTGGTATGTGTCGGTCATATAGAAAGTTTGTTATGAATCAAAATATTTTCAAATTAAGTTTTAAAAATACACCTGACTATTCCAAATAGCAATGTTATGAATATAAATAAATCATGTTTAGTAAGAAAAAATAGCCATAGCTTAAATGGAGAAGTAAAAATGCTGTGGAATAGAGAATGGATTTCTATAGTAGTCTGGTATGTACCCAACAGTATCCAGTGCAGCATGAGGTTAGCTGTAAGGAGACAAATAAGAGTATATGGTAGTCCAGACAATGCAGAAAGATAGCAGAGAGTTGAGGACATAATGTGAAAGACTTTATACTGTTCTTTCACCAAGAATAGGGAAGTTATCAAGTAAAAATAAATGAGCCAAAAAACCCTACAGACTGAACAGAGAACTTGCTTAAATGTAACGGGGGCAGGCGGCCTTCCTCTGCAAGAGCAGGGGGGTTAAGAAATGTATTGATATAGTAGCTGGAAGAGTAGAATTATGATGAACAGTTTTTAGAACAGTCTTCTGCAGGATGCCAAGATGAAGCTCTCAAAGTGTCCTCTCCTTTCAGGCATTTTAGATTTTTTCTGCCCATCAATATTAGCCCCGATTCTCATTCTTGCTCCCCTTCCTTTCCTATAATTTCTCTTGCACCTTTAAGTAAAAAATGTGAGGTAAAGTGCCTAATATCCTAAAATATCAGTCTTTGATCATAACTTTTACTAAGTCAGTCATAATTGATGGTGATACTGTAGATTGATGCTGAGTTCCATGTCAGATGTCTCTGAGTGGCACACGTTTCCCATCTCTGGTGTAGTGGGTAACAGGAAATACAAATCACCTTCAATAAGAGAGAGAACGTGGAATGTTTCCCAAGGTGATTCATTTAGTTTAAACTAGCAATGTCTTTTATATAAACTTCATGACGAGGAGTGAACTTGTTAATCATCCTTCATCCTTGTTAATCATCTGTCTTCTTGTGGAGGAGTGCTTTAGTTTCATGATCCATGGTAGGGGAATACTCATATAATTCACTAACAAGTAGATTATCGTCATCATTTTAGAGGGACATATTTCTGAATGAAATATAGATTTGTCTTTTCAGAGATACAGAAAGATGGATTTTGTTTTTATAGGCATACAAATTCAGTAAACTTGAAATACATCACATTTTAAGCAGAGATCAGAATCCTGTTGCATACACTGTTAGTTTTTAGAAATGTTCAGGCTTGTTAATAGTAGCAGGGAGTGCGAGTGCATGTATCATGTTAATATTTTAATCTTTGGCACAGACAGTTCTCCTATCATTTCATAGTGGAATGTCTTTCTCTTAGTATATCATAGTGACGGGGTACTGCAATATGATGGTTTTAATTAAACTATGGAAAAGATAAGATATATAATCTATGTGGTTAGTTTTTAGTAACAGTCAATCATTTTATTCTATTCAGGAACTTAAGATAGGGGACCAGAGGTGGTGAGCGTTTGATACAGTTAGGAATTCAATAATGCTCTGGATAGACTTTCAATTCTATATAAAATTAAAAAGGAATTAAAGCTATACTGTTTAGATAGGAAAATGGACTGAACGAATGAGCCAATCAATTCATATCTGCTGTCAAAAATATGTTTCTAAGTATATATTCCATTACAGAGTATAATATGTAGTATCATTTTTGAGAAGTTTGAAAATGGCATTGATTATTTCAATATGTAATGACTTTCATGTAACCCTTACTGAATTCCATAAGGTGGTACCACCCTGCTTCTATTTAACCCATTGGCTGTGAAAATTTGGCTTAAGGACAGTGTTATGGAGGAAACAGCATCGCTTGAATAAAAGAGGGCAATTCTAATTTATTAATCTATAATTAAATTCTAAATTTACACAAAGAAAACAAATACAAAATCATAAAAAAATAAACAACAGTTAATTAAAGTGTACATATAAATCAACACTACCAATGTAGCTAATTGTGACATGAGGTTCCAAAACAATACTCATTTTATTCTGTGCCTTTTATTAAAATATTTAATATACTCAAAATGTTATATATTCATTTTCTAGCATTGTGACTAACAAATAAATAGTTTAATAGTATTTTTAAATACAATTTGTATACTTGATTTCAGATCCAGTCCTGCTGCAGCACAAGAAGGAAGTGTATGGTGCACCTGTGAATTCACCCAAAATGCTGTGCATATTTGTATACCCAGCACTGCATAGTTAATACATTTATAAAAAGAAATATGATGCTGGGTATTAGATTTCAATATAAATGCAGTGGTTTATACAGCACACGTGCCTCCTGGTTTTGTTGTGGGACGTTAATGCACAACCCATTGGTAGGATTTTAGTAATAGCTGTCACTGTACACTTTTCCACCCCACATCCTGCATAACCAGTGAGCACCAAGCACTTTAAGAAATGTTCAGCAGGGTTTTTATGCACTCCCTAGTGGTACATGGAAGTTGCAATGCATTTGTTTCCTTTCTAGCAAATATTAAAGGGACACTACCATGTACATAAGATGTAACTAGATAACTTGGTAATTTAAAACAAACACATATATAAATCATATACCACTGAACAGGCTTTTCAAGGTGAAATGCGTTGTGTATGGGAGAGGAGCACTTTACATGAACACTGTGCACTTTACAAGCCTGGGACTTCATGCACTTCAAAGCTGGATGCTGCCTGTTTTTATGTAATCAAAGCAAGTCATGGAGAGAGAAGAAAAGGGGGGCCACTCTCACCTTTCTTTACCCAGATTCCCTGGGTGTGGTTTAAAATGTAACTTTTAATAAAAGCTGCTTGTAAAATGTTGTTGGGTGTTATTCATCTACACCCCATGGTGAATTAGTGCAAAAAGACAATGAAAAAGTACAAACTCGACACATAAAAAACAAACATGCAATACACATATATTGTTAACAAGTCCCTATCCCCCTACAGGGGTGTTAGAGGATAATTCAACATAGATGAGGGTTCTATTAATTGTAAATTGGTTCTTATAACCTTATGAATTAGTTCTTATCACCTGTAAAGAAACCCAAACATCTTAAGGGAGTGTTTTAACTGTAATCTTAACTCCTCGATTAAACAGTCATTGTGATGATGTTAAAATTAGTAAAGATGTGGAGACAGTATCCTCAGCTATTGTTAACCTATGTAGTTTACTAAAGAATATATAAGCGTTGTTGCTTTAAACATACATCTATAAGTGGTTTCAGGACATGCAAATGTGGTAGTCAGTGCCCGTAGGCATATCTGTATTCATAGCGACCACACAAAACTTACAACTGAACTTCTGACATTTGTAATTACCCATAACATCTTTACATTTGACAAAAAGATCTACCATCAGATACAAGGAACAGCCATGGGCACATGTTGTGCTCCATCATACGCTAACCTGTACCTGGTATGGTGGGAAGAACAGAGGGTCTTCACTGATGAAATGATACAATTCACCAAATATCGATCTATGGCTACGTTACATGGACGATATACTGATAAATTGGGACGGTAGTGAAGATACCTTTAGGGAATTCACAGAGACACTGAATAATAACGAATTAAACCTCAGGCTCACCCAGGAGCTAGGTGGTAAGAGCATCAATTTCTTGGATTTAACAATTTATGTGGATGAGGATCTAACAATACAGACCACACTTTTCAGGAAACCTACAGCAACCAATAGCTTATTACAATGGGGGAGCTATCATCCTAAACCCCTTAACCCCTTGCCGACAAAGGACATGCCAGGCACGTCCTGGGAGAAACTCCCTTAACGACAAAGGACGTGCCTGGCACGTCCTGCAGTCAATGAAGCGGTTTTCGCGATCAACGATCACGAAAACCGCTTTAACAGTGCTAGTCTATTGCCTCGACATCGAGGCAATAGACAGCACTGAAATTTCTATTTTGGGACCCCCACGATCGCCCCACGGAGCGATCGTGGGGAGCACTATTGACGGAGCATGCTGCTCCGTCAATATGGCTAAGCCCTCTGCCGGTCTGAGCTTCGGAAGTGAAAGTAACTTCATTTCCATCGCTCTGAATATGCTACTTGACTGCCCCTAGTGGTAGTTTAGTAGCATTGCAATGGAAAAAATTTAAAATACATATTTAATTAATTAAAAACAGGTTATTTAGCTATATTAGCCAATAGGGTTAAAATTAAATATTTTTTAGCATAAGGGATAGGGTTAAAATTAAATTAAAGTTAAAAAATATTAAGGGATATAATAAGGATTAGAGTTGGGGTTAAATTTAGTGTTAGGGTTAAATTTTGGGTTCGGGTTGGGGTCAAAAGATCAATATATGAAAAAAACACTATTTTTGTTTTTTTCCCCATAACTCGCAAAAAAATACCGAAAAATATGGAAACATGCATATTTTGGAACTCGGGAGAACATTTAGAAACTATTTAGACGTGGTCTTTTTTAATGATTTTATTTGTGTAAATTATATTTTAGGTCAAAGTTAGAAAAAGTGGGTTTTTTAAAATTTTTCATCATATTTTATGATTTATTTTGCAGTAAATTATAAGATATGATGAACATAATAGTATCTAATGAAAGCCCTTCTTATGACGATAAAAACAACATATAATTTGTGTGGGTACTGTATGTGAGAAAGAAAAAAATTACAGCTAAACACAAACACCCTAGAAATGTCAAAACAGCCATTGTCACCAAGGGAAAGTCAAGGTGAAAATGTCTTGTCACTAAGGGGTTAAGAAAGGTATTCCCATAGGCCAATATTTACGCCTACGGCGCAACTGCTCAACAATTGAAAATTTCCATGATAAGGCAAAATATCTTCAACAAAGGTTCCTGGAAAAAAGGATATCCGAGAAAAACTTTAAAGAAAGCATACCAGAGAGCACTCCCCTCGGTACGGAGTGATCTACTCAAACCCAAGAAACCACTAAATACAGACAAACAAATTCTATGTGTAAGAATGTTTGACGCAGGCTGGCCGAACACTAAAAAGCTTCTAAATAGGTGCTGGTCTATCATTCAGGAGGTACGAACATCTTAAATCTGTCCTAGCACCCCAGGTTTCCGTCACAATGAAAAAAGGACCAAGTCTGAGGGACACCTTGGTCCACAGTCATCTATGACCCTTAGGAGTCGATAGGAAACAAATGTGGCTGAAATCTACCACAGGCTCCCACAAATGTGGAACATGCTAGGCCTGTAATTTCATGGTCACAGCCAAAGAGTTTAATAATTCCACCAATACTAAAAACTATGACATAACAACCTTCATAAATTGTAAAACTAATTTTGTAACATACATGGCCACTTGCCACTTGCACTTGGAGGAGAGTTTTGGAACACATCAATGATATAATTAGCAAGACTGATACCCCAATCTCTAGACACGTGAAAATGTACCACAATGGAGACCCTAAAGTATTGTCCGTCAAAGGAATTGAAAAAGTCTCCCCTCTACTTAGAGGAGGTGACACTAATAAGCGACTGCTACACAGAGAGTCGTTTTGGAGTCACTGACCCTGTTCGGACTTAATGAGGAATTCTCTTTCAGCCCTTTCATTAAATAGCTTCCTGCCTAGCATTCCCTCTGAATCACTAGAGTGTAGTGGGGACCATTACATATAACTACTATACCCCATTTTTCATACTCTCCTTCCACCTCTCTTACATCCAATAAACAGGTATACAATCGAGTCATTGATGTACGAACCCATTGAAAAATATTGAAGGTTTATTGAGAAATATTAACTAGAAGCATATGAGCAAAATTAGACATAACTGGTTCACAGATGCATTTTTTCTGAATAAAAATTTGCAAGTCATTAGAGATCAATGGCAATTACTGAAGGAGCAGGTAGCTCAATCTATACAAATTCATCTTGTGTCTCATAAACCGAAATTTTCATAAAACAGCAGCATCTTTGTTCATACGAATTCAATTCGTATCTCACAAACTGAGACTTTTAGATTGTGTTTCATAAACCGAAATTTTCATATAATAGCAGCATCTCTGTTCATACGAATTCAATTCGTACCTCATAAACCGGGACTTTCGTATTAGGTCAATGTACTCAATTCGAAAAAACATAAGAACCGAAATGCTTGCATTATAGTAATACGTAGACGTTCCATTCATGTATTGATGAATGAATTCGTCTTTAGGTAAACCCAAATGGATAGCTAAAATGGAACGCGTAATACTATAAACACGCCTGCTCGCAGCTGATTGGTTGGTTGGCTAGCGATTCTAACACTAACCAATGAAACAGGTTGGCGGGGGTATTTAAAGGGCAACCACTACTACACCCTGGACGAAACTATGTGCTCCTGTGCTGGAGCTACGGCAGGATGACTGTTAGTTAAACCATCTGACAAGGAATAAAACCTCAGCTTTGCTTTTTCTTGTACTGTCTATATACCGGAAATAACAGTTTTGTCTAAGTGGTGGACCTTATTACTGTCCGCACTAAGCGGTGTAGCCGAAGGCAGCAGGCTACTATACAGATAAGCCTGCGGGCACTGACTGCCACATTTGCATGTCCTGAAACCACCTATAGATGTATGTTTAAAGCATCAACGCTTATATATTCTCTAGTAAACTATATAGGTTAACAATAGCTGAGGATACTATCTCCACATCTTTACTAATTTTAACGTCATCACAATGACTGTTTAATCAAGGAGTTATGATTGCAGTCAAAATACTCCCTAAAGATGTTTTGTTTCATTACTGAGTCACAGCCGAATAACCCTTGGGCAAACTATTTGAAAAGGAATTGAACCTTACGTCTGCTCCCCTTGCCTCTTTATCTGAATTAACAGCTTTTTCTAAGTGGTGGACTTTTTTACTGGCCAAACCAAGCGACGTAGCCGAAGGCAGCAGGCTACTATACAGATATGCCTGCGGGCACTGACTGACACATTTGCATGTGCTGAAACCACTTATAGATGTCTGTTTAAAGCAATTACGCTTATCTATTCTTCTATAACTTTATAGGATAACGGTAGCTGAGGTCACTGCTTCCATACATTTACCAGTCTCAACATTATTACATTGACTGTCTAATCGAGGAGTTAAGATTACAGTTAAAACACTCCCTTAAGATGTTTGGGTTTCTTTACAGGTGATAAGAACTAATTCATAAGGTCATAAGAAACAATTTACAAGTAATAGAACTCTCATCTATGTTGAATTATTCTCTAACAACCCTGTAGGGGGATTGGGACTTGTTAACAATATATGCACATTGGATGTTTATTTTTTATGTGTCATGTTTGTATTTTTTCATTGTCTTTTTGCACTAATTCACCGTGGGGTGTAGATTAATAACACCCAACGACATTTTACAAGCAGCTTTTATTAAAAGTTACATTTTAAACCACACCTAGCTCCAACACATGGAATCTGTTTTTATGTAAGATTTTAAATATTCATGTTATGCACAATAAAAGAGTGTTTTACTGAAAAGTATATCTCCTTCCTCCCCTGTCCTATTATTTCATATCTACTGGAGCTTCTGGAAGACCAACAAATCCAAGACCCCACAAGGGGCTCCCGGATGCCCATTATACTGAGCAGAGTACTGCTCAGTAAGATGTGAGTAAATCCACATATATATTTATACCAAATATTATTTTAATAATACTACACTATATTTTTATATATTTTTTCTTCCCTTTGTATATTATGGAGAGGATTGCCTCTACATAAAGGGTAACTACTAGTGTGTAGTGTTTTGGGAAGCGCACAAATTCACATTTTTGTATTGAGTTAAAGAATGTGCTTCCGGTGGTAGTGAACAAAAGTGCAACAAAGACAACCTGTGTTTTTTTCACTTTAAACATAAACAATGAATATAAAGGTGTTGCGCATAAAGTAGTGAAAAATTGTGAAAAAATAAATAATGAATAAAACTTATCTTGATAATAATTCAGCTTTTTTAATGAAATCAATCACTTGAACTCAAATGATACCGTGAGGAAACAAAAACAAATAAACAATATATATGTGATGAGTATGTTATCACTGAAGATGTATAAAGAAAATTCTTCCCATATGTCAGTTAACTCACATGTATTAGAGCCTATCGAAACCAGGTTCTGGTGTAGAATTTATGTGGGGAATTTAACTGGGTATCCTCCCAACCACAAAACTGTATATATTAGTTCTAAAGGAAATGTCTAAAGTCAAAGAGATAGAGCCACGGATTGTGCAGTTTAACAATAGATTTAAACTAAAAGTTTCTGAGAATCTGCTTACAAATATAACATTCGTATTGCAACTCCACTATAATTAGTTCGGTAATCATCACCTTAGATATCCCATACTAAATCTTTATAGAAAATGATATTTATTATCTATATTAGCCGGGGGAATATCTCTATTCTTGCAAATCTTTATTAAAACATAAAGGTAGTCCTCTGCATAAAAACAAAAAATAAAATGGGTATATTGTTATAAATACAGATTTCCTTTCATACACTGGAAAGCATGTCCATAATGTAGGAAGCTGTCCACAAATAATATTTACTGGCTCACATGCAACAAGAGAATGTTGCTGGAGCAAAAGTTAGGGTCTATGACAACCCAGCTGCAGTGTGATCTGATGCTTTACAAATAAAAGAATAAAAGAATATATCAAATAAACTAAATCTAATAAAAAATAGCAAACACTAAAAGGCTCTGTAAATGAATAGTGACAAAGGGTAACAATGTATAAAACCAGTTGTGACTGAATAGTGATGTATACATAATATTGCAAAAATTATACTTAAACCACAAAAAAATCTCAGAAAGGGATGTTTCCTATGACCATAACAAATTTGAAAAGTATAATGTTGCTTGAAGAGCTACTTCAAAAAAATCACGCTTTGGACCCAGTATATTGCCCCTTGTTTCTCGGTGGGATAACTTTGTTTATTTAACCCTAACTTCTGGATTTTAGAATAGAGAGCACTATTTTATTGTTCCATTCTTGTTTTTTCCGTTTTTATCTGCAAGTGAATCTTCAAGCAACATCACACATTTCAAGTGTATTATGATCATAAGAAACATCCATTTCTCAGAGGATTTGTGGGGGGGTTTCCAATATATTTAATATATCACTATTCAGTAAAATATCACAATTAGTTTGTATCACTTTTGTTTACCCATAGTCACTATTGATTCATGTATTTTATGTAATAAGTTTATAAGTGCTCCTCTTTGTTTTCACATCAGAAGGATCTCAATCTTAGGGACTAAAATAACAAAGAATTGCATCAAAATCAATATCCAATACACATATGCAAAATATGTTATTTTTCAAATGTATCTTATTAGACGGATACATGTACACAAATGTTATCTTATACTTAGTCCTTAATATTTGCAAAATAAAGAAATCCCTTATGGACAACTCATTACCATTAGCCCCATGTGTATTCACAACCACATTACTTTAACCCAGTCATGTCCAAAGTCCGGCCCGCGGGCCAGTTGCGGCCCGTCCTTTACTTCCATACGGCCCCAGAGACACGGCTGATCAATGTCTCTCTCTGTGTCTGAGCCATCGCACATCCCTGCCCCGATGCCGATGCGATGTTGCGGGGGGCGGAGAGGAACTTGGCAGGACTCGGGAGCAGCCGAGAGAGGCCATGCCCCCCGCTCTTCTCTATGTGCCTGGCGCCGCCCACGACGCGGGAATGCAGAAGAAATGCTGAAGGAATTTGAAATCTGCATTCCTTCTCTCACTACACAGCCACCTGTAGCCCCATGTGGAGCTGACCGAGGAGGTCTACTGCCTGTCTTAGTAAGTGCAATTTTATCCATAAAGCCCTGATGCTTCATATATTTCCATATATATACACACACATAAATATATATATATAAATATGTGTGTATATACAGTCAGGGTAAAAAAAAAACAGACACCTTCCATGTCATTGAATATTGAGTCCTTTGTGTTGATACAAACAATAAAATAAATTAAATTTGCATTTTATATATAATGGTTTATTTACTTTTTCTTATTACACGCTCTAGCCAAAGTTTTTTTACTAAATTTAATAAAGTCAGGGACAAAAAAAACTGGACACTTTCAATATATAATAAAATTTTGCTCTCCCCGCTGAGCAGAACGGACTCGGTCGGGCGGTGCGCCTGTGTAAAAGGGGCCTAAAGTGGTGTATGACCTGCTGGTAATACAGGGGTCTTACAGTTTGTCACCTGAAGTGGATACGGTTTTCTGGCACCCTCCCTCTTTCATTGGACCCTACCTGTTTCTAGGGACTTTTGGGCCTTACTGCTATATTCATTTGATGTGTGATAGACATGTTTTTTTTTTGCGCTTCACTTTATTTTTAAATTTTTGTATCTTTTCTAGTAATGTTCCTAGCTTAGTGTTCAGCTTGCAATTCTTATTTATTTGATCACTTTGACCACTGCCTTTGAAACAGACCTAGCCTATGTGCTGCAGTCCAGATCTGAGTTTCACCCTTCACATTAGTGCAGGCCATTTTCAATAGAGATGAATACATGATAAAAAAAATCTCAGTTAATGTTAGTTGTGTTCCTGACATATATTTCAGCATCCTGTGTTGTTTTTTTTTTTTCATCTGGCCTTCAGATATGAAAGGCAGAGTGATTTTACTACTGTTTAGAATTGTGATTCAAATCGTTTGCAATAAAGTTTGCATAAAATAGTTCATTTGTAATTAATTTTAACTGTCAGGCAAAATGGTCGGCCCTCACGCATGTTCACTTCATCAAGTCTGGCCCTCTTTGAAAAAAGTTTGGACACCACTGCAAGTTTAACCCTATCCTTACAATTATTTAACATACTAAATTAAATAATCTTCCTTCTGAAACAATACTTTTTAGTTTACAATTTCTGGATAAAAGGTAAACTATCCTTTATATGTGAATGATAAGAACTCGTGCAGAGCAGATCTAATGTGAGACTGGATAAGAAGGTCTGAAACAATATCCTTTTATTTTATCAGTTTGCAAAACACTGCAGTCTCTAATGCTAAAAGGTAGATAGATGCTGAGCAAAAGGGTTGGCTAACCATTATCTAATCATCACATTCACTAGTGCATACTTTTGTTTAGAAAATTAGAATATTTATGAATCCATCCTGCTGCTGCTGTTTTTTTTTTTTGTTGTTTTGAAATATAAAGCAATATTTTAAATATAACGTTTCTTCATCCTATTATGCAGGGAAAAAAATCCCACTGAAATACATTTTTAAACTAAATATCTTCCCTTTGTTCTTTTTTAAAATTACTTTTTTTTATTAAAATTCAATTTTTCTTATCTGTGTAGGAGAACTAATTTCCTTACTTTAATTTAAAGTGCTATCTTAAAAGCTTATGAATTACTATGATTAACAAGTACTTTGACAATTCATTTCAATTTTATTTAAACTATATTGCTGGGGTTTTTTTTATTCGTTTTTTAACATTTTTATTCAATTTCGTGGGTAGAATCTTTCTAGTGTTAACAATAATGTTAACTATCAGAATTTGTTTACATTTTTCATTATATTTTCATTCTGATTAAAATATCAGTCCACAGTAAAACAATATATATCACTATAAAAATAGTACTGCTACTAATAACAATATATTATAATTAATAATAATTATATAATTTAAATAGATGCTGTTTTCTGGTCAGTTAGCTCAGTATTACCTGAGTAGTACTCACGGCACCAGGCAGCAGCTGGATTCTTGATAAGTCCTCAGTACTTGAATGTGTGCCGCCAAGGTGAAGAGGATACAGTTCGTTTAAAGCAAATACTCATGGGCTGAACCAACCTGTGCTTTTAAAAACTTTGTTTTTGGGGTTGTCTTTAATGTTAATGCGCCCCAGGGCAGACATCTATTTGTGGGCCACCATGAGACCATCCAGTAGTGCATTGTCCACACAAAGTTTATTTTTCTAAATGATTCTTAAGCCTTAAAAGTCACCCAAACCTTGAATTATGTCACAAAAAATCCAGTCTCCTTCAAACCACATTCTCTCTCACACAGTTTCTATAAGAAATGAAATTCACATCACCCAACTGTGCCACACAATACCCCATGTTCTCTCCTTCAATGCGCTGTGTAAAAATGTAATCTCATCATCAAAATATCACAATCTCATTTACAGCAATATGATCTATCAAACAACCAGGTAACTTGCAAATCCTTTATCTCAAACCACAGCTACACAGCTCATTAGCCTGAAATGTCACCACTGTTCCATATTCATTTAACTCTGACTCCTGCATCAACCCCACACTGCCAAAACCAAATGTGCAGAAGAAAAATCTCCCTGACAACGTGCAGGACTTTATTTACGCATACGATTTAAAACTTAAGGCCAAAGCACCCATATTGGAAAATTTCTCCCATTCAGCTATACTTAAAATTCTGCTATTGGGTCTTAATTTTGCAATTCCTTCTCAACTTCCTCTTTCGTTAATAAAGCCTTGTCTCCATTCCAATGTGTCATCACACCCCATTAAACCCCTGTTTAATATGATCTTCTTTGTCGTTTCTACTTCTTTTAATTTACATACTCTGTTGGTAGTGTTTGATTAGTACTAATGTGAAAAGTGATGCTGTGTATGCTCCATACACAGCATCACTTTTCACATTAGTACTAATCAAACACTACCAACAGAGTATGTAAATTAAAAGAAGTAGAAACGACAAGGAAGATCATATTAAACAAATTAAAAAGAAGGAGACAAAAAACAGAAGCCTAAGGATGGAGGATTTTCCATTTACAACAACTTTTAGCATTCTATCGTGTAACCGGTTTTCAATCTAAATACATACATTTGCCCCAAGCCAATTTCTTTCAATTTGATAGAGTAACTTTTTGTGTGGAACTGTAGCACATGCATTAGCAAAGTCTATATAGACCAAATCAACTGCCACACCAAGATTTATATTTTTACTGACTTCTTCACATAATAATACTAAGCTAGTTTGACAAGACCTGTCTTTCACAAAACCATGATGACTTCTGCTAATTTTATGCTGATTCAAGATGTATTCTTGAATTTATGCCTTTAGCAATCCTTCCAATAATTCCCCCACTACAGATGTCAAGCTCACTTACCTGTAGCTGTTTGGCTAAGATGTTGATTCTTTTTTATTTATGTGCACCACATCTCACCAAAGCTCACAGACTAAACCATTCTTGGTTTATAAATTCTTTATTTATCCATAATAATTACAAATCTCAGACAATGGTAAGCTACAAAACAAATAGCAATGGGGGCTATAGCATAAATAAAGCAAAAATAAAGAAAGAGAAAGCAAAGAAATGTGTGTGACAAAATTCTTTATATAATAAATATTTGTCAACATTTTTCCCTAAAAAAAATTTGAAAAAGGGAGGTGCTGCCGTTAAGCTCCCTGTTACACTAACCTTGGTCGTTTCCTCCGTGCATCTTCCCTCCTGCACGGAAGAAGGAAACTTTTTTTTTTTTATTGATGCCGCACGGGTTCAATAAAGTTAAAAAAAAAAAAAAAAAACGAGACCGGAGTTTCATAGAGTGTCAAAATCATGGCATATTGAGGGGCAAAATCCTGGCATAGAGTGTCAAAATCCTGGCATATTGAGGGGCAAAATCCTGGCATAGAGTGTCAAAATCTTGGCATATTGAGGGGCAAAATCCTGGTATAGAGTGGCTAAATCCTGGCATACTGAGTGGCAAAATTCTGGCATATTGAATGGCTAAATCACAGTGCATCCGGTGCTGTGAGGAAGAACAAAGTGCCATGCCTCCAGCACAACGTGGTCTGTGAGACCACTTTCAACATTGAGCACCTTTCCATCTGGCTGAGTGTATCTGTGAGTGTCTGCTGGCTGAGTGTGATTGTGTGCTGACTGAGTGTGTCTGTGAGTCAGTGTGTGCTGGCTGAGTGTCTATGAATGACTTTGTGATATGTGTTAGTGTTAGTGTTCACATTTAGGACACAGCAATAAGAATGTGAGTTAATCAGCCACACACTTTTTATCTATACCAAATGGTTTTAGATATTTGTAGAATAATTAGGAGACAAATACAATTCTAGGAGCTGTAAATTCCTAGAAGCTGGGATTTAAGTCTGATCTTGAAATATGCTATTTATACAGTTCATTTTTATTATCACTTGCATATATTTTATTTAATAATGCGTGTCATTGAGGGCCTCATGTTCGACTTTCGCCTAAGGCCTCACAAAGTCTAGAGCCGCCTCTGATCATAGTGTATCACCCAAAACACAGGGAAACGATAAGTGTGCAATTTAAATGTTTATATGTAAAAATGGAACAGCCTTACCAGAATCTCTGACAGAAGAATACAGTGGCATGCAATCCTCAAATACTTTGATCAGGCAAAAAGCAACTGTTCTGAGAGTAGCGAGGGAGCAGAAGATTCTTCTCTGGCAAATGTTGATTTCCCAGCTGAGAAGATGATGTGCCCATGTAACAAACACAGAGGGACACTCGAAGAGAGCACGCTCTTCAGAGCCTCTGGTAATCTACATTAGAGGTAATTATCTAAAGATTAGACTGGCAAATGTAGTAAAACTCAAAAGACTTAGAACAAATACATTTTTATAAAATAATTATTTTTTTATCCCACGTTCTTTAAGTGCTCTTCATTTCCGCAGCTTAGAGTTGGCCCATTGCTTAAGTGTAAGTACTCTGAATGCTATGTATTTATGCTATACTAAATGTATCCTGATAAGAATACTTATAAAAATACTTTATCAGGAAGGTTACAGTGAGATTTTCAACTATATCCTGGGGATGTTACTAACAACACAAATAACCGTCCTCATTTTCTTAATGACAGAAGAATTAAAGACTGAGCTATCCATGCAAGGAATTTATCTGCAACTATAATAATTGAATAGCTTTTACTTTTGATGCATTAGCTTAATGTATGAACACGTGGATCACAAAGAAACAAGTACTATGAAAATGTTCTAGCATTCTAGTACAGAGACCTCCTATTTCGGAAAATTAGCTGCCTCAGAAAATATTTTTTTTTGTTTGAATGAATAGTATAACTTGGAAGTCTTCTATTCGACTATTTATTATGTTAATTTTCCATGGACTCTTTTCATTCCATAAAAAGATCTATACCACTTTAAATGACTATATTATATATTATTATAATTGTTTATTCTCATTAAATTATTCTGTAACATAACTTTTATTCCTTTGTAAAATTCCCCACCAGGGGAGCCACACGGGGTATTTATAATGAACTAACTTCAGTCTTGTTTGCTATTTTGCTGTTTGTTTTCTGATACCTCATCATTATTCAAAAGCACAGTATAACTTAAATTGAGAGCAGAAATTAACATACTTCCAGCGGTTTTATTACTAATATTTTTTTTCATAAAGCATATTTGCTTCAGACTGAGAAAATAAAATAATTACTTCACAGAGTGTTTGGAAATTTAAACCATATGTGTTCATGTTATCCTAGAGAAATTATGCAAGGAATGTATATCATCGAAAATTCAGGTGGATGAAACTACCAAGTAGGTCATGTGTTTATTGCTTGTCATAGAGTATGTTACAATCTTGCTGTTATTTGTTACAAAACTAAACAAGATGTATTGCATTATCTTAATGCGCTGCAAAGAATCATATCTCATTCTATAAAAATGTTCTACTTTCATTATAAAACCAATGAGTTTGCAACCTGGCCTACAATGCACAACAATTGTATGGAATCCCTAAGCAACTTGATATATCTCCTGAGGGAAAAACACTTTTGGGTTTAAACTTTTTGTAAAAGAACAGTTCAACATAATTTGTCTGGTATATTGAGAATGTTTTTTTCTCTATGTAAAAAACAACAATACCTTGTACGCTGGGCACTTTCTCACTTAAACATAGAAATAAATGGATTTACTACATATATGAAACAGATTATATCTATGCCTCCCTGTCAGTTATTGACACCGAAGGCTGCACTGAACACCAGTGGTGGGGCCCCACAACACCAAGGTGCAGTAAAACAATTATAAACAGATTGTAAAAATAACAGAGTGACCTTTTAGCACTGTATAATAAAATCAACAATAATAACAGTATATATATAAAAATACATAAAGCATAAATAGAATAAAATGGTTTGTTCACTTATGATACTCTTATCTTGAGGAAGTATTCCAGATCAAATAAATACCTGATCCGTTTTGTCCTACAAGATGGTCTTCCTTAGGGGAATTGTGGTTTTTAGAGAATTTTTTTTTTCTTATACCGAGGTTGATCCTAATCTTTTTAAAAGAAAAGATAATTGATGACAAAGAACTCCGGGTCTTAATAGCGATAATAATATGCATAAAAGAGAGTGATATACAGTAGTAAAACTTTTTAGGAAATGTTTGTTCAAAGTGCTGTGTAATAAAAACGACTTAGCTCAGCAACAATGAAGTGAAGGTGAGTTTAATATGTTACAGGCATCATTGTTTCAACTCAGATTGAACTTTGCCAAGTCATAACATACTAGTAAATAAAATGAAAATTTAAACAATCCCCAATAAACTGTAGGTGGGGCTTCATCAATTGCTTTTAGGGTTGTTTTTCCTTTTTCTGTGAGCAACTTGATTTCATTTTGTTATATATATAATTTAGGTAGCGCTTTTTTAGTCATATTATTATTGTTTCGGGGTTCATCAATTGGTTCAAACAAGCAAACAAGTGAATATCTTAAAGTGACAGTGCAAAAAATCTGACTACATCATAACATATAACCATGTCAATGACAATAATGTGGAAAAATTCACGGTATACATATTATTTCAACAAATAGTGTAATATAAGTACTGCAAAGACCCACAACAATTGAAATGTAAGGGTGTACATTATATATAAGGGGGTATAATACCAAAATGTGGACAATATTCCAAAACACACATATATTAAAAACAAGACTATCTCCCTATGGGACCAAAACTGTACAATCCTTAGATAATAATATTTTGTACAAGATGAAAATGAAGAATCCCAAAATAAGGCACAGCTGTTTTAGTAACAAACAAAAAGAATATATAAAATATGAAAAAGACCTTCTTATGAAAAAAAAATATTTTGTGGAAACATATATCCAAATACAAGAACAGCTGTGCTCTGGACAGACAATCCCAATGGCAATCTGGAAGATAAAGAAAATAAATACTACATTAGATCATATATCATCTGTCAGTTTCTCCAAGAGATATACATTATCTAAATGTAAAGTGCCATATGGGAAGCAAATACTACCCACTGGTTTCTACAAAAATGGTACTAAATCCCAATCTCTATTCAACCCTATAGGTGACATGGTCTTAAGTTTGTGGATCCACCAAACGTCATGCTGTTTTAAAATTATTTCCCTATCACCTCCCCTTCAAAGGACTTGTTTGATCACAAATCTGTGATCTCATGTTTATATTCTTCAAAATGCAAAGGAAGTAGTGATTCCAATTTCTTAGTTGTAATTGTAGACTAATGTTTAGAGAATCTATGTTTAATTGTTTAAGTAGTCTCACCAACATAATATACTCTACAAGGACAGGTAAGAAGAAATATCACATTTGCTGACTGACAAGTGAAATATGATTTCGTATCATACCTTTTGTCCAAAGAGCTGTGTATGCATATCATTTCATTGGACCTTGAAGAAATGTTTATTAATACCCTTTTAAGGGAAGTGATGACCATCCTCTATAATAAAGTTGAAGTGTCTCTGCGTCCAGTCCCTGTGTCCGTGGGATTGAGCTACTGCGCATGTGCCCCACGGACAGCCGTTGGGACTTGGAGCGCAGAGACTTCTGTCAGGTCAGTGTTCTGACAGATTTCTCGAGCAAATTCTCCTGCGCAATCGCAGGAGAATTTACTCATTGCTCATGCGCACAAAGTTACAGCTGATCACTCAGCTGTAACTTTGTAAAGACTGCGCATGCGCGAGCGGAGCGACGCTACCCACCTCCCGCCCCGTTCACACCAGGAGGATCACAACTCCCATCAAGATGAGGCAGCCCTCAAGGCTCCCCCCCTCACCAGGGTGCTTGCCGCTATGTTGCCCCCTTATGTCCCCCCCCCGTCCACATATGTTCTAGCGCCCGTTAATTTAACGGGTTTAAGGTCTAGTATGGTATAATATTACTGAATACATGGATAGTCTCGGCACACTCAGAAGAAATATAAATGAATGCCTGAATTGCGTCTATCTTCTGTTCTTAACGATTACGACTAGATGGACAACAAAGTTCCTGCCATATATATATATCCACTAAAATATATAATTACATGATGGCCCAGTTCTTATGTGGAGGTTACAATGTGGAAGACTAGAGCATGTGTGAAGTACAAAGGGCATCTGGGACAGGAAAACAACTTAGGTGCTGCAACTGTCCTGGGCTACTGTCGCACGTGGCCAAACCACAGGTGTACAGTAGTTTGGGTGAAAACTACCTGGTTTATCGTGATGTACCTATCCATATTTACTATTCCTGCATTTCTGAACCTTAAGATATGACAGTTTTTATTTGTGGTTTCTCCACTTTATTTTATTTGTAGTAAAGCTGAGACAAATCTTGATGAGGAATTTGGCTTAACGTAGCCAAAATCAACTTACTAGGTAGGCCAAGTAGAGGACCCCAATGAGTATAGAAAAATACCTTGTGATTAAATACTCTTAACATTTGTGGTGGCAATAAATAGAAAAGCATAGATAATTCATAATGAGGAATTTAGCTTGAAGCATGCCAAACCAAAAAAACACTAGGGTCTACCAGAAAGCAAAAGAAGACCAGTAGTTTACCAAAGGCAAACATTTATTGAACATCTGTTTCCACCAATGCAACATTTTTTAGCATTTCAATGAGATGGGTGAGAGAGCAAAAGAGACGAAATTTTAATAACACATTATCTGCATCCTAAATGAATGCTCTGAAAAGATAAGGGATGATGAGCTTGCCAAACAAGGAGAAACCTGATATCTTTGAGAAATGCAAGTGCTAAAAGTAGCTTTTTGACTGAGAGGGTCATCAAGAGCTGCTACTGGCAATACTTGCTTTCTGACATGGAAAACTGGTCAGGGAGGGATAATGTAAATAACAATCTATTGAAGAGTGACCATGCTGTGTCATATCATCTAATGGTATTAGATGATAGTATCTAGTAAGATTATGAAATTTTAATGTGGCAATTAATTACATTAGGTGTAATGCTAAGCTGGTGTGAGCTGTTGAAATGTTGACCAAACAAAAAAGGAAATTCCTAAACAGTTGCGAGGGATGCTTATATGTATGGGAATAAGTATAGACGCCCCACCTTGAAGAAGTAAGATGGAAACAATGAAATGAACACTAAAGGGAGAAAACTCAATGAAATTCTAAAAGAGTGACATCACTGCATTGCAGGAGAGTTTGGGATTCTTCTCCTTTGGGAGATTCCAGAGAGAAACTCATGACTTGTGAGACTCCTTGGGAGAAAGGACCACACCACTTCCCGGGCGTTCAGACAGTGAACCAGCATGTGTCTTAAACTGACACTGTTCCTGAAATGCACAGCTTGTGAACAGGCATTGTCAGGTGTCAGACATAGAATTAAAGTATGGAGGTTTTAGAGCTGGGGTCTCTCCCACAACATAAATGATAATATGACTTAAAAACATGATGCAAATATTCTCAAAAATTGCATGTGATGAATTGCAGAGGGAATTCCTGGGTGCTCACTGGTCACTGGTCACTGGTCTTGGGACCCATTGGTGCGAGGTCCCAACAACCTAAGGGTGTAAGTTCCGCCCTTGGGCAGATACCACCACATAGCTGTCTATTTTTGTAGTTTTTTTAATTTATTAAAAATAATAAGACAAAGCCTAAGGATGATACAAAATTGTTGAAGATATGAGTGTAAAAGTACTGCTATCACCGCAAAGACGATAATCTGATGGCTTTAAAAAAAAAATTTAAAAAATTGCATGTGATGTTCCTTAATAAAATTATCTGGTTTTTTTTTAAATAAATTTCACAATTTCTTTTTTAATCTCTTGTCTATTCTGTAAGCACAAAACGAAGTTTATGTTCATGTAGAATACACTGCCACTTGACCTTCATTTTTTTACATTGGTCTCTAAAAGTCCACTCTGCTTTACATGCTTATAAAAACCTTTTCTTTTCTTTTTTAATCAAGGTCCTAATTATTTTGCCTACAGCTCAGTCAGAGAAGCACCTCTAGATGAGTCAGCTATAATTACAGGATGTAATTATATCCAGACTGTGTCATTCATCATACCTACTTGATGAATTACATGAATCTCATGTAATAATGCAAGAAAAGCATGCATAGAAATAATGACTTATGTGACAGCAACAATTGCAGGAATTAAGCTTCTACCAATAGCAATTACATTGTGAGAATGCAATAACTGAATATACCATCACTAGATTTGTTTTTGGATCTGCTAATTCAATACTGTGACATTTAGTTGACCTATTACAATTTATCATTATGTTTAAATACCTCAGCTTTGAAGTCGTGTTTCACAAATGCATTGTATTAAAAAGCCTAGCACTGTTTATTCTACATCTAAATTATGAAAAGGA
This sequence comes from Pelodytes ibericus, assembly GCA_036172795.1. Lineage (NCBI taxonomy): Eukaryota > Metazoa > Chordata > Amphibia > Anura > Pelodytidae > Pelodytes > Pelodytes ibericus. The sequence continues at coordinate 95,781,581 of CM069860.1, forward strand.
TTTCAGATCATCTAGTTAATCAACAATAATATAGATAGATAAATAGATAGATAGATAGATAGATAGATAGATAGATAGATAGATAGATAGATTGAGAACTGTTCAATAAAAGTTAGTTGCAAGTGAGGTGAACATTTCTTAATTTATATCTTAACATCTTCCTATTGGTAGGGTGCTCTATGCCATCCTAATTTTCAGGATGATATAGAACTTCCTGACTGTAACAGTACATTTGGTCTCTCTGAGATAAGCTGTACTGTAGATCCTACTGCAGGAACTTGTAGCAAGGACCAAAGCACAATCCGATGTGAAGGGGTTAACATTGTTTTGGAATAAAGCTACTGAAAGCACTATTATTACACACCAAATAAGCAAAAGTATTTAGTGTTATGACCAATATTGGAGCACTTTGGCATATAATAACCCTTATAAAATGCTAGTTCAGGTAAGTGCTTCCCTTTTTGGATTTTGTTTGCATATTTGAAGCTTAGACCAGGCAGTGTCCAGAGAAACCTATGAATTGCATTTTGTATAGGTAAAATAGGGGTCTTTGGTCCCTTGTAAGTAAAATATTTGAAGAGATTAAGCTCCATATAAGCAAAAGTATTTAGTGTTAGGACCCTCCAATATTACTTTGGAGTAGTGGTGGGCTAAGCATAATATGTCCACATAAAGTGACAAAATCTCCAATTTTGTTATCTTAGAAAGGTGTTTTTAAGTAGCCTTAATAAAATATTTAGCTTTAAAAATGTGTAACTTGTGAAATGTGAGTGCGATGATCCCTGTGGATTATATGATTTCAACATTTCAGAACCACCCAATTATAATAAATGCTGATTCAGTTGAGTGTTGTTGTTTTTTGGAGTTTGGTAAGTCAGTGAATTTATTATAATGAGGTCTAGGCACCAACATTGTTCATTGTGGACATTAAATGGACTTAGTGATTGTTAGTTTAATGCTGCTCTGTGGACTTTCCCAGATCTTGCCAAGGACACAGCTGTCCTTGTATGAACACTTTGCCTATACCTGATTCTAAGTGTCCATTCCCTTCCTGCCCCTCTCTTTTGCATATACCCCATGGCTATGTCTGCTTATTGCTTAGGAATATGAAAATAAGACACTTCCAACATGGAAAAAGTTTGTGGATAACACACTTGTTTTACTGGTCATGATCAGGTATGGGGGAATGCCAGATTTTTAGATAATATGATCAAGTGGAAGGGAGGCAGAAGATGCATTCAAGTTTTGCTGGGTACTATAAGTAATAAAAATGTTGGATTGCATACTTCCATAAAGGGAGATCATTTTTCCTTTAACATTTTCCCCCAACAAATGAATTGAACTAAAGGGTTTAAATAATCTCAAATGTTGTTTGACACATTTAGAAAAATTGTTTAATTTTGAATGCAAGAAAAGTGTCTTATTTGAAATCAATGTATAACTTTCCTTCAGTCAAAGAGATTGATTGTAACAGCTAATGGAAAACTAAATTTCAGAATATTGGCTGATCGAATAACATTTCCTTTTTAAGAGCTTTAACCAGAACATCAATCCTCCCTTTGACATCCCATGCAGTGAGTTTGGTAGAGGTAGAATGTATAATCAGAAAGTGAACATTTCCAATAAAATTTCATGAAAGAGTCACAAAGGTGAAGTGTGCATGTTAATAGCAATTTATTAAATAATTTACAAGATATGCCAGAACACAAGGTACCGGATACAGAAACATGGTTAACAGAATTAGGTAAATTGTCATTCACATTTCTTACTATGAAATAATACCCCTGAGTAGCAGCTTCAAATACACCATTGTAATTCTTTGTATACTGGCTGTAAGGATAAGAAATGTTGCTGTCCATAGTACTGAAATTATTCATGTAGCACTCTGCTCTGTACCAAACGCTATGTAAATTATTGGCGCTATAGAAATAAATGTTGAATTAATGTAACAGTGAATGCAACGTCCTGTGTACCCTTCATTACAGACCAATAAATATATGAGGAGTCAGCAACTCCTTAGAAGTAAACAAATAAAGCACAATGTTATATAACTCAGTAGGTCACAATATAAATAAAAGCAGATAGACTAAGGGAAAACAGTTTCATACTCATTTGAATAACTGACCTATGAGTAAATATTGAGGTGTCAGGTTATAAACAAAGGTTCAGTCTTCATGGTTCTGTTCTGGGTCCAATCTCCTTTAATGTTATTATCATTTAGATTGAAATTTAGTAGCACTTCTCTGAACTCTCTGTAAGTATCAAATCCTTGTGGAGATACCATCTCCAGTCCTGAGTACAATACTCCAAGTGAGGTTTCACCAGTGCTCTGTACAATGACATGAGCACTTCCCTCTGTCTACTGCTAATACATCTCCCTATGCAACCAAGCATTCTGCTAGCATTTCCTGCTGCTCGATTATATTGCCTATCTACCTTTAAGTCCTCTGAAATTATTACTCCTAAATCCCTTTCCTCAGATGTTGAGGTTAGGACTGTATCAAATATTCTACACTCTACCCTGATTATCATTATCTTGCACTTATCCACATTAAATGCCAGTATTCTAGTTTACCTAATTATTTGCCATTTGTCTTATCACTGCAGGAACATCAACCCTGTTGCAAATCATCAGCTATAACTCATACATTACCATCAAGACCTTCTGAAAAACCAATAAGAAAAATATTAAAGAGACACAAGAAGACAGATCTTTGAGGTACCTCACTGGTAACAATCCTGCTCCAAATATACCGAAACCCTCTATTGTCTGTCACTCAGACACTGTCTAATCCATTCAACAATACTGAAATCCAAAGTCAAAGATTTCAGTATATTGATACTTCTTCTATGTGCGACAGTGTCAAAAGCCTTACTAAAATCTAGGTCTGAAATCTTGATCAATTATTTCAGTTACAGAATCAAAGAAATCAATAAGATTAGCTTGACATGATCTTCCTGAGGTAACCCATGTTGTTTCTGATCTTGAAATCCATTTGATTTTAGATGTTCAACAACCCTTTAACATAGTTTCCATTACTTCCCCACTACTGATGTCAGACTTACTGACCTATAGATGCCCAACTCCTCCCTACTACCTTTCGTGTGAACGGGAACAACATTTGCTAATTTCCAGTGGGTTTACACCCATTAACAATGATTGGTTAATAATAAATCCATTAACGGTTTTGCTAGGACAGTTCTTTTAATAACTTTGGGTGTATCCCATTAGGCGCCATCAACTTATGTTTCTTTACTTTAGACAGCTGAAGTAGAACCTCTTCCTTTCTAAACTTACATGTATTTCTAATTTCTGAACTGAGATTGCTTTCCTTCATTTTCATTTGTAGAAACTGAACAAAAAAATGTATTGAGGCAGTCAGCTAGACCGTTATCCTCTTCTATATACCTTCCTTCTTTTGTTTTTAATCAAACTAATATCTGGTTTTACTTTCCTTTTCTAATTTATGTATCTAAATATGTTTATCCCCCTTTTTTTTTTACTGACTGGGCAATGTTTTATTCTGTAGCATGTCTTCCCTAGATTACAAGCATATGATTTATGCAGCTGCAATTCCCTCCAGTTAATGCAGTTCCTATTATTATTATTATTAACATGCTACTAGAGACAACTAAGGTTAACATAAGAGCAATAGCTTGTCATTTAACACGACTTAATTGCTATGAAAATATATGCCTGGTTTATGAGTTATCTGACAGCTTATGAATTTCCCTCAGAATGTATGAATTATGTTAACAATGTATGACATTATTTACAGGTATATCAGATGAGCATGAATTCTATTTGACCTTCTATGACATCCCCTGTATAAATTCTAATTTGAGTTCTTTGTTTGAATCACTTTCTACTTGTACATATGTTATTATTTATTCTTTGATGTACCTATATACCTTAATAGAAAATCAATTGGGGAAGTCTATTAAACAAACAATACACACAAAAAGTGTTTGCAATGCACAATATGTCAGGTAGATAGACCATCTTCATGGCCAAGTCTCTGTACTCAAATGAGGTCACAGGCCAGATTAATTCACACAGATTTTAAAAATAAAGTACCATAATGTAATTTACTTTCTACGGGCAAATGCAACTTATAACTTTTTTTGCACATCTTATGGATTGTGCTCACTTTTTACAAAGCATCAACTCTTTCTTGAATTGGAACATTTTAGACTGGTATTAAAGATAATACGGTATTATTTAGTTCAATTAATTATTAATTTTCATTTATTTCTTCTCTTTAGGCACTAAGCAGATATTAGTTTTATTCTGGTTTGCATTTTTAGATTTAAAGTTAATGTAACATTTCTGGATAACATTTCCTTTCCATGACATGTCTTGTGCTTCCATTTCTTATCTCTTTATGCTCAAATATAGAATTATTTTAAAAAATCTGAGGCTAAGGCAACATCCTATGCATATCTTCTGCAACTCATTCTTTCCAGATTTGTAAATCTCTACTTGTTTACATTTCTGTGGTTCAGAGAAGAAGGGGATATACTCTAGCACTTAATCTCTAATAGAGCAGCACTAGCCTGTGTGGTTCTCTGTATTCACACGTGAATAAAGGACAGAGAGATAGATTGCAAACAGCAAAAAATGGTAGGTGTGCTCTATAACCCCCACCAGACAAATAGTAAGAAGAAATCTAATAATTGCCTGAACGGATGGTTAATCTTAGGCACAGATTGGGATGGTCATGAAGATCTCAATGTGTATATATAAGAAAAAAGATAAAAAACAACATATTACAATACAGTCTTAATATAAAATAAAGTGCAGTAGATATATGCTGTTGCACTCACAAAACTATAAAGAAAGTAGAGTTCATCTGTTGCAACACGTGATCATCACCTCCTTCTCTTCATCCAGTTTCTCATGGAGTGTGGTTTGAAGAAAAAAAGCACTGTAAGTATATTAGAAAATTCAAATTCTTAATGAAAAAGACATAGGTATCTTACATCTGTGTTCCAGAAATAGCAGCACGGCAAGATTCCCAGGATGCAAGTAGAATGTGGGATCCAGCATTGATGTAAACAGGAAAACCATATATATATATATAAAAACAATAAAATTGCGACTCCATTGCGTAATGAGGTTTAGTGTGTGAAGTCTCGTGAGAATCAGCCATTTGGTTGGCTGGGTTGACAAACTCATATTGTATTGGAAGAAAGAAAAAACGGAAAGTGGAGAAGAGAGTTTTAGTCTCTGTTATGTTTTATGGGGACAATCCACTTGTAGCTAAACAGAGCTTAATGTACATGTATTTACAAACTGAATGCCATACATAAAAATATGCATCCCATTATGTAGGCATCTACCGTATTTGCTCGATTATAAGACGAGGTTTTTTTCAGAAAAAAAAATCTGAAAACTACCCCTCGTCTTATAATCGAGGTCTCTTATAATCTGACCTCAAATTGAGGTCAGATTATAAGACATGGATCCAGGTCCCCAGCAGAGCTGCAGGGGACCTGGATCCCCCTCTCTAGCAGCAGGGGATGTCTGCGCAACGAGCGCAGACTCCCCTGCTTCCGCCCGGCACGACCGCCGGGGCGTCTGTGAACACAGAAGTCCCGGCGAGCGTGCCGGGCGGCAGCAGGGGAGGTCTGCGCTCGTCGCGCAGACTTCCTCTGCTGCCCCACTAGGCACCAGGGACAATCGGGCAGCTGGGGGATGTCTGCACTATACGTGCAGATATCCTCCATGCTGCCCGACACGGCAGACTATTATGACGGACAGCTGTCTGTCATAATAGACTGCCGTGTCGGGCAGCATGGAGGATGTCTGCAAGTATCGTGCAGACATCCCCCGGCTGCCCCCACTAGCCACCAGGGAACAAGGTAAGGGGAAGGGAGGGAGGGGGGCAGAGAGACAGGGGGAGGGAGCGAGGGGGGCAGAGAGACAGGGGGAGGGAGGGGGACAGAGAGACAGGGGGGACAGAGAGAAAGGGGGGAGGGAGGGGGGCAGAGACAGAGTCAAGGGGAGGGAGGGGGTTAAGAGACAGAGACAAGGGGAGGGAAGGGGTTAAGAGACAGAGACAAGGGGAGTGAGGGGGTTAAGAGACAGAGACAAGGGGAGGGAAGGGGTTAAGAGACAGAGACAAGGGGAGTGAGGGGGTTAAGAGACAGAGACAAGGGGAGGGAAGGGGTTAAGAGACAGAGACAAGGGGAGTGAGGGGGTTAAGAGACAGACAAGGGGAGGGGGAGAGAGAGAAAAATGGGGGCAAGGGAAAGAGAAAGGCAGCATTGGCACATAAAAAGAAATAAAAACTAGAAATACATTTTTTGATATCATAATTTTTTATTAAAAAAGCAATTTACATATGAATATATACAAGTTGAACTGTTTTCCTATAGGGTAGTCTTATATTTAGGCTTTTAGTTTTTTTCCTAATGGAATATCCAAAGTTTGGGGGGTCGTCTTATAATCAGGGTCGTCTTATAATCGAGCAAATACGGTATATAAAAAGTGCATTCATATGTTTCTCATAAACAATTTTTGTGTATAAGTATTTTAGACCTAGAACCCAGGCCAATAAAAATATAGATGTAAAAGAGCCACATAAATATGTATAATCATACATGCGTGTAATAACACAGCATGTGAAGCAGTATATACCGTATTTGCTCGATTATAAGACGAGGTTTTTTTCAGACATTTTCTTCTTATAATCGAGGTCTTCTTATAATCTGACCTCAAATTGAGGTCAGATTATAAGACATGGATCCAGGTCCCCAGCAGAGCTGCAGGACTCTCTGACAGCAGGGAAAGTCTGCGCGATGAGCACGACCGCCGCGGCTTCTGTGAAGAAGCCGGGTACTTCCGCTTTCGTCACAGAAGTCCCGGCGAGCGTGCCGGGCGGCAGCAGGGGAGGTCTGCGCTCATCGCGCAGATATCCCCTGCTGCCCCACTAGCCACCAGGGTAAATCGGGCAGCTGGGGGATGTCTGCACAATACGTGCAGACATCCTCCATGCTGCCCGACACGGCAGACTATTATGACGGACCAGCTGTCCGTCATAATAGACTGCCATGTCGGGCAGCATGGAGGATGTGTGCACGTATCGTGCAGACATCCCCCGGCTGCCCCCACTAGCCACTAGGGATCGACTTCAAGGTGAGGGGGAGGGAGGGGGCAGAGAGACAGGGGGAGGGGGGGAAGAGAGACAGGGGGAGGGAGGGGGGAAGAGACAGAGACAGGGGGAGGGAGGGGGGCAGAAACAGAGACAGGGGAGGGAGGGGGCAGAGACAGAGACAGGGGGAGGGAGGGGGGCAGAGACAGAGGGAGGGGGGGCAGAGAGAAACAAGGGGGGGAAGAGACAGATGAGAGGGGGGAATCAAAGGGAGGGGGAGAGAGACAAAGCTGGGGGCAAGGGAAAGAGAGGCAGAATTGGCACATAAAAGGAAATAAAAACAAATGCATTTTTTTGATATCATTTTATAAATGTCTTGTAATCGAGCAAATACGGTATGTGCAAAACCAGTGCAAAACATGTATAAAGCGGAGTATATACAAAATAGTGAAATAAAAATAGCAGCGGAGAAACAGTATAAAAATAAGAGCAATTTTAAAAATTAAAGCAATCTGAGAGCTGGGCAATTCATAGAGAATTGACAAAAATGGGCAGTTCATAACAAATGAAATCAATTAAATAAATCAAATTTGATTTTTTACATTTTTTATTAAATGATCCAATAGTTTTAATTAAAAACCAATTAAAATTATCTGACCACTATTGTTTCATGTCTACGTAGATAGCATCTAATATGACTAGCCATAGTATGTAGCCCAGACTTATAAATCAATCAGCGCACATATCAACCTTCTCCCTGTCTGGATGTGTGACCTTGTAACTCATTCTAATGGGTCTATTCACATCAATTTGGAGGTCAACCTTCATTTTGAGACTAGGTCAAACTCGGCACCCAGGTTTGACTTGGTTTCAAAAATAGCTTCAATCATTTTGCCTCTCATTAATTTCATTGAGGAAGATTCTAAACTCAAACTTTGGTGCCGAATTATCAAAACGAAGTCTCAAAATGAAAGTCAATCTCCAAAGTCAAAGTTTAGTGAATAGACCTTAAAGTGTTTTGGTTAGCTATGTTATATATGACCCTGCCAATAATACCTGTGAGGTCAACAACACCACATACCATGCCTGATTCTTAACCCTAATTGGTATGTCTGTTCTCTTCCATCCCTGGACTAAACAGCAGGTGAAAAATGGTGACACAATCTCAATCGTGGGGCAGGTTCTCAGCCTGTGAACTGGATACATGTATCCATACATCTATCCCTTTAGTGTCACGGCAAACTCTTGGTCCAGATGGTGCCATTGGATCTGCTGGTATTGGTGATCATGGCAGTACAATGCTTATTATGGTACAAATTTTCTAGAAATTAATTTTATGTGCATGCGATTAAGGGTTGGAATTAACCTTTATTATATTTTTTTCTCAATTTTACTAGCAAATGTATCCAGCTATCTTGGAAAAACATATAAATAATTTCTCTGTCCCCAAGTTACTAAAAAGACAGTTTGAGCGCATGTAAGCCCCTTTACTTACCAAACAGGCAATTACAGAGTTTTCTTTTTTAATTCAATACATTTGTATTTAGCTTTTTTAATCTTACAAAAAAATAAGACTTACAACATTAAAAACAGGAATAAGTACAAATACATTAATTAGGCATAAAGTGCAATGTTAAAGATCTTTCTGTTTAATTATTTTTTCTTAATGCTCTTGCATCCTATGCAATTAAATTTCCATATACGATAGACATACAATTACAAATGGATGTGCCTCATATTTTACTCCCCAATTTCCAGATTCTCTATCTCTATGATCCATTCCCTCATACTTAATAGCTTTTCAGCTGAGTTCTTACTTATCCATTTAAGGCCTTGCTCCATTTTTTGTTGATATACCAATTGATTTTTTAACTCTCCCCCTGATATTTGTTTTGAAAGTTTTCAATTTCTGGCGATTAGTATTTTGATTGCTGTGTCTAAGTGGATCGTTAAATTTAGACCCTTTCCATTCCTTCCGGAAATAGATGTAGTAAGATTGTCTCTAGTTGTATTAACGTTAGGGATTTTTAATAATTTACTTATTTTACTGATTAATTGCCAGAGGTGATTTAATTCCTCACACTCCCACCAAATGTGTATGTAGTTACCCCTTTCTTTATTACATCGCCAACATATATCGCTTATCCGTGGGTACATTTTTTTAAATCTCACTGGGACCAAGTACAATTGATTCATTACTTTAAATTGATTCTATTATTGATATATTGTGAATGGTTTTGGTTGTCAGCTGTGTTGCTTTCAGCCAATCTGTTGCATGGATTGTAGTATCCAACAACTCCGCCCATTTTGTTATTACTGGAATTCTCTCTTCGTTTATTTTTATTATTTTTTGAGTCTTTGAAAATATCCTCTCCACTGTATTTCCCTAGAAGATCTCCAACATATTTTGTATTATTTTTTTTTATTATCTTTAGGTTTGGTATCCTTCGAGAAGCTCTTAATTCGTAAATAATTAAATATTTCTGCTCTAGGTAGTTTATATTAAGAAATAATCTGGTCAAAAGGCTTGATCTTGCCATTATCCAGGATATTCTTTATAGTGTGTATTCCTGATTTCTTCCATTTTGTCGGATTATTAATAACCATAAAAATATGAATATGAGTTATTAATTATGAATCATAAAAAATATGAAAATTGATGATTCATATATATGGGTCCGACTAAAAATACCCATATCAAGAATTCGTTATGTATGTGAGAGTTTGGATGACGTTTTTACAAAAGTAAATACAATGCAACAATTATTAATAAAATAATAATTAATTTATTGAATATAGAATAAAGATCAAACGGTAAGCAAAATAGCATAACAACAAAATACAATATCAATAGATGTTAATCCTAATTCCCATGAATGACTTATAACATAAGTAAGTAGGACAAAACATAAATTATGCAGCACTGTACCTATATCAAAATACATGTAGAATAATTTATCATGCAGTACGTTTCTGACCGTAAAATGGCCATGCATTTTATTTAGATACAACCTACAATGATTATGTTTAGTAGTTAAAATGGTTAATGATAGTTCACCATAATTACCAACATATACTCTGCTTAGGTAAGGTAATATTACTAAATCAATCGCTACTCAAGGTGGCTATTTCTTAATATGCTCGGTAAATGATAATGTATGTATTCTAGCTTAGACTTTAAGAATGAGAATCTTAGATAATCTCTGGAGATTAGATAATACATATTTGGGTAAATAGCTAGACTATAAGAATTTATGGTTCTTGGTAATATCTACAGGATATTCCTCTGGCTTCCTTCTGCAGAAAGGATGACAGATAAACACCAGGCTAAAACATATAGATCCCAGAAATTGTGGGATTTAAGTTAAATTTACCCAAATATATATGCTAATGACATCCATAAAAATGAGATTATGCTAGAAACAAATTACCACATTTATACATTACCGGCAGAGGTTGTTTTGCAGTTGAGACTCCTTCCATTGAAGAATTGAGTGATGGGAGTTACTCCTGGGACTTAGCTCAATACTATGGGTATGGAGATTTCTATTGTTATAGTGAACATGTGCTATTAAAAGCCTCATATTACTGAGTTCTCCCCAAAAGGAGAGAGACTCAGCCCGTTTCTAAAACATTCCCATCTCTCACCCCACTAGTGGCAGCTCTCCCAAAATCAGTCTCCCCAGGTCTTTTAGGTATCTCAGCCCCTCTCTACACCCCCAGTATCAACTTATCAACCAAACCTTATCTCAGATTCACACCCTGTTTCTGTAACTTCTAGCCAATTGAATGGATGGGTGTGTTAATGTAAATGAGATGATGTCATGATTTATAGCTATACCTGGATTGTGAGTATAATGTAATACAACACATATGCTGCAACACATAGAAGTGTCAATACAATTTCAAATTAGAGCAAATATTCATCATATTCTTATTCCTATCATTGCACATTAAATAAAAATGTATAATAAAATATATACCACACTAATAAAACAACAAAAACAATATTCTAATTAATATGTAGGATTAATTATACTTTACATATTTATTAGTGAAGGTGTGATATCATTATATATTTTAATGGGTGATTTGAATCAACTAGGTGTATTTATAATAACCCTTATTAGATTCTACAAATCAAAAATCCCAATAATCTCAGTGTGTCTGCGTCTGTCAGTTTCTGGCAGTTTGGGGGTGGGCCAGCAAGCTGCAGAGAAGCCCCCCCTCTCCTCTAGCATGTACATAGCTGTGTCTGCATCAGTACAATGAGATGTAATAAACCTTGCACAACAATGGCCACCTTATCTGTTCCGGTGATACTATGAACTTATCAGTAAAATATTTGGTTACAGATAACAGAGTTAGGAATGTGGAAGACTTTCCTTTTATCCTCAGGGACACAGAATAAGATTTTAACACAAAGAAGGATGTCCAAAAACTGTCACAAAATGGAGACTCCTGGCATCCATCTTGTTATCCATAGCTTTTGCTTTATTCATATGTACCAGTCCCGAGATTACTTTTCAATACCTCTGACAACTTATCTAACTCTATGTCCTGGATATTGTATTCAGTAATTTCTAGACCACTTGTGTTCAGTATCTTATTATCGAGCCCAAACGTGTCCTCCACCACCACTGATCCCTCGGCGCCCCACTGCTTCCTCCCTGATATCCCACAGTTGGATACATGTAAATTTTTTATGGTTTCTCGTCATATATCTCTTTAATCTGTACCAAGTCTGCGCAGATCTCCTTTTAACATAATATATGTGGGTCATCATTGTTGCCTCATATAGATGTAGTTTGAGAGTATTTAAGCCACGCTATCTACCAGCCAGACCGTTTGAATGCATTTAACCCCCTCAAGTTGCCAGACAGTTTGAGATCATTTAACATCCTCTAGTTACCAGACAAGCCATTTGACAATATTTAAACCCCTATAGTTCCCAGACAGGCAGTTTATGAGTATTTAAGCCACTCTATTTACCAGACAAGCAGTTTGAGAGCATTTAACCCCTCTGATTACCAGACAGATGGTTTGAGTGCATTTAAACCCCTCTAAATACCAGACAAGCAGCTTGAGAATATAAAACCTTCTCTAGTTACCAGTTTGAGAGCATTTAACCCATCTAATTACTAGACAGACAGTTTAAGAGAATTTAACCTAATTACCAGACAAACGTTTTGAGTGCATTTAACCCCCTCTAGTTTACAGATAAGTAAATTATTGTAATTGATAAAGACTAAAAAGTTAATTTAAAAAAATGATACGGAAAAAGGTATATATTTTGAAAAACCTGGATACTCCAGGCAGTACAGCAAACAGGGAAGGCAGACACTGTTTGGCAGAGTGCCTCAGTCAGAAGCACAGCAGTGCACAGTTCACAGAAAGCACAGAAAATTAAAATGTCTCTCAAAAATCTCTCCTTTTTATTATAATACATAGCAGGTTTCTGTGAGTAATGTCAGCCTCATCAGGACTCACAGTGAATCAATGAACGGCAACGAGGCTAGCACAGCATAGTGTGTCACCATCAAAACTCAGTCAAAGAAGTGACCAGAATTCCCTACCTGCTTATATATAGGTCCAGGATGCAGCATAAACTACCGAACAAGCCCCTCAGCCTCATGTCACAGGAGTGAGTTGGTTGGACAAACAAAAATCAGGTCACTCCCATGTCCCTCCTCTTATGCATACAAATTTACAAATGGATGAATGAACAAATTATTTTCTTCCATTGCAACAAAAGAATTCTCAAGTGTATTGTTTACACTGTATCATTTTGTGATTAACTCAGTCTTTGTTGAAACAAACTATTTTACTTCAGAAGAGACCTTTTATCCTGCTTGAGCTCCATTCCATGGCCATTTGAATAACTGGAAATCTTACATTTGCTACTATGGTTACTGAAAATGTACTTTCCACAGTATTATCTCTATTTAAAGATTAATTTAACACTTCTTGCTAAACAAACTGCTACTTATAAAATGTAGTCAATTACTTTAAATAACTGTAGATGAGTCAATCTGTACAGAAGAAGATACATGTAGTGATATATATATATATATATCATTATTTACAACATTTAAATTTTAATCTCCAGTAAGATAATATTATATATGGTAATAGGTACCATTCAAAAATCATATTGTATCCTGTGGTGAAGTGATGTTGTGAGCAAAGTATTTTGTTGGATGAAAAGATTTAAAGGTACAGAACATAAATAGAACATTTATATTCTCTAAGTAGAGGTAATAAATATAAGAAAAAAGTAAAATACAACTCAGAAAGGCATATTCATTTTTAAAAAAATCAGATATGTTAGACACTAAGTTCCTTTTCATAGGGCCCTCTTCACCTTTTGTTCCAGTATGTTTGATTATTATATCTCATTGTATTTGTTTTCTTTACTCCATTCTACAACACTGCAGAATATGATGGGGTTTTATAAATAATAAAAACAAAAATAATGTTCATAATAATCACAATAGTTGAAGTAATCATTAAGAGAATCTTAAGTTAAAGTCTTGACTCAGGAGTGACAATTCCAACAATAAATAGGTAGCACCTATGCTATCTTATATCTTATCTTATATCTAGGATAGCCTTGTGCTTATCCCACATATGCTGAAACTCCCTCACTCTGTTAACCTCTACCACTTCCACTGGAAGGCCTATTCAAAATATCCACTACCCTCTCAGTAAAGTAATACTTCCTGATATTTACTTTTGAATCTTTGGTCCTCCAATTTAAGACTATGTCCTCTTGTTGTGTTATTTGTTGTACTTTTAACGCTAATTCTCCATTTATTCACTGAAAGCCAGAAAAGCTCATTTTTTTCACTTTTCATATTTTGGGCAGGAAATATCCACAATCTCCCCATAATTTATTTTTTTGATCGGTTTTGTAGCAAGCTAAAAAGTTAAAATACTTTTGCAGTGATTACCAGAGCAAAGCTGCTTTTTAAGGTTTTACATTTGTCTGTATCTGTCGGCATTAAAAAGATGCACATTAGTCTAAGATGGAAATGTGATGTATGCCACCAATTTACATCAACATGGTAGGGGTGCCTGTATCTGCGGTGTCAGTAATATACTCTGCCTGGAGAGAAACAGACAACATGACATGAGGATAGAAGAGCAAAAGAGGACACATTCATCACTCTTATTAAAATCTGAAAACTTTAATATCAGCCTATCTTATTGTAATGTGAGTTTGTTCTTAAACGACATCTATTAATCTGGCCATCAAATCAACCATAAGTAGAGATTTGCACATTATTATTATTATTATTATTGTTTTTACTTTACACAACCATTTCTATTCCATGAAAATTGATAACCATTAATACTTGGGAGACTTGTTGCACTCAGTTTCAGAGGTCAAATGTTGTATAAAAATGCAAACTGAATAACATTAGCAGTCTCAGCAGTTATTCTCAGTGAGTTGTATGTGTGTAAAGTACCTGTCTGCGCTGGGTCTCCATGGGGCGTCTTCCAGACGGGAGGCGTGAATACCTGGTGGGGCGCTGCTCCTCCCCGCCATGGTGCCGTGCGTCACTGTGTCCTCGCAGGGAGCTGGAGTTTGTGGCAATGGAGGAGTACGGAGGCTGGCAGAGGAGGCAGCGCTTCCGTCCTCTATGACCACGCCTCCTCCATTAACGCCTTCTGGGAGGGCCCACACTGAGCTGCGGGGCTACAGACCTCACACCAAGTGGCAGTATAAAAACACATCTCCCTGATGGAGGTGTTCAGATATTCAGAGTGCTTGCCACTTGTCCTGAGTCTCCCTGCTAACCTGCTTGCGGTCTTATTTTGATCCGGAATATTGCTTGTGACCCGTTCTATTGCTCCTTTTGTCTGCTGCCTGGAATATTGACCTCTGCTTGTGACTACTAATACTCCTTTTGTCTGCTGTCTGTAATTGACAGAGCAAGAAAGTTTGGAGAGAGAGAGAAAACAAAGCCAAGTGGAGCTTAGTTTTCTATTCCCAGATTCCCTGGGGGAAGTAGTGAAAACCTAATTTTGTAAATAGTATGTGTGGAAACTGGGTGAAATTTGAAAAAATAACTTTTAATAAAGATTACTTAAAATCTATTGTTTGTAGTATTCGACTATACCCCACAATGACTTGGTGCGATAGAATACTGCAAAAAGACACAGACATGACACATTAAAAAACAATTATGCAGTACACATATATAGTTGTCAGATCCCTATCCCCCTGTGGGGGTATTAGAGGATTATTTGACACAGATGAGGGTTCTATTACTCGTAAATTGGTTACTAAAACCTTATGAATTAGTTCTTATCACCTGTAAAGTAACCCAAACATCTTAAGGGAGTGTTTTTAACTGTAATTATAACTCCTCAATTAGACAGTCAATTAGATACTGGTAAAAGTATGGAAGCAGGAACCTCAGCTGTTATAATCCTATAAGGTTTCTAAAAGTATATAAGTGTTATTGCTTTAAACAGACACCTGCAAGTGGTTTCAGGACATACAATTCTGGCAGTCAATGCCCACAGGCTTATCTGTATAGTAGCCTGCTGCCTTTGGCTACACCGCTTAATGCGGTCAGAAAAAGTCCACCACTTACATTAAACTGTTATTTCAGGTGAGAAACATAGGGAGGAAAGCTGAGGTTAAATTCCTTAAAAAATGGTTTGCCCAGCGGTTGTTAAGCCGTAGCTCCAGAACCGGAGCACTTAGCTATGTCCAGGGCTACAAACAGAGTGTAGTTGTGGTAGCCATTTAAATCCTCCCCCACTCTGTTCAATTGGTTAGTATTGGAATCACAAGAACCAATCAGCTGTGAGTGGTAGTGTCAAGCATCCTATTTAGGTTTAACTAAAGACGAATTCATTCATCAATTTATGAATGGAACGTCTGTGTGTACTATAATACGAGCATTTCAGTTCTTGGGTTCATACGCATTGAGTCTGGTATAATACGAAAGTCTCTATTTGTAAGATATGAATGTAATTCGTGTTAAACGTAATGTGAAACTCATCCGAAGATTTCAGTTTTACACAATACGAATTCAGTTATTGTGCTTATACGAATCTAATATAACACGAAATGTGAATCCTACACGAAAATGTTGGTTTTACAAAATAAGAAATGAGTATGTCTGCTGCTAGAGTAGTCTGCTACAAAAGTAGTCTGCTACAAAATTAGTTCACATTAGTTTTAAATGGCTAAGAGACTTGTATTAAGGTGAATGCATGTGTAGACCAGATATTTAGTAATATCCTATGCCTTAATCATTTTAATATTACGTTGTATACTTCTAATGTTCCGTAATAGGTTAATTTACCAATGACTGAATTGTAATTTTGTTGGAAGTGGGGGGGAGACAATAAAGAAATTAAATAAAAAAGAAGAAAAAGTATAATAATCCCTACTACACTTTGGTGGTTTAAGAAAATGAAACCTCATAGGGATCCAGAATTGTAAATGGTGCGCTAGGCATGAGGCTATTTGATGAAAGGGCTGAAAGAGAAACCTTCATAAATCCGGACGGGGTGAGTGACTTCAATTGGAAAATCCAAAACAATTCTCTTTGTAGCAGTCGTTTATTAGTGTCGCCTCCTCTAGGTAGAGGGGAGACTTTTTCAATACCTTTAAACGACAAGACTTTAGGATCTCCATTGTGATAAGAATTCACATGTCTAGGAATTGGGGTGTCAGTTTTGTTGATTATATCATTGATGTGTTCCAAAACTCTCCTCATTAGTTCTCTTATTGTTTTGCACACAAATAACATACCACATTGGCAGGTGGCCATGTATACCACAACATTGGTTTTGCAATTTTTGAAAGTTTTTATATCATAATTTTTGGTGTTGGCTGAGTTGCTAAACTTTTTAGCTGTAACCATGAAGTTGCAGGCATTGCATGTTCCACATTTGTGGGAGCCTGTGGTGGATTTGAGCCACGTTTGTTGTCTATCGACTCCTATCGGTCCCAGATGGCTATGGACCAGGGTGTCTCTCAGGCTTGGTCCATTTTTCATAGTAACGGAGACCTGGGGTGCTATGACAGGTTTAAGATGTTTGTCCTCCTGGAGGATAGACCAGTACTTATTCAAAAGCTTTTTAGTGTTTGGCCAAGCTGTATAGAACATTCCTACACACCGGACTTGTTTGTCAGTGTTTAGTGGTTTCTTGGGTTTAAGTAGATCACTCCGAACCGAGGTAAACGCTCTTTGATAAGCTTTCTTCAAGGTTTTTCTCGGATATCCCTTTTTGAGGAATCTTTGTTGAAGATCTTTAGCCTTATCATTGAAATCTTCAATTGTTGAGCAGTTACGCCGTAGGCGTAAATATTGGCCTATAGGAATACCTCTCTTAAGGGCTTCAGGATGATAGCTTCCCCATTGTAATAGGCTATTGGTAGCTGTAGGTTTTCTAAAGAGTGTGGTTTGTATTGTAAGGTCCTCATCCACATAAATTGTTAGATCTAAGAAGTTGATACTCTTACCTCCTAGCTCCTGTGTGAGCCTGAGGTTTAAATCATTCTTGTTCAGTACTTCTGTGAATTCCCTAAAGTGATCTTCGTTGCCATCCCAAATTATAAGTATATCATCTATGTAGTGTAGCCATAGATCGATATGTTTGGTGAACTGTACCATTTCGTCAGTGAAGACCCTCTGTTCTTCCCACCATCCCAGGTACAGGTTAGCGTATGATGGAGTACAACATGTGCCCATGGCTATTCCTTGTCTCTGATGGTAAATCCTTTTGTCAAATGTAAATATGTTATGGGTGAGTACAAATGTCAGAAGTTCAGTTGTAAGTTTCGTGTGGTCGCTATGAATCGGCCCTCTTTTCTCCAAGAAGTGTTCTGTTGCCAATAGCCCCCACTTGTGTGGTATAGAGCTATAAAGGCTCTCTACATCTAATGAGTAGAGTTTGAAGTTTGGTTTAGTCTTGACTCCTTCAAGTCTTGATAGTGTGTCCTTGGACAAATGAGGGCAGCTTCTTCACGTAGGGTGCCAATATTTTGTCAATGTATACACTTGCTTTCTCTGTTATGCTTCCTATCCCTGATACTATTGGCCTCCCTGGTGGCGGGCGTTTTGCCTTATGTATTTTTGGTAATCCATAAAAGGTAGGAAGTGTTGGTGTGCTTGTGTATATAAAGTTTTATTCCTGTTGGCTTAATACCCCAGGTTCTAGGCCCCCACTGAGGATGTTCTTCAGTTCTTTTTGATACTGTGTTGTGGGATTGGTAGTCAGCACCACATACGTATTTTGGTCGGTTAGAATTTCCAATATCATTCTTTTATAGGCCTCGTAGTCCATGACTACTATGTTGCCACCTTTGTCTGATGGCTTGATTACAATGTCTGTGTTGTCTCTGAGCTCTTCCAGGGCTTTCTGCTCTTTTGGTGTGATGTTATTGTGGCACTTGATTTTTTCCATTTCCTCAAACCCTTCTGTCATTAATTTGACGAATATTTCGATATGGGCATATTCTTTAAATCTAGGTGTAAATTTGCTTGTCGGTCTCAGGTCTGTATAGGTCATTAGTGATTGGGGTTCATTTTCGTCCAGTAGAGACATTAGTACCTCCAGATTCTCATAATCCTCTTTAGTGAGACCTACTTTCTTAGCTTCTCTTTCTTTCTTGATTTCAAAGAATTTGTGTAGCGCCATTTTCCTGGCAAACATATTGATATCTTTAACCCATTCGAAGTGTTTACATTTTGGGGTCGGGACAAAGGAGAGTCCTCTTCTCAACAGTGTCAGGTGGTTAGTATCCAAGTTAAATTTTGAAAGGTTAATTATTTGAGTTTCTGAGGATTGGTTTGTTACCACCTTGGGCGTCTCCCTCTGTAACACCATTTGTTCCTAAATAGGATGCTTGATACTATAAACACGGCCACTCGGAGCTGATTGGTTCTTGTGATTCCAATACTAACCAATTGAACAGAGTAGGGGAGGATTTAAATGGCTACCACAACTACACTCTGTTTGTAGCTCTGGACATAGCTAAGTGCTCCGGTTCTGGAGCTACGGCTTAACAACCGCTGGGCAAACCATTTTTTAAGGAATTTAACCTCAGCTTTCCTCCCTATGTTTCTCACCTGAAATAACAGTTTAATGTAAGTGGTGGACTTTTTCTGACCGCATTAAGCGGTGTAGCCAAAGGCAGCAGGCTACTATCAAGATAAGCCTGTGGGCATTGACTGCCAGAATGGTATGTCCTGAAACCACTTGCAGGTGTCTGTTTAAAGCAATAACACTTATATACTTTAAGAAACCTTATAGGATTATAACAGCTGATGTTACTACTTCCATATTTTTACCAGTATCTAATTGACTGTCTAATCGAGGAGTTATAATTACAGTTAAAAACACTCCCTTAAGATGTTTGGGTTACTTTACAGGTGATAAGAACTAATTCATAAGGTTTTAGTAACCAATTTGCAAGTAATAGAACCCTCATCTGTGTCAAATAATCCTCTAATACCCCCACAGGGGGATAGGGATCTGACAACTATATATGCGTCCTGCATAATTGTTTTTTAATGTGTCATGTCTTTTTGCAGTATTCTATCGCACCAAGTCATTGTGGGGTATAGTCGAATACTACCCTACATTATTTTTTAAGTAATCTTTATTAAATGTTATTTTTTAAAATTTCACACAGTTTCCACACATACTATGTCTGTAATTGGCCCCTGCCCGTGATCTCTACTATTCTCTCTACTATTTTTTTGCCTGCTGCCTGCATTGACCCCGTATTGTGACCCCTACTATTCTTTTGCCTACTGCCTGCATTGACCCTAGATTGCACCTAGATTGCACCTACAGATCTGGTCAAAGCACCTAGCTTGCACCTACTGGTTTTGCCAGAGCACCTAGATTGCACCCTTCACTTATATTGCACCCACTGGTCTTGCCACATGGTAAGTGGATTCTGCAATAGTTGGCCAAGTTGGGGGAATTACAACTCTTAAAGAAGCACACATTTCATCACAATCAGTCAGAACAGTTTGTGCAGTAATTATAGAAATCAGATTAAGCAATATAAAGGATTGAGCCAGCATGTCAGACAGATATCTGAACAGATATCTGTCTACCTATATTTTAAATGGCAATAATGTATTTTTTTTCTGGCAGTAAAGTGGACCCAGCAATGAAAAGGCATTTACTG
This sequence comes from Pelodytes ibericus, assembly GCA_036172795.1. NCBI lineage: Eukaryota > Metazoa > Chordata > Amphibia > Anura > Pelodytidae > Pelodytes > Pelodytes ibericus. The sequence continues at coordinate 95,801,852 of CM069860.1, forward strand.
AATTAAATGAGAATGACACAACCAGAGCAAAGAGATTTAGTGCAAGCACAACCCAGATCATGAGTAGACAGCTTAAGCCTGCTGAGCATGATGGATGATGTATTCCACTTTATTTTGGTCCAGTTGTAGGGCAGAGTAAAAAGCCATTTCAAATCCATAACTATACCGTAACTGTATATCTATATTGCACAATATTTAGAATAGAGCATTTGTGGGGTAAGGTACTGATGTTAGATGAGGAGGTCTTGCTTGCAATTTCCATTCCAGTTTATCCCAAAAGTGTTTTATGGGGTTGTGGTCAGGGCTCTGTGTGGGCCAGTCACACCAAACTCATCCAACAATGTTATATGGATCTTGCTTTGTGCAACTGGAGTCATGCTGGAAGCATAGCATTGTCCAAAATGTCTTGGTATGCTGAAGCCATTCTCCACCAATCTTTACAGTTGGCACAAAACAGTCAGTCAGGTGAAATTTTCCTGGCATTCACCAAACCCAGACTTGCCTAACAGACAGAAAAACAGTGAAGACTCCACAAAGCACATTTCCCCTGCTCCAGAGTCCTTTCGCTTCATACCACTCGATCTGCCTCAAGCTACACTGTCTCTCTCTGTAGATGTCTGAGACAGAGATATGGGACAGGTGTAGCATACCTGTGAGATCAGGGCTGGGTGATGCAGGCTGTTATGCACAGTGTCAAGAACAGGATCCAGATGGCATGGGACCCAGAGCACCCAGATTCAAGAGTTATATTGCAGGGGTGCATTCCCATGGAAGCTTGGGGCCGCAGGTTGGTGTGGCCACATACCAAGGTCCTGATGTAGCAGCTGTTGTATCCAGTATAACCAAGGTTTGGAGATTCCATGGAGAAATCCTGGAGCAGACATGAAATATAACTCTGACAGAACAAACAGGATGCTGCAGGCTGGGACCAGGTAAACCAAGCAGAGTATCAGTAACAGTATAAAGACAAATGGAGCCTAAACAGAACTGAATACAGAGTACAGGATTGAAGAGAGACTGGAAAGGAACTGAAATAAACATAGGGAGGGCAAATAAGAAACCCAACCAAAATCAGAGTACAAACAAAGAACAAGGCTAAAGCAATAAAATAATGACAAAGACATGAATACAGGAACTAGCCTAGAACTCTGAGATGGAAAAGATGAGGGTTTGGTTCACCTAATGGACAAAAGATGGTAAGCTACAAGGTACCGCACTTTAGGCAAGTCCATAACCTAGAACTAATAATAAAACTAATTCACTGAATCTATATGCCTCACACTACACAGACACTCAGAAATTACCTATAGGAGGATTACACAGACTAGTAGTTTGAAGCAAACTTATTTATATAGGAGTAGTGAAACAAAACAGAAGACAGTACAAAACCCCAGAATGCAATTGCAAAGAAGCATGGGACAGCCCTCTAAAAGGGCATGTGCAGTAGAGACCTATAATAGAGCACTAGGACTGGGCACTCTAATAGGGCTCTAAAATGGGGAATTCCCCTAAATAGGCCTATATTCAAGAAATTGATACAGAATATTGATACAATCAATGTACAGCCAATCACTGTCCAATAATATGTGTATAAATACTGAGCACATGTCAATACCATCAATTGATCTAGCAGATGATAAAGCCCAGCAAAAAAAAAAAAAGGCAAGCAAAGGGTTGATCAGGGTGGGACTAGGAGGGAAGGCAAGGGCTAAAGGTATTCACTGAGTTTTTCAGCAAAGGTGGTCATGGCGGTAGTCAGGAAGCTGTGCCAACACTACAACTGGGTGATAGGTGCAGCAGCCAAGAAGACAAGCCTGAAGAGGAGGAATGACATCTGGCAGGAAATCGTGGATTACGTCAACAAAGTTGTTTGGAACTACAGGTCCATGGAGGTGGTGAAGAAAAGGTAAGTGCGTTTGAAATACTCATACACCATTCAGTCATATGTGGATATGATTACCTCAGCTATGCAAATATACAGGTGATCCATCAAGAGAATGAAAAAAGATTCTACATTGGAAAATGTTAAACTTGTTATTAAACTGGATGGCCTGACATCAAACAGAGTTGCATGAAGTACAAGTACTTTAACTGCAGAGCTGAAATCACTGTGGTTGATGGGATTATTTTCAAAGGCAGCAAGATTGTGATTTAACACAGTCTCAGAAAACTTATGCTGGAGAAGATCCGTGTATGTCACTTAAGCATTGAAAATGGAGGAAAATTACAAAAGAAGTAATGTTCTGGCCAAGAATGAACAAAATATTTGTGACTTAGTTTCCTCCTGTTCTACATGCATAAAGTACCAGATAAGCAACCAAGGGAATCATTGCAGCCCTATCCACATTCAGAAAGGCCATATTAAAAGTTCAGTGTTGATTTGTTTATGTATAACAACACAGATTTTGTCATTGTTACTGATTACCATTCCTTGTATCCAGATGTAAGGGCCTTTACCAGGCCAGGGATGGGAGAGAAGAGTTGTCTGGTTGCATGTTGTTATTCATTGTGCAGGGTGAACAGTAGTAGAGAGGGTTACTAAAGAGGAATGGGCCCTTTAAGGGAGCAACTTAGCAACTTAGCTGAAGTAATATTGCTGTAGCCAAATGGTCTCAGGAGAAGCTGAAACACATCCCTGGCTGGTTGAGCCTTCCAGGTTCAGTCTCCCAGTTCCTGGGCAGGGTAGAAATCCAAATGAGCTTCAGCAGAGGATCAGGAACAGGAGAAGCAGCTCTAAGAAGTCAGCCATCCAACGTCAATGCAAAAACACTGTTTGCAATAAACTGCAGGTATTTAACAGGGATGTGCTGCAAAAATGAACGAGCCCACCTGACACCAACAGAGGGGAAGTAATACAGACAAACAAAGGTAGGAAGGCCTCTAGAGAAGGAAGGCGGTATATAAGCACAAAAATTAAGACTTTTAAATGCATAAGTCAGGAGGTCAGGGTAGAAATATGTGGAATGCACTCAACATCAGCTGAGAACGCGATTCAATGCATAAAGTCAGTCTTTGCTAGACATGGTTTACCTCATACAGTATTTATTGACCATGGGCAACAGTTTGCCAATACCAACTTCATACAGTTCGTTAAACAGTGGAACTTTGTACATGCTACATCTAGCCAACATTTTCCACAGTCCAATGGGCTTGAATTGTGAAAATATTTATGCGGAAAACTGAAAATAGTGGAGATGACTTCTATAAACAACTGCTTGTATTGCAGTACACCACTTAAATGTGTTTATCAGCCTGCACAACTTCTTCTAGGAAGATGTTTGAGTTCAAAACTACCTATGAAGGAAGATCCTCTTGCAACAGGGAAAGGTGAACAATTTAAGCAGTGTAAAGATAATCAGCGGGAGAGACAGAACATTTGATTCAAGTGCTAAATATGAATTGCAAAATGGAAACAAAGTGAGAATCAAAGACAATGTCAACACTTGGTCACAGAAGGGGTCTATCACTGAATAAGTGCAACTAGGATCTTACATGATATGAACAGAGGATGGAACAGGAGACAGATGGAGGCTGAGTCAGGTAATCTGGAAGATGGTCTGCAGTTAAAAAAAAATCCAGAAAAAATCATAGTCATGTTAAGATATATATCAGATAAGATACAATATTTTTATTTTTGTTCTTTAAGGAAGTTTGTGCTCTACCATATCTATTGCTGCTGCAATACAGATCACCCTCTGACCACTCCTTATCTCTCCCTTCATTCAAGACACAATTGATGCAAAATTACATATTACAATAGAAATGCATGTTTATGTTATTACATGTTTTAAAATAGTTTAATTTTCCTAAGAGGGAAGGTATAATATTATGTGCATAATTACTGCATTTTCTCAAATATAAGACAAGGTTTTTTCAGATCAATGCTCTTATATTTGAATTTGTCTTATAAACAGAAATCTGACTAGAAGAATGTGATCCAAATTCCCAGCAGCACCGCAGGTAGCCTGGATTCTCCTCCCAGATAGTTGGTAGGTGGATATGTTTTGGTCTGGATTCTGATAGTATGTAAACTGATGCATGAACCTGAGAGCTTAACAAACTGCAAGTAAAACACAAGGGAACTTATTTTTAATTTAAAACAATTTACAGTTCTCCTGCAAACAACTTCTACTGTAGATAATTTCGCAAGGCCTCTAAATTCAGTGACATTCATTATGGAGGGCACAGAGAGTTAGGCAGGACTATGCAAGTTGAATAACTATATTGTATTTTATTTGCATTTTTAATTAGATAATAATTATTGAGGAAAACAATTATAAGACAAATGACACTATTCAGTAAATCTAATTTTGTCTCAAAGTGGTCGATTTGGGAGTTTGAATTTGACTAAGTTTTAAAATGTAATTCTACCTCCCAACTTGACTACCTTAAAGGGACTATATCAGATGAACATTGTTTTTACTAAGAATGTAGAGCAAAAAAATGATTTGTTTTAGCAAAACTGCAAGCAAATGCCTAAATTAGGAGAAAAATGTGTTTTAAATGTGTCTGTGGAGTTTCCTGCTGATGACATCACCTGTGGCATGGTATGCAAATACACATTTCCCATTGAAAAGCAGTTAATTTGCATACTGTGCCACAGGTGAGGTCATAAGCAGGAGAAATTTTGTTAAAACAATGCATACATCATTTTCAATAACTGTTTATGTTCTAGATTCACAGTAAAAAAATCAATATTTAGGTGTTCCAGTCCCTCTAAGCTATGCACTAAACAACCTTCTTGACCTTAACCTCCATAGAATGCATTAAAAAAATTTCTATTCACTAAAAGTGAAGGTAGATCGAATTAGAAGGTCGAGTTGGAGTTATCTGCAAAAATCACTACGTTCAGCTAACTAATCCTGATGGTGGTTAATCCCATTATTTTCAATGGAATAAAAAAAATTGATCATTGATTAAATCCGCTCAGGTGGTGTTGCTATTACTTGTTGTCAAGGAATTAAGCAACACTGAAACTTCTTATCGAGGGCACCTGTGATTGCTTCATGTGGGGAAAGAGGGTGCCATATTGGAGAGCAGCATGCTTCTCCATTATGGCACTGCCCTCTTCTGGATAAGAGCTCCAGAAGTGATGAGCTATCTCTTTCATTGCTTTGTAGCTAGCAACATTACAGGACAAAGAAAAGGTTAAATTAGCCTTAGATCTAAAGTTATTGTTAACATAATGTTTAGGGTCAGTGTTCACATTAGGGTTAGGGTTACCATAAGGCTTCAATTTAGGGGTTAGGATTATGGTCAAGAGGTCATTGTAGGAGAAAATGGTTAGAAAAAAAAAGCTCTGTTATTGCCCTATAAGTTGCAAAAAACAACAGAAAATGTGACCCCAGGAGAAAATTTAGAAAGTATTTAGAGGGTGTCTTTTTTTACTGTTTGTAATTGTGTAAAATATTCTTCTTGTTCTGGTCAAAGTTAGAAAATGTGTGTGTTATGATTATTTGTTTTAGTAAATCATATATGATGAAAATAATGGTATCTAAAGAAAGCTCTTCTTATGCTGATAAAAAAAAAATATATTATGTGTCTGGTTACAGTAAATGAGAAGGGAAAATTATAGCTAAACACAAGTAACGCAGAAATATTAAAACAGTTCATGTCACCATGGGTAAAACATGGCTAAAAAGACACTTCACTAACGGGTTAATTTAAACGTGTGTGATTTTTCTAGTTTGTACTTTCTTTAATACTATATTTAAAGTATTATATATAGTATGTATTTGGTGTGTTTACATGTGATATCACTTGATTGACTATCTGTCTGTTTTTACACAGATTGGGAACTTGGTGGAGTGCTGCTCGGCACCTCCTGACTTCTCTGTGCTGCCTATTTTTTTTTTGTATATTTTAATAATGTTATTCTTGCCTAAAGTACTTGCATGAGTCACATTTTTATAACAATATGTTTGACATTGTCCAAAACAACATGTGAAGTTTTAAAATGTTTCTTGCCAAGACAATATTTAAGAACATTTATTTTGCTACAATGAGTTCTACCCATGCTTACCTTCTACCTTTTGGAAATAGCTTTTTAATAAAAATCCAGTATGGTTTCTTTTTAATGGTTCTCAAGTTTCCCATAGTCTTTGTCCTATGATTCATATTTCTCATTTTTTGTTTTTATATTCTCCCTGACATTTGATTTACATGCTCTGACACAGTTAGTTTTCAATCTTCTGGACTTAGTTTAACATTTTAGTTCTTCATTCACATATTCATATGTTTTTCCATCTAATTTAACTCATATAGTTAGTATGCGTCAACATCAAATTCTTCCAAAAGGAAGTCAAATGTAGCAAGAGCAGGAAGTAAAGCATAGAACTATATAACAGAACATAAAAAAGAAAATAGATAGAAAAGAAGATAATTTCTTTTTGTCAGTTGCACTATTACAAAAAGTAGCTTCATGACAACACCCTAGCAACTGACACGATCGGAGATGTAGTTCTATTCTTCCGGCTTCCGGTGGGTGTGTCTACCGGGTTGCTTACACACACAGGTTTGGTGAGTACTTATGGTGATTGTTTGTTAATTAGGATGTGTATATATTCAATGTGGGAACCATTTTATGTCATCTTGATAATGGCTCCAGGAGGAGCCGAAACGTTGATGTATATGACATTTGCTATATAATATAGATTTTTTTTCTATTTTTATATATGTGTATATATATTTATATATATATACACATATACATATTTAGCATATACACATAAAATAAATGTTATATTATATAAATTATTAGGAATCCTTGGGGACCATGTAGAGTTCAGATTTAATAATTTATAATAAACATACAGTCATTACTGGACACGCGCAGTTACCAAAACATTAACTCCTCCATGAGATCAGAGCAGTTGCCAAGAATGAACCCCTCTATGAGCAGTCCTGAGCAGTTGTAGAGAACTAACTCCTTTATTACCAACACACACACCTACTCACTCTCTCTCTCTCTCTACAGCCCATGCATTAAGTCCTCTCTGTATTTTATTCTCTCCAGTACCTGTATTCAGTCCCCTCTCTATCTGTAACTCACACTCTCTTTCCAGCCCATGAACTATGTCCCCTTTCTCTCTATTTATCCTACTCTCTCCCTATAGAGCCCCTGTATTTGGTGCCTTCTCTCTCTGTATATCTCTTTCTCTCTCTGTATCTCCCTATCTCTGCAGCCCTTTATTAAGTTCTCTCTCGGTATCTCACTCTCTCTCTCTCTCTCCAGCTCCCCGTATTAGGTCCCTCCTCTCTCTAACTGTATCTCATGCTCTCTCTCCAGTGCCTGTATTAAGTCCCCCTTTCTCCCAAACCTGTGTATGTAGTCCCCCCTATCTTAGTGTACCTCACTCTCTCTCCAGCCAGATGGTCTCAGCCAAACAGTTAAGGCTACTAAACTCTCAGCCTATCAGGAGAGTTGAAAAGTCTCTCCTGGTTGGCTGAGATGTCCTCCACTCACAGCTCATCCCAGGATACAGGTTATAAAGTCCTATTTGGGGACTGTCCTGGGCATTCCAGGACACGTAGTCATCCTATTAAGGGTGGTGTTAGGTTAGAGGGGCATTAAGCAGAAAATCAGAAGCTCAAATCAACTATTTGCCTTCTCTCAGTAATGATGTCCTCTTCCTTAGGAGCTTTGGGTACCCTGTAAAGGACTGGGATTATTTATATAGCACTGTCACATATCACCCCTTTCTTATCGTGTCTTGTTTTCTGTTGCTCTGATCCATTCCTGGTTTTCCTTGCTTCCTGTTTTTTCTTCTGACCAATTACAGGTTTTCCTTTTTCCACCCTGCCTTCCATCACTGCTCCTATATAAATGTGCTCCATCCATTTGTTCTGTTTCCTTCAGCTGCCAGTCTGGTCAGTCTCAGGTATACTTTGTTTCTTTTGTGTGGACCATAATAGCTTATTTTTAATTTTAAATAAAGCAGTTTGTGCTAGAATACGGCCATGAGGTAAATGCCTGGAATTGGTGGGATAAGGCACAGGAATGTCAAGAATTGTATAGCAATGTTATTTGATTTTTAAATGCTAATGAATCTGGGATCTCTGCATGTACAGTTAAACTTTTCTCTAAAACAGTCATGTTTCTACATGCTCTTTATTAAAGGATTACTGTGGACTATTATTATTATAATTGCACAATTTAGTTAATGCTTTTTATGAAATACAGGTCAGAAACCTTTCTCAGTACTATCATTTATTTAATGAGCTATGAGTTAACAGACACAAACTCATTTTCAAAAATATAAATGTAAACTGAGTTTTATTGATTGGAGATGAAGAATGCTCCATTAAAAATAGAATTACATAATCACATATCCTAACTGAGAGAGTCTCATTTTTTAGAACATATTTTTTCAGCCTAATACTTTAAGCATGTTACAAATTATATTATAGATTTCTAACAAACCTTTACTTCTTATTACACCACACCACCCTATGTAAACAGTAAGAACAAGCTAAACCAAAGTGTTAAAACACCAAGCAAAACATGACTAAGACAACTACTGGGTAAAGAGACAAAGTAAGCAAATGAATGAACTCCTGATTGTATACGCTGTACCAGTGGCTTGAAAACAGGAGACCATCTCAAGGTATCTTTCCTGGTTATGCTTATTATTATCATCCTGCTTACTGGAATGCTAGAAACAGCATGACTCTAACGTTTACTAACAGTAAAAGAAAATGTCTGAACTGCAAAACACAGGCATTAATAGGAAATATAGACAAATTAGATATTTTTACCAACTCGGCTTAATGCTGACTTTTGCTGTATTCTTGTTAGTTTATCAAAGTTTACTTTTCAATGAATAGATTCATCAAGGATTTAAAATTGTTTGCTACCTTATCAAAGCTTGCTTGCATGCCATATCATTAGACAATATTAGTTTAAAGGGGCTTCTGTAAAGATACTTCCATGTGATAGACTTTAAACATTTTAAACTTTTGGTAACTAATGTCTTTGGATTAAAATGCCATGGATTTTGCTTTTGACTATTCATATAGAACAAATGACTTATCCCCCCTCTTTATATGGGGTCTACACAAAGATTGTAAAGATATATATGCATTCTTTGCTGGACATAACAGATTCTTCATAATATCAATTAAAAAAATGTTTTAGATGTTTCCTAAAATAATTGTTACTAAACAGGGAGTCTTAATATTATGAGCTCTGATGATTAGTCCACAGAAAAAGTTGTTGCAAAGTTTGAACTTTTTATGTAGTTAATGGCTTACTGCTGTGCATCCCATTCAGATAAGGGCTTTCCAATTAGTCCTACTTCTCGAATGGGAAGAACAAGTTCCTTCTTCTCTTTTTTCTAAAAAATACTGAATGCAAGTTTATATTCTGGCCTCAGTATCTAGTTGTAATATAATTTCTAACTATAATAAAGAAGAAAACTTTGGAATACATAATATATGAAACCAGAGATGCCACCTTCCCAAGCTGGTCATTCAAACCACAATTTCAAGCAAAAGAAGCACCTGACAGCTCAAGAACCTGAGAAGAACCCATGTACACATGGAGAAAAATGACATAATCATAGTATAAAATGTATTAATAATATTGAAAAAATCCCAAAACATCAATGATTTCATTCATAAATGTCTTCTAAGAAAGCCCTTATAAAATGGAAATAGATGTAATCCATATCACAACAATAAATGATAAAAACACCAATGGCGCAGTAACAGCAATCTTCAATAGGTGACTGAGATAAAACCATTAACAAAAAAACGGGCACAACATATAAAGAGTGCAAACAGCGTTCAATTACAAAGTCTGTATGCAGTCCACATGTATGCATTTCATCAGCATCGGTCTAGCTTCCTCAGGAGAACCAAAAAGGTCTGTTCATTGCTACAATATTCACGTAGCATCACCACAAATCTAAATTTCCAGGGAAGTTTATATTCTGCAAGTGAAATGGATCCAGGCTTTACAGTAATTTAAAGTCTTTAAGAACCTGAGAGAATGGCTTAGATGCAGAATATCTAATGTAAAGATCACCATGATGTTGTCCAGCCTCCAGCAGAACAGGGATAACCTGAAGGAGAAATTATATGTACAGAGAAAAAATAAAATGCTTGTCTTACTCTTGCAAAAACGTTTCAAGTATTATGTTGCCCTTAAAAAAATATGGCTTGATACAATGTTATGATTATACATGTTTGTTTGACTACATTTCATTTATTATTTATGGGTGTTTGGCACATATTCTGTATGTGCATTTCATTTATCTGAGTAAAAACATTTACATTAAGTACTTATTGAGTGATTATATTGGTACAAACATCCTAGTGTACATGAAGACAATAAAAATGAAGTCATAGCAGATAACAGATAACATAGCAGAGTGTCATTGGTGCTAAATATAGGTCATTACACTCACGTGAAATATGTGTTCCAAAACAGTATCATTGAAGGTCATCAATCAATCAGCACTTCTTAATACATAGCATACAACACAAATAGAAGTATATATGGCAATGGTGACTATGTTTAGTTATAGTTTTGGAAAATAAAAGTAAGTAAACATAATTATTTTTCATTTCCCTTTGAAAAACAGATTTATTCTTCATGTTCTAATCTCTATCATCAAGTTGTTTAAAATGTGTCAATGAATAACCAAGTATGACATACAGAATTGTGCAGACATTTTGTCAATGAATCCGAGCAGAGATTCGAAATACTTTTATAATAATAACAACATGCAATAAGGAGGGAACATATTAAACGCAAATAAACAATGCCTCTAAGAAGTCAGCTGCTGAATTATCTTTACAGAAAGCAAATATGATTCTAATACTAAACAACACTAAAGAGAAGACACACACATGAATGCATTATATATTACTTATATTTTAAAATGTTGTCTATTTGACAAAATTACCCTATACAATTATAGTTTATGATACATATGTAGTATTTCAAGGTTTCAAGAAAATTATTGCCATTACTTTTTATTTAAGCTTTAGCTTTCCCCAAACCATTCTTGCGCAATGTGAAAAACAGTTCTTTGTAAGCTGCCCTCTTGAAGGAAGGTCACTTTGCCATAATCATAATTAGGAGAGTTTGAAGAGGAGCATCTAAGAACTGAGTTCACCAGCCTCAAAAGAATCCCAATCTCTTGGAAACTCTTTTAAGTGAAGACAAAAAAACATTCCTGTGTCCTTTTGCTACATACTTAAATATCTCAGTCTTGGGATGAGATGTTAACCTTTAAAAATTTCTCACACTTTTGTCTGTGTATGAAAAATTACTACTCTTCTCAAAGTATCTGTCATTGGACCTATTAATTCTAGTTTTGTTGCCCTAAATTATGATCTTACCTAAAGAATACCAAAACCTACATTAAACAAATACTTGACTATCTATATCTTGTGAAAAGCATGCCACAAAGCATTATTAACTCAGAGATTTTGAGAGATAGTGTTTACTTTAACAGAATAGACATGTATGGTGTGTATAAAAGATATTCCAAACATGCTTGGCACTATTTCAATTTGAAGTCATTATGTACTATACAAGTGCAATGGGAAAAAGAAAGATGAAACATGAATAAGGAGCAATTTGCGAATATTTGTAACATGTTGCTCCTTTTCCATTTATTTTTACTTAGTGTGCATTTTTCTGGTTGCACTAATATATTGCGATTATATTTGCGCATGCTGAAGAATTTTGCCAATATTGTCTGAAAAATAAATATTATTGTGTATGTGAAAATTACACCAGCTTTTAGCATGTGCTGAAAAAAGGCAGAAAAAATATTTGCAAACTTGCCTGTTTTTATTCAAAATGTGCTCATATTTACTATTTGAGTGTTAAATGTTTAGCACATTGCAAACATAGTTTCCGACATAAATTTATTCTCTTTTTATTTATTTAGTACATCACCCTCTATATCTCTTACCTTTAGTCACAGAATGCACTTACTGATATACTATATGGACAAACATTTTGGAACACACCACTTGGTGTTTAAATCAGACCCATTGCCACAGTGTATAAAATCAAACACCTAACTATGCAATCTGCATTTACAAACATCTGTGAATAAATAGCTCAGTGAATTCAGTTCAGGAAATGTCATCCCTGCTAGATATTTCACAGTCAGTTGTAAGCAGTGGAAGAGTTTAGGAACAGTGGCAACCCAGCCATGAAGCAGAAGACCATATAAAGCCACAGAGCGGGGTCACTGAGTGCTGAGGTACATAACATTGAATTCAAGGAATGGGTGTCCATGGCTGAGCAGCGGCATACAAACCACTACTCACCAAGTACAATGCCAAGCATCAAATCAAGTGGTATAAAGCATGCCACCACTGGACACTGGAGCAGTGGATATGTGTTCTGTGGTCTTCGCTGTTTGGCAGTCTGATGGGCTTGACGAATGCCAGGAGAACATTTCCTACCTTATGGCATTGGCCAACTGTAAAGTTGGTGGAGGAGGGATAAAGTTGTGGGGCTGTTTTTTCAGGGGTTGGGCTAGGTCCCTTACTTCCAGTGAAGGGAAATTTTAATGCTTCAGCATACCAAAACATTTTGGACAATGCTATGCTTCCAACTTTGTGGGAACAGTTTGGGGAAGACCTTCTATTCTAACATGACTGTGCCCCAGTGCACAAAGCAAGGTCCACTGAGACATGGTTGGATAAGGTTGGTGTGGAAGAACTTGAATGGCCACATAGAGCCCTGACCTCAACCCCATCAAACATATTTGGAATGAACTGGAGTGGTGATTGTGTGCCAGGCCTTCTCGGCTTTCACACAGCAAGCCTTCTCAAAATTGTGCCTGTTGGTGTAATGGTTAGGTGTGTCAGAGGTATTTGAAAAGTAATCTTGGGACTGGTACATATGAATAAAGCAGAAGAAAAGGATAACAAGATGGATGCCAGCAGCCTCCATTTTATGTCAGTTTTTGGACATCCTTCTGTGTGTTCAAATCTTATTCTGTGTCCCTGAAGCTAAAAGAAAGTCCTCCACATTCCTAACTCTGTTATCTAGTATCACCGGAACAGATAAGGTGGGCATTGTTTGTGGTTTATGACTCTCATTGTATTTCTGAAGACACAGCTGTGTCTATATACATACTAGAGGAGAAGGGGGGCTTCTCTGCAACTGGCTAGCCCACCCAAACTGGCGGAAACTGACAGACACAGACACACTGAGATTATTGGGATTTTTGATTTGTAGGATCTAGTAAGGGTTATTATAAATACACCTAGTTGATTCAAATCACCCAATAAAATATATAATTATATCACATATTCACTAATAAAAATGTAAAGTATAATTAATCAATCCTACATATTAATTAGAATATTGATTTTATTGTTTTATTAGTGTGGTATATATTATATTATACATTTTATTTAATGTGAAATGATAAGAATAAGAATATGATACATATTTACTCTAATTTCAAATTGTATTAACACTTTTAGACATTTAAACATATATTGTCTAATATTATACTCACAATCCAGGTGTAGCTATAAACCATGACATCATCTCATTTAAATTAAATACACCCATCCATTCAATTGGCTAGAAGTTACAGACACAGGGTGTGAATCTGAGATAAGGTTTGGTTGATAAGTTGATACTGGGGGTGGTAGAGAGGGGACCTGAGATACCTGAAAAGACCTGGGGAGACTGATTTTGGGAGAGCTGCCACAAGTGGGTGAGAGATGGGAATGTTTTAGAAACGGGCTGAGTCTCTCTCCTTCTGGGGAGAACTCAGGAATATGAGGCTTTTAATAGCACATGTTCACTATAACAATAGACATCTTCATACCCATAGTATTGAGCTAAGTCCCAGGAGTAACTCCCATCACTCAATTCTTCAATGTAAGGAGTCTCAACTGCAAACCAACCTCTGCCGGTAATGTATAAATGTGGTAATTTGTTTCTAGCATAATCTCATTTTTTATGGATGTCATTAGCATATATATTTGGGTAAATTAAACTTAAATCCCACACTTTCTGGGATCTATATGTTTTAGCCTGGTGTTTATCTGTCATCCTTTCTGCAGAAGGAAGCCAGAGGAATATCCTAGAGATATTAACAAAAGTACCATAAGTTCTTATAGTCTAGCTATTTACCCAAATATGTCATATCTAATCTCCAGAGATTATCTAAGATTTGTATTCTTACAGTCTAAGCTAGAATACATACATTATCATTTACCGAGCAGATTAAGAAATAGCCACCTTGAGTAGTTATATGATTTAGTAATATTACCTTACCTAAGCAGAGTATATGTTGGTAATTTGTAGGTAATTATGGTGTACTATCATTAACCATTTTAAATACTAATCATTGTAGGTTGTATCTTAATAAAATGCATGGCCATCTTACGGTCAGAAACGTACTGCATAATCAATTATTCTACATGCATATTGATATAGGTACAGAGCTGCATAATTAATGTTTTGTCCTACTTACTTATGTTATAAATCATACATGTGAATTATGATTAACATCTATTGATACTGTATTTTGTTGTTATGCTATTTTGATTACCATTTGATCTTTATTCTATATTCAATAAATTAATTATTATTTTATTAATAATTGTTGCATTGCATTTACTTTTGTAAAAACGTCATCCAAACTCTCACATACATAACGAATTCTTGATATGGGTATTTTTAGTCGGACCCATATATATGAATCATCAATTTTCATATTTTTTATGATTCATTATTAATAACTCATATTCATATTCTTATGGTTATTAATAATCCAACAGGTGTTCCAGTACTTTTTGTCCACATAGTGTATATTTCAAACCCCCTTTGTTCATAAGCATTTTCATTGTCAGTGCTAGATCTCAGTGAGATTATGTGACAAAATGAGTCTACATCGTGTGACTGTGTGGGCTTCTGTGTGCTTAATACTATAGGAATTTATGATTTATTATACATTAAAAAAACCAACAAATGCTACTCCATATAGCTAATACTTTGACGCCGGTCTGCACAGCAATGGCAAAATGATATTTAGTTAAAAAAGAGGTTTATAAGTTAATGCCTTGTTATATATTTTAATCATCTCCAGGTGTAATCCTAGGCTAAGCTAAACTAAAATGTCTGCTTATTTCAGTCACCATATTAGTGAAATGAAAAACAAATAAAGAAAAAAGTGTTGAATGCTTTATTTAAATTATAGATACTCTTTAAAAACAATAAAGGCCAAGGCATTTTTTATTTATGGGGATAGCATCAGAAAATGATCCTAGCTCAGGGTTTTATTCCGGGTAAAGTCATATTTTGCATGTATCTTTTTTATTGTATTATAGTCAGTGGCATGAGCATCTTTTGGTCTAGATGATGTTCAAGGAAATTGAAAACTATTCATCCTACTGGTCAAAAAAACTTGCAAAAATGAATAATGAGCAGTAAGTCTGGGTGTCATTTACCATTAGACATAGATATTGCCTAAAACCATTTTATTAGATGTGTTTGGCATATAAATCCATATGTGTGGAAATTATACAGTGCAATCCAATCATGCAGGGTTTCAGGAATTTGTGCCAATAGCAAAGGTGGCTCTTTTAGTGCTAGCCATCAATATTCACAGAAGGAATGCCAAACAGCAGGAAAGATTTGTTCTGTATTGAGATGTGTTTTTTGGGGGGATCAGATACTTCAGTAAATGTTTCAGAATTCAAGTGCGGTTCCATTTTTAAGACTTCCTGTGTTCCTGGAAATCTATTAAGCCTGATATTGAGCTTTATAGTAGTGACAAACATAATGAAAACAAAACATTTAATATGATAGTAAGAGAACAACAGTTTTTCTTTTAACCTGCACCTATTTTTTTTTTTTTTTTTTATCATGTTGTGTTGCTGGCCTGAATTATACAGCTTTGCACTGTTGCAAGGTTATTTATTTGAACAACATATAATTTATCTGCTCCTCACCAATGAAGGATAGATGCTGTCCCAGTAATGCTGCAAACCTTTAACTCATGTTGATTTATACTCTCAAGATATTTTATCATATACACAAGGCCCTGGCACTAAGGCTTCCACAGATCATGTTATCAGCTTACAAATATAGAGTATTAGTACATCTAAAAGGCAAGTCACGCTGTGAGGTTTGACCTGGCTGACTGTGAGCTATGCTCTTGCTACTGCATTTGCTGCTGTAAACAACACCAGAGTCGACTGTCTGCTGTGTACAGCTCGCTGAGGAACTCTTCTTATCCACTGAACACTTGTGGTGCATCGTGCATTGTAAGTTAGCTTTGTGCATATACAGTAAGATATTTTGGAACTGCTTGTCTGGAACATTCAAAACATACTTGGAAAAAGAAAACAATTAACACACTGCATGGATGCTTCAGTTCCATTGCTGATATACAAGTCTGCTAGTCTTATTTAATTTACGTTACTATGGTATTCCATGTACTTGGTTGCTTGCCAGTCTAGGTTTATGGGTACTTGATCATTTTAAAATAAATGTAGAGAAAAACGATCTGAATATCGTAATGATGCATTTTATCAGATGGAAAGTGAAAAGGTTTGCTGAGAGTTCAGTTACAGTCTGACAAAATAACAATCCTTTTTATCACTTGCTAAGTATGGCACGATTAGTCATACTTTGAATGACCGTTGCTTGGGCAAACAGAAAGTTACGAGCTAAGCTGGCTCTACTCCTGCAGCAAATAACTCTTTCATAAATCCTACAGATTTATTTACTCTGTTTTGTTTTTCTTTCTATCTTTTCCAATAATGCAAAACTGGTTTGTGTGATATATACTGGTAATTTAACTGGATAACAGGCAGGAGACTAACAGAGTGAGTGTAAATATTGGTCAGTACTGTTATAACAAGCCAGAGCTGGATTATGTACTGCTGTATGTACAAGTAAAACCTCCTTGTATGAATTAACTTCTTTTTTGATATTATTCAAAAGCTTGTATACTAATCAGAAAATTCCAATAAATATATTAGATCATACAGTTTATTAAATTAACAAACATCATTTTAATAAGCTTTTGTATTTGAGAAGAATGTTAGATATAATTTTATATAGTAAATATAAAAATGCTCAGAACAACAAAACAAAGTTCTCAATTAACCCCTTCGCGACAAAGGACGTGTCAGGCACGTCCTGGGAGAAACTCCCTTAACGACAAAGGACGTGCCTGGCACATCCTGCGGTGAATCAAGCGGTTTTCGCGATGTGGGGGCAATAGCCAGCACCGAAATGTCTGCTCTGGGGCACCCACGATCGCCCCACGGAGCGATCGTGGGAGCAATATTGAAGGAGCGTGCTGCTCTGTCAATATGGCTATGCCCTCTGCCGGTCTGAGCTTCGGAAGTGAAAATAACTTCACTTCCGTCGCCCTGAATATGCTACTTGTCTGCCCCTAGTGGTAGTAAAGTAGCATAGCAATGGAAAAAATTTAAAATAAATATTTTATTAATTAAAAACTGGTTATATAGTTAGATTAGCCTATAGGGTTAACATTATTTAGCCTTTTAGCCTATAGGTTTAAAATAATTTTTAGCATAAGGGATAGGGTTAAAATTAAATTAAAATGAAAAAATATTAAGGGATGTAATAAGGATTAGAGTTGGGGTTAAATTTAGTGTTAGGGTTACATTTTGGGTTCGGGTTGGGGTCAAAAACACTATTTTTTGGGTTTCGCCCCATAACGCGCAAAAAAATACCGAAAAATATAGAAACATGCATATTTATGAACTCGGGACAACATTTAGAAACTATTTAGATGGGGTCTTTTTTAATGATTTTATTTGTGTAAATCATATTTTAGGTCAAAGTTAGAAAAAGTGTGTTTTTAAAAAATTTACATCATATTTTTTGATTTTTTTTTGTAGTAAATTATAAGATATGATGAGCATAATGGTATCTAATGAAAGCCCTTCTTATGACGATAAAAACAACATATCATTTCTGTGGGTACTGTATGTGAGAAAGAATAAAATTGCAGCTAAACACCCCAGAAATGTCAAAACAGCCATTGTCACCAAGGGAAAGTCAAGGTGAAAATGTCTTGTCACTAAGGAGTTAATGAACAAATATACCACACAAATTTACTTCCTAAGAAGTATGACATGACTCTCCCACTTGTAGGTCTATTTACTTAAATGTGGTTAAATTACATAACCTATTAAAGGGACAGTCTAGTATAATGCACAGGCTTTTAGCCCTGTTTGATTTGATGCAGGTATTCTGTATAAATCCCATGTTTAATATTTGACTCAAGCCCTCCCCAGTGATTACTCTGCATGTTCACTGCAGGTGGGGCAGCACTGATTCTATAGACACTGAGAATATAAAGTTTTGTTTCATATAGTCACTTCCTGTCTTCCTCAAATTGAGTCTATTGAGTGGCCTATGAGTGACATTGCTCTTGTTCACAGTAGGATCTCCTAACAGTGCAACACATTGTCTGATTACATCAGT
Organism: Pelodytes ibericus; assembly: GCA_036172795.1. Classification (NCBI taxonomy): domain Eukaryota; kingdom Metazoa; phylum Chordata; class Amphibia; order Anura; family Pelodytidae; genus Pelodytes; species Pelodytes ibericus. The sequence continues at coordinate 95,820,315 of CM069860.1, forward strand.
AGAGAGATAGGATATTCCATTAATTTGAATGGCATTATTCTCATTGGTTCCTGCAAAAAAAAAAAAGACAATGACTTTTACTCATGTAATGTGGGCGGTCCTGGCTTATTGCAAACTGCTGTAGTTTCACAATTTCTTCAAGCTGTAAGTATTTTATGTTTTAAGCAATGCAAAATGTAAGACATATTATAATATTTGGAAGATGCATTTTGGGCACTAGGCAGTCCCTTTAATGTCTGATGTTTGTAGTTCATTTATCTGTTCACCAGGGATCACTTGTTAGTGAATATACACTTGTGTACAGTTGATATATTCTTGACTGTGCAATGTCAAAATGCCATTAATCTATCTGTGAGACAACAGCATGCTGGATTATAAGTGTCATAATGTTTTTGAAATTATTGACAATTGTTTGTAAGTTTAACAAACTAATAAAAAAATATTAACTAATAACCAAAGTGGTAGCCTGAACTGGCTAACTGAATTTATTCCTTATAAATTTTGATTATGATTTGCGGTACTTGAGAGTACTACATGTATTATAATATATGTTTTGCTGATTCACACAATATCCCCTGCACGGTAGCCACAATAACAACCTCTGTGATCCATGGAAAGTCCTGCAGTAAGCTACTTTGCTAGTACTACACAAGTTGGCTTCACCCCAGACAACAAACTACTAGACATGTGCAAAACTAAAATTTTCGTTTCGTTTTCGTCCATTCGGACGAAAATGTTATTTATTTCATCTAAAACGAATTTCATTCATTACTACATTCGTTTCAGACGAAATTCGTTCATTATTTTCGTTTCGTTAATTTTAATTCGTTCGCTTTATCGAATACAATGTAATACTATTGGCTTTCTATAAACCGAACGAGAGCCCCATTCATAAGAAATTCTTATGAATGGGGCTCTCGTTCGGTTCATAGAAAGGCAATAGTACTACATGTGTTCTATAAACCGAAAGTCTATAAACCGAACATTCGGTTTATAGACTTTCGGCTTATGGAATACATGTAATCCTATTGCTATTCTATAAACCGAACGTTCGGTTTATAGAATAGCCATAGGATTACATGTATTACATAAGCCGAAAGTCTATAAACCGAACGTTCGGTTTATAGGCTGTGGGCATTTAACTATACAGAGACAGAGTCTCCATTCATAAAATTATGAATGGAGACTTTGTCTCCGTGTAGTAAAATGCCGACAGCCTATAAACCGAACGTTCGGTTTATAGACTTTCGGCTTATGTAATACATGTAATCCTATGGCTATTCTATAAACCGAACGTTCGGTTTATAGAATAGCAATAGGAATACATGTATTCCATAAGCCGACAGCCTATAAACCGAACGTTCGGTTTATAGGCTGTCGGATTTTAACAATACGGAGACAAAGTCTCCATTCATAATTTTATGAATGGAGACTCTGTCTCCGTATAGTTAAATGCTATTGTATTCTATAAACCGACTTTATTTCGGCTTATAGAATGCAATAGTACTACGAATGGACGAATGAACGAATAATTTTCGTTTATTAACCATTCGTTCATTCGGCTTTCGTTAGCTTAGCATTTTCGTTCTTTGTTTTTCGGGCGAATGGACGAAAATGCTATTTTCGGACGAAAATGCATTTGTCCGAAAACGAATGCACATGTCTAGTATATATTCACATGTAAATTGCTTTTTTAATAAAAAATTATGATATAAAAAAATTAATTTCTTGTTTTTATTTCCTTTTATGTGACAATGCTGCCTCTCTCTTTCCCTTGCCCCCAGATTTGTCGCTCTCCCCCCCTTAGTGTTGTCTCTCTCTTACCCTCCCTTTATCTCCCCCCTCGCTCCCCTTGTGTCTGTCTCTTCCCCCTTCCCTCCCCTTGTTTCTCTCTGCCCCCCTCCCCTTGTTTCTGTCTCTTCCCCCCTCCCTCCCCTTGTTTCTCTCCCCCCCCTCGTTACTCTGCCCCCCCCTTGTTATTCTGTCCCCCCCTCACCTGTTTCTTGCTCCCTGGTGGCTAGTGGGGGCAGCCGGGGGATGTATGCACTATACATAATAGACGGAAGTGTCGGGCAGCATGGAGGATGTCTGCACGATTCGTGCAGACATCCCCCAGCTGCACGATTCTCCCTGGTGGCTAGCGGGGCAGCGGAGGATGTCTGCGCGATGAGCGCAGACCTCACCTGCTGCCGCCAGGAACGACCGCCAGGACTTTTATGAGGAAGTCGGAAGTACCCAGCTTCATCATAGAAGTCCCGGCGGTCATGCCGGGCGGCAGCAGGGGAGATCTGCGCTCATCGCACAGACATCCCCTGTTGTTAGAGAGGGGGATCCAGGTCCCCTGCAGCTCTTCTGGGGACCTGGATCCCAGTCTTATAGTCTGACCTCAATTTGAGGTCAGATTATAAGACGACCTCGATTATAAAAGGGGTATTAACACTTCCCTTGCTGATCACAGTTTCTTTTTACTGTGATCCGTTTCCTTCCAAGTTTATGGACCTCATTTAGTTTTTTCAAAATAAATTTTATTTTGTAAATTTTTACTATATTACTTATATTCTTTTCATGTATTAATGTAATTACAGTTAACTCCTACAAGCCTGTGCTGTGATTATGACCAGAGCAAACGTTAACCCATTCGTGACGATGGGACGTTCTATGCCGTCCTGATTTTAAGTCCCTTAAAGTCGTTAAGGACGGCATAGTACGTCCTGTGTTAAACAGCTCATATCGCGGCTCGGATCATGCTGCAGGCACTTGCAGCGGGATCCCACCTGTCAGATGAGGCCACTTTAAGTGGCCTCAGTCTGACAGGGGAAATTTAGCTGGTGCTCAAAACGAGCACTAGCTACATTTCTCTAAATCGTGCGTGACGTCCGAAGGGCTTGCAATTTTTGGGCAGGGACCCACAGGGTCTATTAAGACCCTGATTGGGTCTCTGCCATAGTGTTCCTGGCTAACGATCACCTTGTGATCAGTGCCCAGGAACAAATCCTGACGTTTTGGTGCTAACGTCATTTGGGACGCAAGTACCATATGTCACAAAGGGGTTAAACCTCTCCACTTTTTTCAATGTATTTTTTAATACTAAATTCAAATCATTTCATGCTATTGGCAATGCATTCTATAAACCGAAATAGAGTCGGTTTATGGAATACCAATAGCAAAATAGCCAATACACATACATTACATAAACCGACATAATGAACGAATTTCGGTTTATGGAATGTAATGCTATTGGCAATGGCATTCTAGAAACCGACTCTATTTCGGTTTATAGTAATGCCATTGCAAATAGCATTACATTATACATTCCATAAACCGAAAGTCTATAAACCGAACGTCGTTCGGTTTATAGACTTTCGGCTTATAGAACAGCAATAGCATTACATGTATTCTATAATCCGAACGTCGTTCGGTTTATAGACTTTCGGCTTATAGAATACTATTGGCTTTCTATAAACCAAACTAGAGTCGAGTCCCCATTAAATAAGAAATTCTTATGAATGGGGAGGGACTCTAGTTAGGTTTATAGAAAGCCAATAGTATTCTATAAGCCGAAAGTCTTTAAACCGAACGACATTTGGTTTATAGACTTTCGGCTTATAGAACAGCAATAGCATTACATGTGTATTCTATAAACTGAACGTCGTTCGGTTTAAAGACTTTCGGCTTATAGAATACATGCAATGCTATTGGCTTTCTATAAACCGAAAGAGTCCCTATTCATACGAATAGGTCAATTGACCTATTGGACGAAATGGACGAATGAATGAATGATTTTCGTTTATTAACCATTCGTTCATTCGGATTTTGTTAGTTAACATTTTCGTTATTCGGACGAATGGACGAAAATGCTATTTTCGTCCGAAAATGCATTCGTCCGAAAACGAATGCACATGTCTACAAACTACTGCACTGATGTCAGACCTCACAGACCCATGCCCCAGCCAGTTAGATTAACCTTTTTATGCCTGCAAGATGTTCTATACTAGCCTAATATACAGTGCCCACAAGCCTGTAGGATGGCATAGAATGTCCTGGCTTTGGTCCTAAGGGAACAAAGTGCCATGAGGCAGGAAGTGGTTAACCAAAAGGAGAAAAAAAGGGGGAGGGAAGGAAACAACTTTTTGTGGCAAATTATCCAAAGATGGTTGGAAGAATTCAAGTGCTTTCTTTTATTGCCTCATGTGACCTCTCTTAGAAGCCAATCCCCTCATGTGCATGTGTAGGCATCAACATTGCTCATGGTGGACATTTACTGGGGTAGTGGACAATTTAAATATATTCTATGGACCTTGCCATGGACACTAGTGCCCTTGCATTTTACCTTGCTCATGTGCCACTTTAGCGCAAAGAACCCAAACCTTTATTTTGTATTTTAATTCTATTTTCACACCCAGTGAAGCAGTAATTTTAGCAATTCTTACTTACAAGGTTGTTATTGAATATGTAATATGCAATTGCCATTCCTTTGGTACTGAGGACTCTTATCTATTATTAAGTAACCTAAAGTCTGTGCTATATATATATATATATATATATATATATATATATATATATATATATATATATATATCAAAACAGTTTGTAACTGACAGACAACAATAATAACAACATCAACTATAGACATCCTCCAGTGTGAGTTTGGTCACATAGCTTTATATAAAATATTTTAACCCCTTAGTGACAAGACATTTTCACCTTGACTTTCCCTTGGTGACAATGGCTGTTTTGACATTTCTAGGGTGTTTGTGTTTAGCTGTAATTTTTTTCTTTCTCACATACAGTACCCACACAAATTATATGTTGTTTTTATCGTCATAAGAAGGGCTTTCATTAGATACCATTATGTTCATCATATATTTACTACAATAAAAATCATAAAATATGATGAAAAATTTAAAAAAACACACTTTTTCTAACTTTGACCTAAAATATAATTTACACAAATAAAATCATTAAAAAAGACCCGTCTAAATAGTTTCTAAATGTTCTCCCGAGTTCAAAAATATGCATGTTTCCATATTTTTCGGTATTTTTTTGCGAGTTATGGGGCAAAAACCAAAAATAGTGTTTTTTGGTTTTTTCCTATATTGATCTTTTGACCCCAACCCGAACCCAAAATTTAACCCTAACACTAAATTTAACCCCAACTCTAATCCTTATTATATCCCTTAATATTTTTTAACTTTAATTTAATTTTAACCCTATACCTTATGATAAAAAATATTTAATTTTAACCCTATAGGCTAATATAGCTAAATAACCTGTTTTTAATTAATTAAATATTTATTTTAAATATTTCCCATTGCAATGCTACTAAACTACCACTAGTCAAGTAGCATATTCAGAGCAACGGAAGTGAAGTTACTTTCACTTCCGAAGCTCAGACCGGCAGAGGACTTAGCCATATTGACGGAGCAGCATGCTCCGTCAATATGGCTCCCCACGATCGCTCCGTTGGGCAATCGTGGGGGTCCCGAAATAGAAATTTCGGTGCTGGCTATTGCCTCGATGTCGAGGCAATAGACCAGCACTGTTAAAGCGGTTTTCGCGAGCGTTGATCGCGAAAACCGCTTCATTCAATGCAGGACGTGCCAGGCACGTCCTTTGTCGTTAAGGGAGTTTCTCCCAGGACGTGCCTGGCACGTCCTTTGTCATCAAGGGGTTGAATAAATGCCAGGATTTAACCCCCACAATATGCCAGAATTTTGCAATTCAATATGCCAGCATTTAACTCCTCAATATGCCAGAAGATATGATTTTGCCAATTAATATGCCAGTATTATTTAGCCATTTAATATTCCAGTATGATTTAGCCAATTAATATGCCATTATGATTTAGCCAATCAATATGCCAACATAATTTTGCCACTGAATATGACAGTATTTTTCCAGATTTAGCCATTTAATATGCCAGGATTTTGCCCCTCAATATGCCAGATTTAGTGTTTTAATATGCCACTCAATATGCCAGGATTTAACCCCTCAATATGGCAGATTTAGGTATTTAATATGCTAGGATTTAACCCCTCAATATGCCAGATTTAGCAATTTAATATGCCAGGATTTTGTCACTCAGTATGGCAGATTTATCCATTTAATATGCCAGATTTAGCCATTTAATATGATAGGATTTAACCCTTCAATATGCCAGCTTTAGCAATTTAATATGCCAGATTTTGCCATTTAATATGCTAGGATTTTGTCCCTCAGTATGCCAGATTTAGCCATTTAATATGCTAGGCTTTAACCCCTCAATATGCCAGATTTAGCAATTTAATATGCCCGGATTTTTGCACTCAATATTCCAGATTTAGCCATTTAATATGCCAGATTTTGTCACTCAATATGCCAGATTTAGCCATTTAATATACCAGGATTTAGCCATTTAATATGCCAGGATTTTGCTCGTTTTACACCACCCTACTCCCCCCCCCCCCCTTTCCCCAGTAATTACCTCCTGGATGCTCCGTGCAGACGATGCTGGTCTCCTCCGTGTAGTCTTCCCTCCTGCACGGAGGAGGGAAGCTCAGCCAGCAGTGGGGAGGCAGCATTTCAGTGATTCGCTGCTGAGCGGCCAAAATAGCGTTAATTGAGGCGGCAATGTGCCGCCTTTGCAAAAGTGCCGCCTGGGGCAGTTTCCCCACTCTGCCCCATTGTAGGGCCGGCCCTGTCTGCGTCATTCCAATGCTAATCTCTAGTAATGATGCCTTCATTTTGAGCAAACAAATGAATATGATTTTAGCATTATGGTATTAGGAACTAAGTCCAGCTTGATCTCCACAGTGATGCACCTCACTTTTAGATGGGAGGTTGAGATGGAAGGCGATTTGGACTTGGATGTGGGGGTTGAGTTGAGGTCAAGACGGGGATCAAAATTCCATTCATGAATAGCATAGAATAGTTGATTAAGTCAAACTCGACCTCCCAATTCGACCACCTTCCTTCAAATGCGACTTTTAATGAATAGATCCCACTGTTTCTTGTATTATAATTTCAATTTTTGCTCTCTTCTCTGTAATCCAGACTAATCTTTACTATTTGTTGCTCAGCTATCATTGCATTCAAACAAATACAGTTGGTTGTTTTTGTCTCATAGGACTAAATTTATAATCCAGAAACTCAATAATGTTCTTACAATTGGATCTTAACATTAATTTCCTACCACTAAAAACCAAATCTGTTCCTGTGCTACGTGTATTTCCCCCTGTTCCTATCACCTCATACATTTTCATGTCTGGTTCATGTTATGGAATGTTCTGCCTCAAAGAGCAAGCTCTTAAAATGCAACTCATGAAAGAGCAAATTGCAAGGAATTGACAAGGGAATTACAAAGTAGCTGAGTAGGGAACAAAAAATATCCAATTCAGCTGGCTTTAAAACTCTGGTATTTTGACCTTATTTTTGCTATTCCCTTGTCAATTCGCTTCTGTTTCCTCTTTCATGAATAAAACCATAACACTTCATTTTTGTTTCCTCTTTTCTTTTGGTATTATGGTCTTTTAAAGATAATTTGCTACCACATAAATGCATGTGCACAAAGAACTTTACAGAGATTTCCATATCGATTTATGTTGCATTCATCACAAATGCACCAAAATTTGACTCTGTAAGATAATTCTGGTGGAAAAACTATATAAAGTAACACATAATTCAAAATTAAGTAGTTTTATTCTGTTTTCCTTATGAAAATTAAAATTAAATTATCTCAAAAACACATTGGTTACAAGAAGTAAGTAGCCAAAGGTCTCTCCAGGGCTTCAATATTCTTTAGCAAAACTCCAAAGAAATTACAGTGAGCATCCATGTTAGTTTTTTTGGACATACCTTAAATTATCTAGCACACATGGTAACATTTGTTTCTCAGCTTCAATTTGTATAAATTGCAAAAGTCTTGATTATTTTTCTACCGTTTAGTAGAACACAATGGCTGGCATCAACCTTATGCTGCTGATTTATGTTATGCTTCATTAATAATGTTAAAGGCGGGAAGCTCTTAACATATTATAATGATAAAGATGAGTAATTTAGTTTGAGATTTAACTTTAATAAAGAACAGAAAAGAAAATTGCTTCCTTGTGTCTGCTGGAAAATAATGATATAACTGTAAAATTTATAGTTCTGTTAAGATAAAAAATACTTAATACATTTGTTTTATTAATGTAAATCTTATATATTCCAGGTCAAGATAATATTGATACATGATAAAAATATGATTCAACGATATATATTAGTAATTTCAACATTCATATACAGTGTCAGGGAAATAACATTGATTTATGCAGACCTGCTTCCTTTCAAGATGTCTAATGCCATGATGCTTATAGCAAATTCATTTGTTTGTACTTCATGAGCACATCATTACTAGAGATTATCACTGTAATGACATAGAGGCAAGTTATTGTAGTCATGTATCCTCAGTGACAACTGGATAGTATTGTTACAGCTAACCAGAACATGACATTTAGCATTTAGACTTCACAAAAAGTAGTCATTATTTAACAAGGGAGGTGAGGAAATGCAGTACTCAGCAGGTTGTCAACATAACCTAATCATTCCAGTAATATTACAAATATATTATAAATATGAGATATTTTTCCCAGTTCTGCATTAAATACATTGGCCAAGCTTTTCCTTGAAAGTAATATAACATATTATAGAGAGGGAAACATAAAATCAGATAGTAGGAAAAATAGAGGAGGGGGCGAGAGAATGAGAGGGAGTGTGTCTCATGCAATGGAGATCTGGCAAGACATAATATAAAATAAGAAAAATCCGTAATATAGTCTTATTGATATTCATGAAGAGGGAAAAATGGCATTTATTTCGTAGAACAACAGTGAAATTAGTCTTTAGATTTTCAGAGCTTGCCAAGTTAATAAATGATTCCTTGGTTAGCAGCAAAAATAGAACACTTGACAGTGAGGAATAATGGATTAAAGATAGACTATGTAGCAATTTTCAACATGAGCTCTTTCTACAGTCAGATTGTGGGTTAAATGTGTTCACTATCGATCATTATTACCATATACATACACACACACACACATATATATAAACAAAAACTGTCTGCCCTCTCACCCTAATAAAGTTGGCAAAAAATATATAAACATAATATAAATGAGAGATTTTGGCTATACGAATTGGCCAAAGGATAATTAAGGTTACCCGTCATGTCAAGGCACACTCTAAATAGGTTGAGAACCTCCTATCTAGTGGGCACACAAAGCAGTTCATACTGCTACCAAAACCTTTTTAATGTGTTGGAGGAGGTGCAATTAAACCTCCTCCCAACTAACCCCGAACAGCAAGCTGCAACCAAACAATGAGGAGCCAAACAACCTCAACTATTTGCAAGGGATAATAAAAAAATTGGTGAGCTAAGTTAGTCACAGGCACAAATAATATAAATGTGTAAAATCAAGTCTACCAGGTGTAAGCAATGCAATGACATGAGCTCCAGGCACCTGGTATTTGTAGTGGTTAGCCTGAAGTCAGTGCTGCAGGGTCACACCACATGATGTCACGTAGTGTTGCACAACTCTGCCCCTTGAGTCCATTCCCCCTTTTTGTGCTGGGACATAAAAAAGAGGTGGTAACTTGGAAGGGCAGGCAGGGCCGGCCTTAAGTGTTCCGGCGCCCTGTGCGGGCTTCCCCCGTGGCGCCCCCCCCGTCTCTTTCACCCCCTATCTTTGTGTCTCTCTCCCTTCCCATGTTTGTCCCTTTCCTCTTCCTTGCCATGTCTGTCTCTCTCTCTCTCCCTCTGTTCTGTCTCTTTCCCCCCGTCCCCTATTCTGTCTCTCTCCCCCCGTCCCCTGTTCTGTCTCTCTCCCCCCCGCCCCGTTCTGTCTCTCTCCCCCCCGTCCCCTGTTCTGTCTCTCTCCCCCGTCCCCTGTTCTGTCTCTCTCCCCCGTCCCCTGTTCTGTCTCTCTCTCCCCCAGTTCTGTCTCTACCCCCTGCCCCTTTTCTGTCTGTCTCTCTCCCACCCCTCCCCTGTTCTCTCTCTCTAGCCCTGTTCTCTCTCTCCCCCCTCCCCCCTAACCCCTGTTCTGTCTGTCTCTCTCCCCCCTCCCCCTGTTCTGTCTGTCTCTCTCCCCCCTAACCCCTGTTCTATCTCTCCCGCCTGCCCCTGTTCTGTCTTTCTCTCTCCCCCCTCCCCCTGTTCTGTCTGTCTCTCTCCCCCCTAACCCCTGTTCTGTCTGTCTCTCCCCCCTAACCCCTGTTCTATCTCTCCCGCCTGCCCCTGTTCTGTCTGTCTCTCTCTCCCCTCCCCCTGTTCTGTCTCTCCCCCCTAACCCCTGTTCTGTCTGTCTCTCTCGCCCCTCCCCCTGTTCTGTCTGTCTCTCTCCCCCCTAACCCCTGTTCTGTCTGTCTCTCTCCCCCCTAACCCCTGTTCTGTCTGTCTCTCTATCCCCTCCCCCTGTTCTGTCTGTCTCTCTCCCCCCTAACCCCTGTTCTGTATGTCTCTCTCTCCCCTCCCCCTGTTCTGTCTGTCTCTCTCTCCCCTCCCCCTGTTCTGTCTGTCTCTCTCCCCCCTAACCCCTGTTCTGTCTCTCTCTCTCCCCCCCCCCTCTTACCTTTGCCTGAAAAGGTGGATCCAGGGAGGGGGCGGAGCTAACCGGCACAGCGGTGTAGCCCCGCCCCCACCCCGGGAAGCAGAGCAGAGTCTGCATTACGGGGAGCCCCGGGCAGCAAGACAAAGTGCTGCTCGGCTCCCCATGCTTAATGCAGGCATGGGGAGCCGAGCAGCACTATCTCATGCTGCCCGGGGCTCCCCGTGAAGCAGATGCTGCTCTGCTTCCCGGGGTGGGGGCGGAGCTACACCGCTGTGCCGGTTAGCTCCGCCCCCTCCCCGGACCCAGCACAGCATGCCGAGCAGAGGGCTGGTGAGGGGGGATCTTTTGATCTCCCCCAGCCAGTGCCTCTACCGGCTTTTTTTTTTTTTTTTTACACTTTTTTTTTTTTCTTTATACCGGCCGGGCGGGCGCCCCCTGTGGTGTTGCGCCCTGTGCGCTCGCACAGGTCGCACACCACTAAGGCCGGCCCTGAGGGCAGGCATAAAAAGAAAAAATGTATTCTGCATACATATTACTCTCACCAATGGTCTATAATCAAAATATGTTATAGTGTTTAGTTTGCAACACGTTGAAAGTCCATTTATATTATTAATATTTTCAAACCTCATATTTGATGAGCTCTGTGGTGGAGTTAATGTACGTGATACTCCTTAAGATGAGGAGGAAAGTTGCTTTTATATTTGCTATGTAAAACCACCAAGTTGATAGTTGCTTTCATATTTGCTATGTAAAACCACCAAGAATCATTTGCTGCCTGATAAACGTTTGTATATTTATAAGATTTTTTTTTTTTTAAATCATTGTCTGTTATAAGTATTGTGAGTCCAGGTATCTATGTCAGGTCAAATATTACTAAAATCTAAAAAAAAAATCTACCTGACAATGTGGGAGCTGGCAAGGAAGAGTGAGATGAGCCACCCTCCCTTAATTTGTCTCACACAAGTCAAAGTAGTTGACATGTTCACAGTATCCAAGCCTATGACTATATTTAGACATCAAGGCATACATCATTACTAGTGAGATGAAATATACCCTCAAGCAATTTCAGTGAGCACCACAGGATGATACTGATTTTGGAGGAGGGAAAACTGAGAAGAGGTTGGCATATTTCTATCAATTGCAGATTAACTTTATAGTAGCTTGTGATAGCACCCAGTACTTTGGCAATCCTCATAACTGAATGATTTATCTGTCTTAGAATTAACAACAAGACTGCTTGTTTCTTTTATACATAGTGTAGAACATGCATGTGATAGATACCAGGGAAAAAGACACATTTCCTCCAACACCATACAGTGAAGCTAGTGTGTAGAACTGCCATAGCCAATGGGCAATGTGGGCATTTGCCCATGGCCCACCAACAAAGTGGGCCCAACAGCCAAGCTCAGTTTTCTTCCAATAGAAAAGCTAAAAAGATTTTTTTAAAAACAGGTTGGGGGAAGTAAAATTGATGAAGGAAAAGCATTTTTAATTAAATAATTCTAAACATTATAGCTACGTGTAAGATATGAGTAGGCAATACAGGCAAATGTTTTTATTTGCGTTTTTTAACTTTATTTTTCACATAAATAAATTCCACAAAGATTACATATATCTATATACCGTATTCTCCAATGTTTGTTTAGCAAAATTATTACAACTAGTATATCTGGTTGGAATACAGGTACAAATCACCACATAACACTTACAATACAAAACAGCATTTCGTTCCGATGAAGCCAAGGAGTCCTCAAGCCCCACAAGGTCACCACTTACCCAGAAATAAGATATCCAAAAAATATACAAAAGAAAAGAATAAGAAAATGAAATTGTATACTAATATTAATAATAGCAAGAATAACACAGGGTCTTCTTAATTTCAAACTATTTTGGGTCATACCCATGGGAGTCTAACCGGCACTGACTTATCTGAGAATTTTTAGGTGAGTTTGTAATGGTCCAGATCTCTTTCCATTCTCAGTTGTGTTTTCAATTCAAATAATGAATCTGCTTCCAATTGCGGGCTATGGTAATCTTCAGTGCTATAAAGCAATGTGTAATAAAAAATTCATTCGATTTCGTGAGTGGAGGCCATTTTAGGTGTAATAATGCTACCTCTGGTCCCCTTTTTAATCAGATATCTGCAATGACTTCAATGAGATCCAAAGCTTTTTAATTCCTGGGCAACTCCACCAGATAAGAATATAAGAGCCCTCATTAAGTATGCAGCTCCAGTATTGCGATGAGACTGATGGATACATTTTCACCAATACAGTGGGAACCCTATACCAATGATTAATTACTTTATAATGTGTCTCAGTTAAATTCAAACAGTGCAGCCATTTATTTGTTTTAGAGAAGACTTCATTACATTCCTCCACGCTTATTATTTGTCTTATTTCCTTTTTCCAAAATTCAATCTACAGAAATGTCTTTGGTGTGTGTATTATTCTTAGTAATTTAAGTGTAATTTATGTTACTCTCTCCACTTGAGAGGGGTTGAATATAGCTTTTAGTTTGTTATATACCCCCACTTTTATTGGTTTAAGGTTTTTTTTTTTTAAATAGTAAATTTTAAAACAGTTATAACTTTCTGATTGTGGCAGATTGAATTTCTAAACCAGGAATGGGAATGGGATCAAGTCCTGTTCTTTAACCCCTTAGTGACAAGGTATTTTGACCTTGACTTTCCCTTGGTGACAATGACTGTTTTTTACATTTCTGGGGTGTTTGTGTTTAGCTGTAATTTTCTTCTCTCTCACATACTGTACCCACACAAATAATATGTTGTTTTTATCGTCATAAGAACGTCTTTCATTAGATACCATTATGTTCATCATATCTTATAATTTACTACAAAAAAATTCAGAAATTTGATCAGAAAATTTTAAAAACCACTTTTTCTAACTTTGACCTAAAATATAATTTACACAAATACAATCATTAAAAAAAGACCCCATCTAAATAGTTTCTTGCCCGGAGTTCATAAATATGCATGTTTCCATATTTTTCTGAATTTTTGGGGCAAAAACCAAAAAAAGTGTTTTTTTATTTTTTCCTATATTAACCTTTTGACCCCAACCTGAACCTTAAATTTAACCCCAACTCTAACCCTTATGCTATTCCTTAATATATTTTTATTTAATTTTAACCCTATCCCTTATGCTAAAAAATATTTAATTTTAACCCTAACAGCTAATCTAAGCTTAATTTTTAGTTTAGTTTTTAACTAATTAAATCTTTTTTTTTTTACATTGCAATATTGCTGACTGCCTCTAGGGGCAGTCAAGCAACATATTCAGAGTGACGGAAGTGATTTTTTTTTCACTTCCGAAGCTCTGACCACAAGAGGGCATAGCCATATTGCTGGAGCATGCTGTTCCGTCAATATGGCACCCACGATCGCTCTGTGGGGCGATTGTGGGTGCCCCAGAGAGCAAATTTCAGTGCTGGCTATTGCCTCGACATTGAGGCAATATACCAGCATCGTTAGAGTGGTTTTCGCAATCGGTGATCGCGAAAACCGCTCGTTTCACCGCAGGACGTGTCCAACACATCCATTGTCACAAAGGGGTTAAGGAGCTGGTCCACCTTATCTATACCTTTTTTGGTTCCTGAGTGTGAGGGTCAGGTGTTCTATGTTGTATTTTAGTTGCTCACTGCCCATAAAATCCAAGATCTTATTCTGTATATCCAATATGTGCTTTATTTCTTCCAATGTGGTAAATCCAAGTAATTGTTTTAGCACAAAATTACCTCCTCTGATTTTCAAGGTATTAATATTAGATTTCATGCGCCATTTCAGGGCTGATATATTTTTGATATATTCTGCCATCTCTGATTCAATTTTTATCCAACCCTCCTCCGAGGGGTAGTTAATCTTTATTCTTGGGAATGCAAGCCCTCCCTCTGTAGAAGTCTGGGAGATTATATTTTGGTTAATTCTAGGTCTCTTCTCTTTCCAAACAGAATTGGTAATGTTTGTCTGCAGACGTTCTAGCCATCTCTTTGGGACACACAGGGCAGCATTTGAAATATATAGTTCAACAATAGTTCCACTTTGGCAGGAAGTAGGAATTTATTATATGAATTCTACCTCACCAACAAACCGTCAGATTATTCCATTCTTTAAGGAGGCAGTTTGTTACCTTCGAACGTCGTTCGGTTTATAGACTTTCGGTTTTTAGAATAGCATAGAATTACATGTAATCTATAAACCGAAAGTCTATAAACCGAACGACCTTTGGTTTATAGACTTTCGGCTTATAGAATACATGTAATACTATTGGTTTTCTATAAACCGAACGAGAGCCCCATTCATAAGAAATTCTTATGAATGGGGCTCTCGTTCGTTTTATAGAAAGGCAATAGTATTACACGTATTCTATAAGCCAAAAGTCTATAAACCGAAGGTCGTTCGGTTTATAGACTTTCGGTTTTTAGAATAGCATAGAATTACATGTAATCTATAAACCGAAAGTCTATAAACCGAACGACCTTCGGTTTATAGACTTTGGGCTTATAGAATACATGTAATACTATTGGCTTTCTATAAACCGAACTAGAGTCTCCATTGATACGAATAGGTCAATTGACCTATTCGTATGAATGGGAACTCTATTTCGGTTTATAGAACAGCATTGTAATGCTATTGGTATTCTATAAACCAACTCTATTTCGGTTTATAGAATGCCAATAGCACGAATGGACGAACAGACGAATGATTTTCGTTTATTAACCATTCGTTCATTCTTCTTTCGTTAGTTTAGCATTTTCGTTATTCGTTTTTCGGACGAATGGACAAAAATGCTATTTTCGGATGAAAATGCATTTGTCCGAAAACGAATGCACATGTCTAAGAGATATCATATTCTCTCAAACCTAATCTGTACCTAGCACACTAGATGCTGAGCACAGAAGTAAAATCTTTAACTCTGGTAGCAAAATCCTCCACCTCACTAGATCCCTATGGGATAACTGTGTTGCAATTTCAGGCTATGTATCCTTTATACTTAAAAATACTAATATCTTTGAACATATTGTATTTTTTTTTTAACATAAGTCATTCAATAACTAATTTCCTAGCTAAACTATTTCCATAATGTATGGTATGTGTAAATTAAATTAATAAAATATATAAATATATGGTATTCCATATTTGCCACTGAGACTTGCATAGTGCCATCTATTTTTAGCGGGCCACTATCATGAAAATTAACAACGAACAGCAGATTCTAAGGACGGCAGACTTCCAAACCACTCCTGGCCATACCATTCTCCAGTCAATGAATGAAACATAGACCACAGATGCTGGATAGCAACACCATCTGTTTTCAAGTTGTTCCACTTGATGACTTTGTGAAACCTCTCTATCTTTTGCGGGATACCATTTCCTATATCTGCCACCTGTTCTGCATCATTGTACTTTTTCAATACCTTTGATCAAACTACCCTTAAGCCTTCCTCTTACAATCTTCAGAGCACAGCCTCTTTTTCTATGTGAAATATGTGCCTCTTTTCGGTCAGTAAAAAAGCAGAAAAAAATTGTCCTCTAAAACATAAAACTAAGTGACCTTTAAAGCAAGCTTTTATGTTTTATGTTTTGATCAGTACATTATGTGAGCTTTAAGAGTATATTGATATATGTACATGCATAACTAATTAATTGTATTAACTAATTAAATAAAATTGCCGAATACAGTTCTAGCTCAATATCTTTTTTTAGAGTTAAAAATGTTGCATTAACAATCATGATCATGATTTAATATTTTGGGAGAAAACTTAAAATGACATAAAAAGAAATTAAGAAACATAGTTATACATACAAATTTTGAATAGATAAAACATTTTACAGTGAAAGATTTGCTCATCCATTTTAATACTTGATATTTTGATACTAATAACTACATGTTATAATTAAATGAAGGTAAAAAATGTCTAAGCCTATTCAAGGCATAGATACAGACCATACATTTATATATATATATATATATATATTTCTATTTTTTATATTATTAGATCTAAGGATAGCCATTGAAGGATAGCCATTTTACTCATACTTTCTCCCCAGACTGGTCAAGTGTAAATTTTATATTCAGATGATAATTTATGGGATTGTTGCATATGCAATTAAAAATGTTCTTCCCACTATATTCAATATGGCAGGTTTGGCGTGAAAAATATCCTATGAAACATGGCATGTAAAACAGACATTTATCAGGCTAGAAAGAGATTTGAAGGAGGGGAGAGTGTCGTGGGTTTCACAGATGTTGCATGCTATATGTGTATTACTTGATATATTATTTAAATTGTTTAATACTAATGATTCTTTGTGTGAAGAGAAGGATGTGGATTTGGCTAGTAATGGCTGAAAGTAAGGAACCATGAACTATAACTGCTGAATGTCTGATATTATGTATATTTTTATACGTTTTGTACTTATAATAAAAAACTTATAAATTAAATAGAAAGATTCTTTCCACCTTGGTCAAAGAAAAAGTAAAAAACAAAACTCAAGAGATGGATTTAAATCCTAGACACTCAATGGCATACATCCTATTAGGGATACCTAACCTTCATTACCGAAATGAAGTATTTATTGTTGCCATGGGACAAAATTCCATAAGAGGGGCAATATAATTATTTTGTGAACGCTACCATATGGTGGGTAATATGATTGTACAATTCATTTAAAATAAGAACAGAGCATATGTTCTATGTAAAAAAATGTAAACATGCACAAGCAACATTGTGCTCTGAACTCTAAGCCTGCAAAAATAAAAATGGATCCCTGTTGCATGGGATTACTTAGGTTTTTTTTCTGGGCTATGATTAGCTATATTGAATGATGTTTATTATTCCCTCTTTCATATGTATTCTTCAGTACATTCCCCCTTTCCCTGCTGCTTGGTTGTCATTAGGTCACTGTTCAGAATACATATTCCAAAGCAAAATCATCTTGGGTGATTTTTCAAAACAAGTGTCCTTGAATGGCAGGTCACTATACCACAAAATATCAGGTGTTTGTTAAATATTGATTATATTAATAGTATTTTAACATTTGCACTATGTATAGAGGTATAACAATGTAGAAGTCTCAGTAACATAGCACTAAATGCCCAGTGTATGTAAAAAAAAATATAGCGCTACACATCTTACAGTTTTGTAACTAGTTATAAAATATCTGGTAAAATGCTGATGCAATAATTAATTTTTTTTATATGACAGCTCACTTTTTGTGTGTGACTGTCAACAGATGACAGAAAGTTATGCATGCTATCTTTTCCTGCTGATCCATGCACATTACCAAGCATTAATTAACTTTATAAAAATGTACACCTTTGATTTCCTTGTTGATTGCTTCAGCATGAAAAGTCCACTAAAGCTATATCAGTGACAGATGAACTTCATGCAGTTTTTTTCCCCATCACCATGTGCAGTACTGTCAGAATCCCGCTGTTCATCTCTAGACAACAAAAAAATCCCTCTGCTCCCCCCCAAAGGAAGACTCACTTCTACTGTCAGCTGATGAGGCATTTGTCCTCATAGCCTGGAAGTGAGTATAAATGGTACCACATCATTAATTACATCATGCTGTAAAAATTTGGAATTTTATCACTGTTATAGTTGGCTAATTAATATGATATTATAAAAGTTGTACTTGTCTAAACTTTTCTTTCACATATGCATTAATGGGAGAAATTTCTGTCCTTGCCTGCCTGCATTATGCTTATTAAATTGGTCTCATAAAATAAGATTTTCCCTCATGTTTATTATAATTTTACATTTTAATCTCACAGAACTATCTCAAGATTTGATTGAGGGAAATAAATCAGAATCATTTTACATATTGAATATAGTACGAGAGAAGGAGGGAATATGCCTGCTCTGTGTGGATTGCAAATGTTCCATTTTTTATATATGAAATACCAACAAATAGCATTTATGAACCAAGTAATAGCCTTGATAAAAAAAAAAAAAAATACATACAATATAATATAAGTAAATGAAATGTTAATTCCATATTTTAATTGTTGATTAAGATGCTACTGCAAATGCTGCACCATCCCTTATGAATGTTCTAATGTATAATGTTTGATGGTTTGAAAGCCAGCATCTAATATCAGCTGGTTAGTAATCATGCCCAAGGCTGTCAGGTGCATCAGCAAAGGTAGTTATATTTGGCTCCACAGGTTCCAGAGTGCAATCATTTCATAGTACTGATTATTTTGTATCTGTATGAAACATAATTTCTAAGCATTAAAAAACCTTTTTTTTAAAAAAAAAACTTTGTTTAATTATTTGATGTTTTCTGTGATCTTAAGATCATATGATGTTATTTAAATATAAATAAGTACCGAAAAATACTTCTATATTTTTCTATCTCCCTTTTTGTTTGAAATGTTATTATGATGAGTTATTAACTGTATATCTTTTCATATGAGGCTCATTGTCTATATAAAGAGAATGTCTTGAATGCTCCATAACTAGAGTTGAGCGGACACCTGGATGTTCGGGTTCGGCGGGTTCGGCCGAACTTCAGAAAAAAGTCCGGGCTCAGGCTCGAACTTGACCCCGAAGTTGATCCCGAAGCCCATTGAAGTCAATGGGGACACGAACTTTTGGCCACTAAAATGCCTCTAAAAAAGTCATGGAAAGGGCTAGAGGGCTGCAAAAGGAAGTAAAATGGGGGTAAAAGTAGGACAAGTGCCCTTCAAGAAATATGGATAGGGAAATAACATAAAATACATACAAATTAAAAATACAACTGAGTCATAAAATAGCACTAGATGGAATCTTTGATTTAAGCTTTGGAAGAACATAAATCTAAATCTAAAGCATGGCTGCCAGGAGGATCAGCAGAATTATCCATTTGAGAGAGGGTTGGAGTGCAGGGTATTCTCTTTCAGTTTATACTAAGTGACCCATAGGTTGAGGAGGCGGTGACCATGGCAGTGTAGGTGGAAGCGGCAAGGGAGGAGGAGGTAGCCATAATTTTTCAAAGTGCCCTGTAAGCACAGTATTTGACAGTTCTATTTGACTCTCAGATATGAAGTGCACCGCAAGAAGCAAATGTACCATTTACCACCAAAAACTATTAGAATTTTTCAAAGTGCGCTGTAAACACAGTATTTGGCGGTTCTATTTGACTCTCAGATATGAAGTGCAGCGCAAGACGCAAATGTACTATTTACCACCCAAAACTATTAGAATTTTTCAAAGTGCGCTATAAGCACAGTATTTGACGGTTCTATTTGACTCTCAGATGAAATACATGTAATGCTATTGCTATTCTATAAACCGAAATAGAGTCCCTATTCATACGAATAGGTCAATTGAATGGGGACTCTAGTTCGGTTTATAGAAAGCCAATAGCATTACATGTATTCCATAAGCCGAAAGTCTATAAACCGAACGACATTCGGTTTATAGACTTTCGGTTTATAGAATACATGTAATGCTATTGCTATTCTATAAACCTAAAGTCTATAAACCGAATGTCGTTCGGTTTATAGACTTTCGGCTTATGGAATACATGTAATACTATTGGGTTTCTATAAACCGAAATAGAGTCCCCATTCATAAGAATTTCTTATGAATGGGGACTCTTTTTCGGTTTATAGAAAGCCAATAGTATTAAATACAGTGTAATCGCCGAACCCCGAACTCCAACACGGACATACAGTGAAATGTCCATGTTCGGGTCTGGGGTCCAAAAACCGTAAAGTTCGGTACGAACCCGAATCAGTGATAGAGGTCCCCTAGTGCTGATAAAACATGCAAGAAATATTGTGTAGTGGTATTATTAGCTAATAGTCATCATAGTGTACAATTTGAATCTTTGTAGATGTTTACAGAAGTTTACAAATGTTTAAATAATGCATTTTCAACTGAGAAATGATTAGCACAACATTTATAAATGTGGAGACATAGAGACTTGTCGTTGTAACAACTCAGATACTAACCATTTAGTGTCAGGGCCTTTACCAGGTCAGGTAGGAGTTTCAGTGCAGAGATGGAGGAGGTGTCTGGTTTCATGTGGTTTTGATTGTACAGTGTGAGAACAGATATAGAAATAAAGAAATACGGTTTGGAATAAGGACTGAAAAAGAAACAAAAAGAGACCTTAGCAAGAGACAGCAGAATAAGAAAAGGGCTTTAGTTGGAACTGTATTATAAACAAAGAGCTTTAGATCCTAGACTAGACCTAGAAAAATTAGGACTTTTAAATGCATGAGTCAGGGGGTCAGGGCTGAACGCTGAAATTTAAGCTGGATTTCTATTTAGGTGAGCTTTTGTGTAAACATACAAGGTGATGTGAAAATAGCAGCAGCTCATCTTGTAATGAGTTACTGGTGGCCTTACCCATACAATCTCAAACAAGGTTTCCTTACCAAGAAACAATCTGGATATACATCAAGAAGAGGCCTAAAAACTTATGAAGAACATGGAATCAGCTTTTAATGTCAATAAACATTGCAGTCAATAAACACATTTCATGATCTTCTTAAACTTGTGACATAATCAGTGGCTCTTTACTCTTTTACTACCTGCACTTTTTGCTTTGATCTAGGACTGTGAGAATCCAGAGCATTCTCTTTGGACTTTTTGATGAATTTTAAGAATTTTCGTTCGTGGCTCTAAAACAAATTGTATGTGTATATGTATTCAATTTCTTATTTCACAGACATATTAAATAAAATCAGACTCCTCAGTAGCTAATATAAGAATAGGTTAGTGATTCCAATAGGAAGAGTCTTCAGTTTCAATTTTCATGATACTAAAACAAAGTAGTGTAGGTTGATGATACCATTGGTTTATGTCTTCAGTTTCTTTTTTCATGGAATTTAAAAAAAAAATTTTTTTGTATAAGTTGTCAATTTCTTCTTTCATGGATCGAAATCAAACTAGTACTCTACAGTTGTAAACATAAGTGTAGGTTGATGATACCACTAGAATATGTTGTCAATTCTTATTTCATTTTTCAGATTGCTAAAGGGTTATAAATTGGCCAGATTCCTCCCATATATACATCTGAGAAAATTATAGTTATGTAAGCTGAGATATTAGATGGTGTTGTATTTAGGAAGTTGTTTCGTGTGCATTAAACAAGATGATATTAGATCATTATTGATATAATAATTTGATTAACACAGAGTCATATAATATGTTGGACCAGATCGGGACATATTGAATAAACCCTAATGTAATCATCTTTTATAGCACTGTCACTAAAGATCAGTTAAAGATCGAATGAACAAATATGTCCTTTTATTCCACTTTGTAGCTCCGGCCATCACTTTAATTTATTTGCTCCATGGGTGAAGAGGTACAAAAACATATGTCTTCAAAATTAGCAACATTTGTTTCTCGATAATGCAAATTTCAGAATATTTGAAAATGTCAGATTATAGCTTCTGCTTTGACAAACTTTAGTGAGAGTATTACATAATATAACAATTCACAAGAGATTTTTTAAGATTTTAGATAGCATACTAACATCTACAATTTTGTGTCTTTAGAGTCATAATTCAAACAGTTTTTTGGCAGTTAAGTATTATATATTCTGTGAGTTACCCAGAGAGACATATTCGTAAGTATGAATAGCTTTCTATGGTTTTTATGATAAATCTATGGCAAATGCATTTCTATTTGCATTGTGTATACTTGTGCTTTGTGTAGTTGTATAACTGCCTTACTGTCCCCAAGGAATAGTCCAGTAATGTGTTTTAGATTATAGGTATTATAAAGTGTTCCAGGTAATTGGTTTGTGATAAATGGGAGTATGTAAAGCCTCTTTTTATACAACAGCAAATCCATGCAGTGAATTAAATTGGCATCTTAAGATACAGTAAAAAGATAATCCTCAAAAAAAATTGTTTAAAATATGCATCTTTACGGTATTGTAGGAAATAACACAAAGGTTTAGTTTAATATTTTGTTGTCCTTACCGCACAGTGGAAAGGTCTCATAGCACAGTATTTTACTATTTCTTTTCAGGAAGTAACCAATATCATTCTAAAGCAGAGGCCTGAGAAGATTTTAAAACTATAGAAGGACAAGTGAGAGTTCCAGTGGCCTAGCATCAAGCTATATTGACATGTACTTTTAAAGTTACATACCAATTTAGCCTTTGACAAGCATCAGCTATGCTTCCCTTTGAAGGAAGGAGGCTGTTCCAGTCACTCACTCATCTGCTCCCAGAGTGGTGGTCACGCGAGTGGTGGTTAGCTGCTTTGATTTGCAAAGTCTACCAGCATCCAGCTCTCAGAGAAAGAGCTCAGATTTAAGCCAAGTTGGCTTTACTCTATACCTGTTGCACAGGATCTTTACTTTTGCTTCTATCAAAGAAGAAAAAGTTAAAAACTACTTTAGGTTCTTGTTCAGTAATAATAAAAAAAACTAGGCAGGATGGGGACTGCAAATAAACCTGTATGATATATGTACCTGGTCTTTGTGCTGCCAGTTGGAGCCATGATTTTCAATAATTCCAAAAATAAATAGATCTATGAACTTTTCATAATTAAGCAGAATGAATGGTACTCTGTGGGTTCAAACTATGAGAGTGATATATCATTGCTCTAGAAAACCTTGCAAAATTGAACATATTCATAAACACAGAGAGACCTTTGGATGATTTCAGTGAAACAGTTATGGCTCCCATTGGACATTGGATCTGCTTAAGCCTTTTGCTGATTCTTACTATGCAAATATGTGTTATGAATTGAATTTCCCAACAAAGTTCAATAGAATATATTCTCATCAGCAATAATGCCCACATAGGATAATATAGGTGCACAGAATTCCATACAGTGAAACCAAACCATGTTTAGCTGTTAATAGTAATATGATACCATGTTTCTAGGTCATGGAATTAAAAACATCAATACGTGTCTGCCATTGATTATGATAAAGGTATTGGGAAGAACTTAAATACAACTTTATGAAACTCGAAGAAACAAAAAAATGTTCGGCTATGTTTAGTCTGTTGCATAGTGTTTTTTTTTTGTTGCTACGAATAAGTAGCTAAATCCTGAATGGACATAAAGTAATTACTATGAGCATATTATGTAAAGCAGGCAAGTATAGGGGACCATATAATTTCAACATAGACATGGTACTCCAGTAATGCCACTCTAGGATGTTAATAATTTAATGAATATACCAATTGTTTGATATACATCTGTATAGCTGAGTGCAGATGTTTTAAGTGTGGAACAAAACAAGACTGGTTTATTACCAAACATATTACCAACTAAGATCTGAAAGGCTTCCATAATGGGCAACTGGTGGCAAAAAAAAAAGACATTTCTAATTGAAAGATTGCATCAAGTGTAGGCATTTAAATTAGAAATACATTAATGACTAAATACAATACCCTATTGAGCCCCCTTTGCTTATATAGCACTATCAAGGTCCAGACATGTTGTTTAGAATCTTGGGTCAGATCTTCCTTCATCTGACCCAAGATTCTAAACAACATGTCTGCCCCCTTATAGTGCTATACAAAGTAAAGTGGCCCAAGGTCCTTTATTTGAACAATTTCATTAAAGCATTTCAATTTAAAATGCCTACACTTGATTTAGTCTTTCAATTAAACATGCCTTATATGTTTGCTAACAGTTGTCCTTTACCATTGTTTGTACTGTGAAAGTAGAGCATAGAAAAATCATAAATTATCTTTACATTGTTAGCATGGCAGCAAGTGCATGGAAATGTTTAAATTAAGAGAAAAACAAGTTTACTTTTTTAGGGTCAAATGTGTAATTTGCCTATTAAGTCACAGGTGATATCATGTTTAAAATATATTTTTCTAAATTAATGAATTTCCCTACTGTTCTGCTGACACAATGTATAAAATATTTGTATTTTTAATAATTTTTTTATTATCTACAAACACATGATAAATAAGGTTTAGGTTATAGAGACCCTTTGTTATATAAAACAGTAGGGCTACATGCAAGAGTAACCTAAATCAAAATCTTCAATTACATTAAGAATTTAAACAAAGTTGACTAAGGAAACATTAAAAGAACACTACCACTTACACAAGATGTAACTAGATAAACTGGTTATTTAAAACAAACACATATATAAATCATATGCCACTTTTTTTTATATATATATGTTTGACTTAATTGCCTATAAATTGAATAATAAATTAGGAGTTTATCTCCTGGCTCCATTTTGTGAACATTTCCCATGATCCAATATTGTACAACATTTTCTTGCCAGTCTCACATTACAACTGTGGCCAAAGCCTACAGGAGGATGACATAAGATACTCCCCAACTCTCTTACTGACTCCTGTATATCATAGTGGACAGGACTAGGTGGCTGTGTATAACTTTTTTTTTTTTTTTATCAAACAGGATCATAACTCTGGCCCCTTGTAATGTACCATATTTTCTCGGATATAAGATGAGCCAAACTTTGGCTATTCCCTTAGGAAAAAAATCAAAGCCTGAATATAAGACTACCCTACAGGAAAACAAGTTTACCTTGTATTTATTCACATGAATATTGCTTTTTCATATTTAATACAAATTGAAATGATAGAAAAAAATGCATTTCTAGTTTTTATGTCCTTTTATTTGCCCAGCTGCCCCCAGATGTAGCCAATGCTGCCTCCCCCGATTTACCCAATGCAGCCTCCCCCAACTTACCCAATGCTGCCTCTCCCCCTTCCTCCCCCAAAACTTGCCCAATGCTGCCTCTCCCCCTTCCCTCAGACTTGCCCAATGCTGCCTCTCCCCCATGCCTCACCCAGAATTGCCCAATGCTGCCTCTCCCCCTCCCTCCCCAAGAATTTCCCAATGCTATCTTCCCCTCCCTACCTCAGAATTGCCCAATGTTGCCTCTCTCCCCTCCCTCTTCCAGAATTTCCCAATGCTGCCTCTCCCCCTCCCTCCCCCAGAATTGCCCAATGCTGCCTCTCCCCCCTCCCTCCCCCAGAATTTCCAAATGCTGCCTCTCTCACTCCCATCCTCTCCATCCTCCAGTGCTGCCAGACACTTCTGTCTTCTATGACGGACAGCCGGAAGGTCATATGATCTCCCGACTTCCGTCATAGAATTGTCGGGGAGCACTGGAGGATGTCTGTGCGCTATGCCCAGACATCCACTGGCTGCTAGCGAGGGGGATCCAGGTCCCCTGCAGCTCTGTGGAGTACCTGGATCCCAGTATTATAGTCAGACCTCTATTTGAGAGATGAGCCTCGAATGTAAGATGAGGGGCACTTTTCAGAGCATTTGCTCTGAAAAAAACCTTGTCTTGTATTCTATCAAACACGGTAATAGTTACATTACCTTCCCATTCAATGCAAGTCTATGATCAGAATTCTGACTTATAGACTGCATTCTGTGTCCCCAGCACCAAAGTGAGAAATTTGTGATTGAAAAGTCACTAGGGGATGACACCCAAAAACAGTATATTTCACAAAATGGTCACACTTGTTTAGTTACATATTTTATTAAATACAGTAACACATAACAAAAACAAAAGACATTTCTGAAATCAACAATACAAAATAAAAAAATAAAACCTTTACATTTTTTGGTGGGAGTGTCCCTTTAATGGAAAGTTCTACAACAATGGAGTATGAGGTAATGGTGGAGGGTGAAAGTGGTAAATGCTATGACACAGAATATAAAATATTATTCCAGTGGAAGTAATAAAGGCTAATAAACCATTATTGGCTAGCACATACAAAAAATACGTAAAGTGAGAGAGGTTTTTTTTTATGAAGATTGGTTTTAATTTGTTGATCACTGCTAGCCCAGTAAAAAACTCTATCTGAATAGATCCTCTCTGGTGATTACATTTAAAAGTCAGTGTCTCTGTCTGGATTAGCAGTGGAAGACAGCAGACCTCCAACAGCTGTGAGCAACAATAGTGGCTGAAATCCTAACCATGCATTATCTGTATGGTTTATATAGGACAATTGTCGAGAGTTGTTTACTTTTTCTTCAATTTAAGGAGCAAAATGTTAAATTCAATCCCATTTTAAATTCAATGCATTGTAAGCACACTCTTAGGGGTTTATTCCCCAAAATTTGCAGGTGAGTTAAGGTGAGATGAACATTTCATCTCACCAGTTTAGATAAACATTGTGCAGGGACAATCTTTGTTACTTTGCTTAGTAGGGGAAACTTGCCAGGTTTGTCACTGCACAAGTTATTGACACATTGGTGAGATAAAATGTTCACCTACACTCACCTTTTAGTGAATACCTCTATCTTGAAAATGCCAAAATAAATGTTCACAAGATAAACACTGCCGACAGCTGGCATCAAACTCACATTACTACAACAGTTTCTATAAGCACTGCTATGACATATTGCCCTAGCCGAATACATTTCTTATTTGATCTTTTAATTTCTTACCATGTTTAAGTTCAGATAATTTTCTACCAACCAACAAATGTGTTCAAGTGTCTGAATTACCATAAAAAAACAATTCATTCTAATGAGCTAATACTTCTTTGTATTTAATAGATTACAAGTAAATGCTATACTTATTAAAATTTTATTCAAGTGCCTTTGTCAGCTGCTTTGTTCACATTTTGATACCTTCATTTTATACATGACAGCATAATTGTAGAAATGTATCTAGATTGGCCATGCCCTCTTTATCTTTTAAACACATACATCATCAACTCATGCTTTCAGCACACTATTATGTCAATGTCATACATCAAAAGTACAATGTGCATCAGTGATATATTATTTAGTTCTACAGACAATGTCACTTAGGATGATGGACAACCCATAAAGATTCATAGTTGCACACGTATAATCTTTGTGTTTGAAGATGTTAATATTCTTAATCAACTAAAAAAAAGGTTGTTTTTGTGGTTGATTAACAACTTGATTACAAATAAATGTTATGTAAAAAGAAAAACAAGAATAGACCTTTACATAATCCATAATTCCTGGCAACTGTAATGCCCTTTATTTGCCCTTTTGTAAAAGGTCTCTCATCATTATTTTTGTTAGGATTATTCATAAGATGGCAGGAACATAATTCAAACACTATTCTTTTATGTAAAAAATGGTTGCCACATATTCGCAATTGTTCTACATAATTTAAGTATACTACATTATCATACTATGTCACAGATTAAAGGGTCTGAAAGGGTTTGCAATGTAAATGTAAAGGATAAAAATGATCTATACATTGTGTGAGAGGGATTGCAAGCAAATGCAGAGAATAATAGGCAATCTGTTGTTTGTTTACGAGATCACCTTGTGCACCATATGCAAACGAACTGATACAATGAAGAAGTAATTTGCATACAGCACCACAAAGGGATATTATAGTAAAACACAATATTCAAGTCATTTGTATTTTTTGTAAGTAGTATTTATGAAAATAAACTTTCATACTTAACATTTACTTATAAGAATATATTTATATATTTAAAAAAAAATACATGTTCATTATTCTCAAAACAAAGGGAATAAAAGGGCTCTTATTTTATAAAAAGGACAATTGTTTTGTACATTGATACTGTATGTCACAGCTTGAAATATTCTTCTGACACTTTTCATTGTTTACTCTAAAATCCTATGCTCTGTTTAAAATAAAGGATGGCTTGTCTTTATTAGCATATACCATTCGTATTACCCAAGAAAGGTGAGAGGGTAAGGAAAAGGACTAGACAAAGAGAAAGCAAATCCTGTGTTGTGGACTTATTTTAAAATATCACTTTTATCATTGTAATATTAACAACAAGCAAAAAAAAAAAAAAAAATTAAAATAATTAGGGCATTTAATCTTTGACAGATTTGTGCTAGTTATCGCAATAGGGCGATAGTGATATTTCACAGTAGTAATAATACACAATAACATCAACAAACATAACACTGTGAAAAGTGTATAGAAAAGTAGCAATTAAGCCCACAGTGAGCTCTGGACTATAATAAAAACCCATTCAGCCAGACAGTATCCCCTGAGGTTATATACAGTATGCAATATACATGTCATGCAGGAAAAGGAGAAAGCACACACAAAAAATATATACTGAAATTAGCAGGTGCAAAACATTATTTTTAATAAAGGTAGCTATTCTAAGCTAATACCAGACATCAACCAGCTCTGGGAATCAGCCGTGAACACTTATGTAAATATGGTGTCAAGAAACCATCACTCCTAATCTGCTAGATGCTCTGTAGTATGAAAAATACAGGAAATGAATGCTGGCTGAAACACCCTGGTAATAAGGGTACATGAGGTAATGTTGCAACATAGAATAAAAATGCATGATGCATTTATAATACTAATATATGAGTAGTATTTTAATAGGTTCACTGATGCTATTAGTTCCATAGTGTTGCAACCTTTCTATTTTAGTATATATGTTTATAATACATACTTGAAGATTTGTCATGAATACAGCATCACATACATATCATTGCATGACAAGATTTCACTGCTGTTTAGGCAGTTACTATATTTCTTTTCAGTCCTCTGTCTAGCTGACTGTTGATTCATTTATTGCATACATCTAGTAGTAGGCACTATCAACACAATTCTTCAAATCCTATCAATTAAAATAAGACCAGGAGGGCTTATCCAATTAGTTAATCGGTCTGTTGCTTTCGGCCTTGTCTCCTGCTGCTTATTCATTGCAGAAAAATGTATTGAAGATGCCTAGCGTTGAGTAGATGAAAGAGGTGAGAGCAGCAGCAAACCATTAATCTTTATTTGTTAAAAGATAATGCAAAAGGGTGTGAAAGAAAGGTGTCGTGGCATAGGGTATTTTTGGGGACCAAATCTCAATTTTATTTATATCTAGGCCCCAGTGTTATTCTTGTGTGTTTTCTTTACTCTGTCCCCTGCCCTGATTACCAGTGTTATTATTCTGTGTTTTCGGATACTGTCTTCATTCTCTTTCCCTGACGTGGATGTCAGCTTCTGCCATGGATGGTAGTTTTTCACATGCATTTGGGGATCCTTTATAGGAGTAGTAGCCTTCTGCGGCAATCAGGAACTGACAATCATAGTCCAAGAGTCAAATAGCATGACATTGTATCATATGGAATACAAACTATTTTAACCCCTCAGTGACATGACTTTTTTGGCTTGTCTGACACTTGGTGACATGAAAATCAAATAAGGGATCCAGCACTCAGTCAATTGCAGTGGAGAGTTTTATTCAAAAAATATGCAACGTTTCAACCCAGGTGGGTTTTTTTCAAGGCTTGAAAAAACCCCACCAGGGTTGAAACGTTGCCTATGTTTTGAATAAAATTCTCCACTGCAATTGACTGAGTGCTGGTTCCCTTATTTGATTTTTATACACTGTTGGCTTGGGTGGCGCCCCAGGACCTCGGCACCTCCACACACCTTGAGTGCAGATACGGATCTATCTTTATTTATTACTTGGTGACATGGGCGGTTTTAACCTTTCTGCAGTGTTTTTGTTTTTATGTAATTTCTTTCTCTCTCATTTAGTGTACCCATACAAAATATATATTGTTTTTATCGGCATAAGAAGGGCTTTCTTTTGATACCAATATTTAGATAATAGCATATAATTTTATATAATGATAAAATATGGCAAAACATTGAAAAAAAATTCAGATTTTTATTTGAAAAATTGTATACTCATCTACAAAATAAAACAAAAAAATCACTGCTAAATAGTTTCTAATATTTGTCAAGTTCAGAAAAAAACCCATGTTTTATGTTTTTGTGCTTTTTTATTCAAGGTACAGTGCAAAGCTATTTCAAAATCCTTTTTTTCAAAATTAGCGATAGTGACATTGTAAAACTGATATCTGTACTTAATCCATGAATGACCCCCCACATGTACATATTTTTCAAAACTCCGGGCATTTAACTTGGGGTATTTTAACATTTTTCATGTAGCCATTTTACCCCCAACCTTTGCCAAAGTTTGTAGCAAAAATAAAAATGGTGATTTTTCACACAGATTGCAATTCAGATTCATTTACTGAAACATATGATGGGGTACTGCCAAATAACACTTCAATATGTGTTCAGCAACATCTCCTGAGTACAGGGATACCACCCTTGCATAGGTTTGTCAGTTTGTTTAGGGGTTAAAAGGCCACATTTGAGAGGTGCGCTTTTTGGTTTCCAAGTTTGAATTTTGACATGCAGAAAGCCTGTGCCCATGTCCCATCTGGTACATTTTTGAAGCCAGAATATGTATTTTACCCCACAAAACCATATTTTTTTGAAAACTAGACACCCTACGGTATTTCAAATGGTGGTATTTTAACACTTTCCATGCAGTAATTCTACCACCAGCCTATGTCAAAATTTTGGGTATTATTTTTTTTTCACATACATTGTACTTCATACATGAATTTGCAGATCCTGTTCCGTGTCACTGTCAAACAACACCTCAATATGTGTTCACCAACATCTCCTGAGTATAGGGATACCACCCATGTATAGGTTTATCAGCTTGTTTGGGGGTTAAAAGGCCACATTTGAGAGGTGTACTTTTTGGTTTTCCAACTTTGAATTTTGACATGAAGAAAACCTGCGCCCATGTCCCATCTAGGAAATGTTTGGAGCCAGCCAGTTAATTTTACCCCACAAATCCATATATTTTTGAAAACTAGACACCCTAGGGTATGTCAAATGGTGGTATTTTAACACTTTCCATGCACTAATTCTACCACCAGCCTATGTCAAAGTTTTGGTTAGTAATTTTTTTATGTTTTGTTTTCACATACATTGTATTTTGGGCATGAATTTACAGATCCTGTTATGTGTCACTGCCAAACAACATCTCACTATGTGTTCAGCAACATCTCCTGAGTACAGGGATACCAAGCATGCATACGTTTGAACAATACTTGGTGATGTGATGCCAATCTTGAGCTGGCATGACATCACCGCTTTTGTTATATTTCAAGAGCTAGTATGTTGGTGTGTAAAATAACATATGTTACTATATATACACATTTATACGTGGCGATACTATTAAAATGATCCCATATTCAGTGCTCTATGAATTGGGTGAATCTTGTGAATTACCTAGGCTTAGCTTCCTAAACCAAACTGGGATAAATTCACTTTAAACTGCCCAAATCCTGCTATAAATGACCAGACATACAACAACAAAAATGTAAAACATTCCAAGCTGAAGTATGGGCCTTTATTACATATTTCTTCTTAAGTCAATGTTTTACAGATTTTCAGTCATGCATAATTGTAACTTTGCAATCTGGATAATATATAAGGGGAAATATATAAAGCTGGTGTGCATACTGATTCTCATTCCTGATCTTTCCGGATCCTTATAAGTGAATCAGAGGCTCCTTTCCCAAACACTAAAGTGATCAGATGTATAAAGAAGCTGCAATCACCATTGCACAGAAAAAAAAGCGATATTTTAAACTCTTAGACACTTTTGTGTGCAAGAATCATTAACCACCATTGTGTTCTATACCATTACCTATGCAATTTAGGGTAATGCTATTCTTCCATCATTTATAAATAAGAAAAAACTTACCAAGTTTGTGAATACGAACCATAGAACAACTTACTAACTATTTTAGTTATCAATCATGATTATGCACTTATGATTAAGAGTCCATACACTTAAAGCGCATAAAGTGTTTCTGTCCTTTTTTCTGTTGCACAGATGCTCACCATTAAGGTTTTATATTTTCATTATGAACTGTAGTGCCAGCACAATTTTTTCCTTTTGGATTTCTGACCTAGCAATTAAAATCAGATTTTAGCTGCCAGGTTAGGT
Organism: Pelodytes ibericus; assembly: GCA_036172795.1. Lineage (NCBI taxonomy): Eukaryota > Metazoa > Chordata > Amphibia > Anura > Pelodytidae > Pelodytes > Pelodytes ibericus. The sequence goes on from CM069860.1 coordinate 95,852,619, forward strand.
ATGTACAATACAAATCAATTTTTGCCATGACTTGACTGAATTCACACAAACTTGATAAAACCAACAAATTTGGTTCTTACACAAAACACTACCATGTTCTGCCTGGATGATTTCAGTGAGCACTTGGAGGATTTTAACCTGGGAGCTGCAAGGTCTTACCAAGTTCAGCTGTTTATGATCTTTCACTTTCCAATATTTCTAAATTCTACACCCCATTGCTCAATGAATGAGACAGGTGCCGCAAGACAACATTCTTCATCATGTGCAATCAAACTCCAGGCGGATAGTGGACCATGGGCCTATAAAGCTACTTAGGAAATACAATCTTGGGGAAAATTGAGAATGAAGCTAGATGTTTTCTTTCCTAATTTTATTATCTATAACATTGATGCAATCTAACTTTAGTGTTAATTGATGTATTTCTCTCAAGGAGTTTTGGATGCTAAGCAATGACCTTCGAGGTAATAGTCATTGACTTTTCTCAAATAAGAGGACTGTGGGAAACACGAGTCAAGAAATATAAAGAACGATGTAAGACTGAAAAGCAAAGACTTGAAACAAGTGCATTGCAGAAGTAAGTACTGGAGGAATATTCCAAAAGCATAATGGGCATGTTTTAGTATGTCGCATAAACCACTGTTGTCCAACTGGAGGTGTGTTTATCCCCTTCGTGACAACGGATGTGTCAGGCACATCCTGCTGGGAACTCTGTTGCCGACAATGGACGTGCCTGGCACATCCTGTGGAGACTCAAGCGGTTTTCGCAACCAATGATCGCGAAAACCGCTTTAATGGGGCTGGTCTATTGCCTCGATGTCGAGAGAATAGCCAGCACCGAAATTTCCAATCTGGGGCACCCACGATCGCCCCACGGAGCGATCGTGGGAGCCATATTGATGGAGCAGCATGCTCCATCAATATGGCTATGCCCTCTGGTGGTCTGAGCTTCGGAAGTGAAAGTAAATTCACTTCCGTCGCTCTGAATATGCTACTTGACTGCCCCTAGTGGTAGCTAAAGTAGCATAGCAATGTAAAAAAATAAAAATAAATATTTAATTAGCTAAAAACTAGTTATATAGTTAGATTAGCCTATAGGGTTAAAATTAAATAATTTTTAGCATAAAGGATAGGGGTAACATTTAATTAAAAACAAAATATATTAAGGGATAGCATAAGGGTTCGAGTTGGTGTTAAATTTAGTGTTAGGGTTAAATGTTGGGTTGGGGTTGGGGTCAAAAGGTCAATATAGGAAAAAACAAAAAACACTAATTTTGTCTATTGCCCCATAACTCACAAAAAAATTCCGAAAAATATTGAAGCATGCATATTTCTGAACTCAGGACAACATGTAGAAACTATTTAGATGGAGTATTTTTTAATGATTGTATTTGTGTAAGTTATATTTTAGGTCAAAGTTAGAAAAAGTTTTTATTTTTTTATTTTTCATCATATTTTATGATTTTTTTGTAGTAAATTATAAAATATGATGAACATAATGGTATCTAATGAAAGTCCTTCTTATGACGATAAAAACAACATATAATTTGTGTGGGTACAGTATGTACGAAAGAAGAAAATTGCAGCTAAACACAAACACCCCAGAAATGTCAAAATAGCCATTGTTACCAAGGGAAAGTCAAGGTGAAAATGTCTTGTCACTAAGGGGTTAAGAAAATGACCTTTTGAGCTTGTCTTTCCTTTGGTGAAACTGTACCCACTCAAATTATACATTGTTTTTTATCACCATAAGAAGGGATTTTGTTAGATACCATTATGTTCACTACATCACTACAAAAAAATCATAAACTTTAATGAAACACACTTTTTCTAACTTTGACCTAAAAAATAATTTACACAAATACAATCATTAAAAAAGACCGGTCTAAATAGTTTCTAAATGTTGTCCCAAGTTTAGAAGTCTGCTGGTTTCCATGTTTTTCTGCATTTTTTGTAAGATATAGGCAAAAAAACAAAAATAGTGGGGGGGTTTTCAACTGGAGTTACGTTTTGACCCCAACGCGAACCCTAAATTTAACCCTAACCCTTTTGATCCCAACCGTTTCATTTAATTTGAACCCTTACACTTATGCTAACCCTAATTTAAATGTAACTCTAACCTTTATTCTAACCCTAACCTTAGATTTTTAGCTTATTAAGTATTTTTGTTGTTGTTTACATTGCATTGTTGCTGACTGCCTCTAGGGGCAGTCTAGCAACAGCATCAGAGAGATGTAAGTGACTTTTTTTCACTTCCGACACTCTACCCACAAGAGGGCAGCAGCCATATTGGAGGAGCATGTTGCTCTCCAAAATGGCGCCCGCAAATCGTTCTGTGAGCACCAGATCTTAGATCGCAAACACCACTCATTTAACTGCAGGACGGACTAGGTCCGTCCAATGTCGCCAACGCTTTGCCAGACAGGAGGGACCTAGTCCGTCACATGTCAGCAAGGGGTTAAATCTAATAGATTTATTGGACTTATAGTTAGTGAAGTGCTCAACTATTGTTAGGGTTATAACATGTAATGTTGTCTATAAGTAAATTGTGTTTTAATTCATGTGCATTGTCACATGCCCTAGGAGCCTCAGAGCTAGTAATCTAACGCATATTAAGATCCAGTTTCTTACCTTTTAATATTTTGCTCTGGTGAACTGGTTATTTGGGGGTTGTGGCCTTCAAAGAGTGTGTGTCAGCAAACCAAGGAAATTTACTTGCCCTAACATGCAAAATGTGCGCCTGTGTTCTGAAAGCAGGACAGTCCTTCTTATAACAGCACAGTTAGGGATTATGTATTGTATGCCCCTGCACCAACATTACACTTGTAAATTATCCTTTTGAGACACTCGATTCGATTAGCTTTTTTTCCTGTCTCCACTGAGGATGGGTATGACTATTATGCTCTAACATTTGCTGGATTCATCTTTCCTCTAAATCGTTTAATGAGTGTCCCATCCTTTTTTTGTTCCTCCTAGGCTGTTTAAAATTAAAGGGACTTTGCCAACCTAAACATTGCTTACACAGTCAATGAAGAGAATAAAAAATGAGTGAAAATGATCTATACATTATGTTAGTAGAATTGGATGAAAATGAATAAAATAAGAGAAAAGCTTATTTTAAGCATGCCTGTTGTGTCTCCTGCTTATGACATCAGCTTGTGGCTTGATATGCAAATTATACATTGAAAATGTGTTTAGTTGCATATCAAGCCACAGGTGAGGTCATAAGCAAGAAACAACGCAAACTCATTTAAAACATATTTGCCATGCAATTTTTCTAACACAATTTTTCATCATTTTTTATTCCCTCCATTTATATTAAAGCAATTATTGGTAAAAAAAAAAGAAAAAAAAAAAAAGTTAATGGGACTGTGTCAACCTAGTTACGTTATAGAGCACTGATATCATTATGAATTTGGCCAGGCAATCAAGACAACAGTATAATGGAGATCAGCTTTTTATCGTGGGGAGCAGCGATTTAAAAAAATTATAGAACCACGTGGCACATCAATGCAGATTTATGAGAATAATCAGATTTTTGCATATTATGAAAATTGCTGTATAAAATATTTCAAAGGAAAATGTAAAGATCAATGATTTGCCAGCAGCAAACAACTGGTTAGATTACAATGGGGAAAGTTATTTTCGGGCAGCACATCAGTAGATTTGGACTGGAGGCAGGAATTGTGCTTTAGGCTATCAAATGTTTTTAAGGAAAAACAAAAATTCAAATAGAATTATCTTCTTAAAATAGTTTGGCTGCCCTATTTGTCTGAATGACATGTACAGTTAGTTTTGCTATTACCATATTAGATCCTTATACAGCAGTGTCTGTGACACTAAAATTAAGTTACGGATGTATAAATTATACAGAGATTGCCACAGTATTTGCCATGCAATATTTCAAAGACAGATTAATATCTGCTCTTGAGAATGACAAGTCCCTCAGGGTCAACATGAAAGATTGTCCTATAATACCATCGGAAAGTGTTGACGCTGACATATTAGTTATAAAAGATTTGATGTTAAAATCAAATATTTTTTAGAGTGTTCGTTTTTAATGTAAGCTTCTGTGTTCCTCTATAATACACACTGGAGCAATACCCATAGACATAAATATGACTTGTCTTGATAGATTAAATATCTAAATATAAAATAACATTGATCTGAAAAATCTTCATTTTTTTCACTAAAATACATAAATGGCAAAAAAGTTATAGCTTACATTTAAGTAACCCATCTTAATTTAATAACTGATAAGATGTTTCATTTTTTTCCAGCAACTATATTTATATAAACCTCTATCAGAGATTTCTAGAGCCTTATTCTTCAGATCATGTTGTGTTTTGTAGCATATATTTGCTGCAGTTATGGATGGTAAGCTATCTTTGCACAGTAGATGTCTGATATCAGAACAATGTAATCTATTCACTAAAAGGTGAATTGCAGGTGAGATGAAAATTTCATCTCAGCAACTCAACCATACATTGAGCTGGGGCAAGATTAGTAGCAGCTACATTGTAAACCAATGCATACATTTTCCATGTGACTAATTGTCATGTTTTCGGGAGGAGAAATTAAATAGTATTGTGTGGTGGGAACCAAAAGGAAGTATTTTATGTTCATGTTATGTTCATTCTCACTAGACATTTTCACTGTTCTGCCTGTTTAACAATTTGATAACCTGTTATACAACCCCAGTCCAACTTTCATGGGTGTCTATCCAACCATGTATGCTCACACCTTCCAAAATATGTTCGCTCACACAACCCTTTGTAAGGCCATATGTCGAGTCCCAGTTCGTCATACACATTTATGACTTTGCAGTGTATTGTGTTCTATTGCTATGCCAACAAACTATAAGGGCGAACAGTAAGATAAAAAAATACTTGTGAAAACTATAAAGTTTGGTCTGCATTACAAGAAACTTTCCCATTTAGGGAGTCCAGTCCTAGTTCTGCATGTAAGTGCGTATGCTTGGTTGCTGACACACCCATGTCCAAGGAGTCTCCCACTCAGTGTCCTAGTTCTTCATTCTTTATTAAGTGTAGTGTGAGAAATAGTGCTAAATAGTGGCAGCTTGAGTGTCAGCACACTGCATGTAAAAAACTGAAAGTGATAAAACAAAAAACGCTGGTAAACCAAATGCCGACTGTGCCTTTTTTATTTTTTTTTTTTTACTTTTCCTACACTTTCATGTGCAGACGTTTTTATATGTAACCCTAATTGTGTTTGATTCCTATGCAAGTCAATGTTCTACTCACCTCTGATATTTTATTTATGTTACTACCTTTGCAGTAACCCTAGCAAGTCTGTTCTATACGCAATCACACCTAATTGAAGACAGGTTATACCTGCTATATAATAGTTCTTCTCTTCTCTTTTACAAACTTACAGGATAAAGCAGGAATGGGATTTTATGCTGGACTGCAGGAAAAAGGGAATTCCTCAGTCTGTATATCTAAAGAATGGTTGTGTAGACACCGAGTTGAAGGTTGTGGAACGAAATGAAAGAAACTCTCACACTGACAAACGGAATCTCTCTCTAAATAAAAAGCCTGAAACCGATGAATTCATTTTTCAGCTTTATGGGGAGCACTGGGAGGTAAGTGAGACACAATGCTCATTGCTCTGGATTTAGGCGGAAGTGCAAAGCTATAGACTTCATTTAAAAGTCAGAGGCCAACAATGATTGTGTCCCTTAAAATTATTTGAGAGATGATTACATGAGATGTTGAAACTGGTATATGTGGTTAAAGTGTATTCAATAAAAAATAAAATAATGTAATTAATAATATTAATAACAAAATAAACTTAAATACACTCATTGGATGCAAATAACTAATAATATTATATTTTTGTTCCTGGTTTGATGTCTATGTATATATGTGTGTATATATTATTACACTGTTTTGTTCTATAGCATATATTAAAATAGCAGTGCATGAGTGAATGTAGTTAGCTTTAATAGAAGTTATATGCCTGGGTGATGCTTCTTTGCGCCACAGAAAAATCCACTTCATCAGGCACTAGGATAGACTGCAGGAGAGAGAAGTTGTTTCACATTACGGATGCCAATGCTTCTTAGTAACTACACTGTTTAACATAGGCTATGTTTCTCAATCACAACAGCGAAAAATATGTATTGGCACACATTTCTGCCACATAACAACATGTTCACAGCAGTTAGTCCCTTTGTAGAACACCACCAACTTAACACTTGCTTTTATTTAGCATAAAACTAGCTCTGGACTATAACTGCTTCTCGAATAAAGTAATTTCATAATTAAACTGGTGGTCTGTGTTGTTTTCTTTTTTTAGAAAGAGGCACCATCTATGATTGGTAATAGTAAGCGCTTAATTCATGAAAGGGGGAATTGACAAGGCAACCTTCATCTTGAGGACAAAGTAGCTAAGTTAGAAAAATGAGAACTGATCTTAAACGGACACTACTACTTACATAAGATGTAACTAGGTAACCTGTTCATTTAAAACAAACACATATATAAATCACATGCCACTATTTTTTTTATATGATTGAATTCATTACATATAAAAGGAAAAATAAAATTAGTTTATCTCTAGCATCCATTTTGTGAATAATTCCCATGATTCAACATCATCCAAAATCTTCCAGCCAGTTTCAATTTACAACTGTTGCCAAAGCCTGCATGATGATGTCATAAAATACTCCCCTGCTCTCTTATTGGCTCCTGTGTATCATAGTGGGCAAGACTAGGTGGCTTTGTACAACTTTTTTTTTTTTTACCTGCCTTCTAACATAAAGAGAGGAGATTAACCTGATCAAACAGGATCATATCTTTGCCCCCTTGTGATGTAATAGTTACATTTCCCTCCCATTCAATGCAAGTCTGTGATCAGAATTCTTAATTATAGACTGCATTCTGTGTCCCAAGCCCAAAAGTGAGAAAGGGGGTGGCACTCAAAAACACTATATTTCACAAAATGGCGGCACCCAGTCACACTTGTTTAGTTACATATTTTATTGAATACAGTCACATAATAAAAACAAAAGACATATATGAAATCAACAATACAAAATAAAAAAGTGAAACCTTTTCATTTTTGGGTGGGAGTGTCTGTTTAAGTTTGAAAATCATTTGTCAGTTCCCTACATTTCTATCTTTCATTAATAAATTAGATATACAATGTAACACATGGTGAAGTTGACCTATATATTTTATAGTATGATTTATGTTTATGTCATTGCTATATTGCAACTGGGTATAATTGTGTATCTAAATGTTAAAAAACAAACAACTAGAAAAAAAAACAATTGTGTAACAGTAGTTACATTTTTAAGTTTTTCCAAAATAGCTTACCTCTGAGTGTGGGGTGATGATTGACTTCATGGTGAAAATATTGTGCACGATGCATAATTAAATTGATTGGAAATCTTTTCATCAAACCTGGGTCCAGCATCCAGATTTATGCGGGAGTTCCTTTGCACACAGCCAAATTTGTATATATGGATTTTCAAAATATGTTTAAACACTACAATATAAAATGAAAATGTCACTAAATGTGTGTAGGATTAAAGAATGACGTCTTTGTACATCCCCCAGTTTGCTATGGGGATTCCAATGAGACACAGCGGCTGCTTTGGGATTCTTTTTAGATAAACCATTGTTAGTAATATGACTCAAAATGTGGGGACTTGGAAAGAACAAACACAGTATGTGCTAGCTAACTCCAGGTCAAAAGTGTCAAAATGATCAAGAGGAGTTTTCCTGCAGATCTTGACTTCATTATGTACTAACAGAATAGCACCTGGGAATGAAATCCAGGCTGCATCATTATCACTATGTTGACATGAATCTAGCTGGCAGGTATGAAGTGCTGCACACAATATATATAAAAAAAAAGAAAATCATGACCCTTCGAAGATTATACAGGTATACAATTAGATGGTGTATTGGCCTAGTTTCTTTGACTAAAATCAGAATACAAATACAAATGAACGAAAAACGTGGGCATGTGAAATAACTATATGAAATTATACAACTTATGACATTTGGCATTCAAATTGTACCCATGAGAATTCTATAAAGTGTGGAATTACTATCTTATTTTTTTTAACCCTTAAATTTTCCAAACGGTAGACAATAATCATTTGCAGAGCATTGCATTCTGCACTACTCTTACACTGAAATAATTCAAATGGTTTGTTCTTTTGATGTTATATATGTATTGGATGCTACAAGTGTATTGCCGCTAATGCTCTTTTCATAGTGGTATTTCCGTTTTGTTTTTTTGCTATTGTTTGTTCTTTGTAAGTGGTCATTTAATGCATAAATTACATTTAGTGTGTGTCCCACTTTTATCTTTGAAAGTTACTGATGCGAGATGCCTAAATTTGCTTTGCTTTGTAAATCCTTGTAATGCATCAAGCTTGTGACTGTGATATGAGCATGAATTGCTTGGGGTACCAACATGACACATATTCGAGGCAGAAATTTCATTTTCAACATTTGGTTGAATTCCACGTGTTCTCCTTAAAGGGAATTTATACCTAATAATTATGCAAGTCACATATGATCAGTTTCACACTGTCATTAGCCCATTTTAATACATGTATTTGAGTAATTTTACTGATTGTATTCATAGATAGGAGACTGGAAACAACAACAATCAATCTAGAATACAAATTAATAACTTTCTTATAGTACAGGTTGCAATGTGTTATAAAACAGAAATCTAAGTGTTTGGGGCAGGCCTGGACTGGCCATCGGGCACACCGGGCAAATGCCCGGTGGGCCGCGGTGGCCATGGGCCGAGGCCGGCAGGGGAGGTCCCAGCAGTGGCGTCCCCTGCATTAAAAAAAAAAAAAAAATCAAAAACTTACCTCGTTCCTGCTCTGTCCCCCGGTGCAGGTCCGTGGCTGTGAGGGAAGCGTTGTGCGCTCCCCTCCAGCCACGCGGTCAATAACATTTGTTGGAACTTTTTTTTTAAACAAACTTTATTGAACCGCGCGGCTGGAGGGGAGCGAACAACGCTTCCCTCACAGTCACGGACCTGCACCGGGGACAGAGCAGCAAAGAGGTAAGTACTGGGGTCTGGGGAAAGGGGGGAGGAGGGTGGCATAATGAGCATACTAAGGGGCAATATCCTGGCATATTACATGGCATATTGGGGGCAATATCCTGGCATATTACATGGCATATTGGGGGCAATATCCTGGCATATTACATGGCATATTGGGGGCAATATCCTGGCATATTACATGGCATATTTGGGGCAATATCCTGGCATATTACATGGCATATTGGGGGCAATATCCTGGCATATTACATGGCATATTGGGAGCACAATCCTGGAATATTAAATGACATATTGGGGGCAATATCCTGGAATATTAAATGGCATATTGAGGGGAAAATCCTGGAATATTTAATGGCATATTGGGGGCAAAATCCTGGCATATTGAGAGCAAAATCCTGGAATATTAAATGACATATTGGGGGCAATATCCTGGCATATTAAATGGCATATTGGGGGCAAAATCCTGGCATATTGAGAGCAAAATACTGGCATATTAAATGGCATATTGGGGGGCAAACTCCTGGCATATTGAGGGGCAATATCCTGGCATATTAAATGGCATATTGGGGGGCAAAATCCTGGCATATTGAATGACTAAATCATGGCATATCGAGGGGTTAAATACTGGCATATTTTAATTGGCAAAGTGATGCTGTGGCATGGTCTGTGGGGCAAAATAACATGTACTATGTGGAAAGTGACACTGGCTAGTTCTGTGGGGCAAAGTGACACTGTGGCATGCCAAATCGTGTAGGTGCAATATGAGTGCAAGCCAAGTGCTGTGGGTGCAATATAGGTGGATGGCAAGTTCTGTGGGTACTGTATGGTGCTGTGTTAAGTCCTGTAGGTGCAATGTGGGTGCAGAGGAAGGGAAACAAATATAGTAATGCAATTTTTCAATAACATTTTTATTAAATACAATATTAAATAATTCAAATAAGTATAAATGCAACTAATTATAGAGAGATGTCTGTGTTTATAGATATCTATTGTTTTTCGAATTGTACAATTGTCATCTTGTGGGGCTCCTGTGTGTTGCATAATTAATGGCTGTCCCATGTGTGGCATATTTATTGGGCCCCATGTGTGGCATATTTATTGGGCCCCATGTGTGGCATAATTAAGGGGCTCTTTTGTGTGGCATAATTATGGGGCGCTTGTGTGTATGGCATAATTAATTGGGCTCCAAGTTGAGGCATAAATAATGGGGCTCTGATGTGGCATAATTTATGGGGCTCCTGTATGTGGCATAGTTATGGGCTCCTGTATGTGGCATAGTTATGGGCTCCTGTATGTGGCATAGTTATGGGGCTCCTGTGTGTGACATAATTTGTGGGGCTCCTGTATGTGGCATATTTAATGGCCATCTGACTGGTATTACTAAGGAATACCCCTCACACACAAATACTGCACCCCTCACATACACACAGAACCCCCCAACACACTGCACAACAGACATACACAATACTTCCATATATATATATATATATATATATATATATATACACAGCACCCCTCACACACATACTGCACCCCTAAACACATTACATTCCAGACACACACTAGATCCCTTACCCAACTCTGGATCATCTACACACATACACACACTAGATCCCTATATACACTCTGAAACCATTATAAACACACACTCACTAGATCTCCTATACACATTCTGGGTCCTTCAAACACACACTAGACTCATATATATATATGTATATATACACACACTAGATTCCTTGTAAGCAAACACATACTACACCCCTAAACACACACTACATCTATATTTTCACACACACACTATAGCCTGTTTGCAGACACTTGCTATATCCCCTATACACACATTCTCTACAGCCCCTAGCCACATATGCATCACATTACACCACAAACACAACACAACTAAAACTTATTACACAATCCCACACCACAATCAGCTCACTCTACACACACGCAATCCCACAAGCAGGCTCCAAACACATGCTCAATACTCTTTCCTGGCATTTTTGTCTCCTGGTATCCATTTATAGAGACACCAGAGACAAGTTGCAAGGAAACACAGTGCAAGCATGTTATTAAATATGCTTGCACTGTGCAGAACAAATACAAGGCTTTTTTCTCATGCTAGAGCTCTTCAGCAGAGCTCTGCGCATGGTCTGCCCTGGAAGAGCATTGAACCAACATGCTCACTTTGAGAGGGAGCGTGTTTGTCATTGGTGATGACAAAACACACCACCTCTGCCCCGCCCCCTTCTTAGTGGGCCGTTGTGATAAAAAAATTCCCGGGCCGAATTTTTCTCCCAGTCCGGCCCTGGTTTGGGGAATTAGTAAGAAGATTGCAATGGTTGTACATTTTTATTGGGGGTGCAAATTTCTATTAAGATGTTTATGTGCTAGTGCTAACAGAAATATGTGATCCTCACAGGTTTTCTTTCTGATTTGTTTGAGTAAAATCTTAATCTATTTATTTGTTTGTCATTAAAGCACCAACATCCTCTGTTGTTATCATTCAATATGCTAAATTGAACCCGTCATCCCTAAAAGCTGTTGAAATCACCAAGAAATATGTAGATCAAGCAATATACTTCGCTAAATGTGTATGCTACCTTATGCAACATGATTGGCTGTGTGCTCCAAGATGGAGACAACACAGATATGCACACATCTGCCCATTCCCAAAATGTGACAGCTGAATCCCACCATGCTTAGCGTATGGGTAAGCAGCATGCTAAATTGACAGACTAAATTGGGCAGACTAGATGGACCGAATGGTTCTTATCTGCCGACACATTCTATGTTTCTATGTTTCTATGCTAAGGACTGTGGGAAGTTGATGACACATTCCGGGGGAAGACGGATAAACGTGCATTTGTTACTATCATATTTGTGGATTTTAACCACTATGCCTTCAGCATAACATTTGAAGCCTTGATAAAAATAATTTCTCTAAGTGTGCTTGTTGACTCGCACCATGTATCAGCACATTTTTATCTGAACTAGTCCATATCTAGGTAACGAACCGATAAGGTTTATGTTAACAAAGTTACAAGCATGCGCAGAATCATGCTATAAAGGGAAAATCCACCAAGCTGCATGTAATTATAAGTACCACGTTGCTAAGAAAGGATCTTGGCCCTTTTTAAAGGGGTTTGACTCTTGAACAGTATTTGACTTTCAACCAATGTTAAACTCTATACCAAAAGGTGTAGGTGTTACAATAAACATTGTTTCCAATCCTATAATATTGATTTTATTTTGATGTTTCCATTTTTTGTACTATATGTGTACATCCCGGCTCTTAAGTATTATGTTCTCCAGCTAAAGTCCAGATAGACACAAATAATTTTGAAAAACAGTTGCCTGGTGTATTTGAAGTAAGTTGTACCTTGTTGCAATATAAAGTAGTTTAGCAATTGGAGTGTAAACTGAGGCTCAGTCGAGTCAGGTGAAAAAGAATGTGCTATGAGTTTGTGATAGATGAGTAGTGTGGTATAGTAAAAAGTAATTACTAGTTTTTTGATAATGGTATTGCTGTATGAATGGTCCGGAGAAAGTAAAAACGATAGTGTATAAAAATTTTTCCAAAAAAACAAAAAATAAAACAAAAAGTTTAAAAATAGCTTTAATGAAACCAAACTGAGAAACAAACTGATAATATAAAATATAATGACTGTAAAGTTCCTTATTGAAGATGACTACCATTTATCTTGATAAATTCTATTTCCCTGTTGTGAGTAGTAAATATATTAGAAAAGAGAAAGCAGGACAATAGAAGAAAAAAAAATAATGAAGACAATATTCATTAAATTAAAAACCAAACTACCTACCACACTAAAGGTTCAGAATGAAACTTAACAATCTTCTGTGGACTTTAATGTTAATTAGGGAAAAATCTCAGTGCTGTGAATAGTAATTAGCAGTGATGCAGGAGCTAAGGCAGAGGCCATGAAAAATACTAAAAGTAGGAAACTATAGATATCAAAATAATTCATGGGCTGAAAATAATTAATGTGTCCAGGAGGTGAAGTCAACTTTTGTAGCCATTTCTCATCATTACTTGCATCCCAGAATGTGTGCAGCTGCTTTCAATTGCTAGCTTTGCAAAGAAGAAGCAAGAATGGTACGCAGGAACAACACAGAGCATAGAGAGATAGAAAAATGAGTAGACAGAAGGCAAACGAGAAATGTTAAATGAACAAGCAGTCCTAACAATTACTGCAATGCAAAGAAAAGCAAAAGAAAAGCAAATGTCAGGCCATTATCAGAACAGACAGGACATAGACAACACAACTTCATGAGTCAAGGCCAAATGTGAAACAAGTACCAATTGGTAAGAGGAGAAGTTTTAAACCCTCAGTTAATCTGAATGGCTCCCTGCTAAATAAAAACAAGACTGAACCATCTGTGGGTTAATTCCACTCAGACAACTATTGCCCTAGCTTAGCTACAAAGTAAAGGATTACCATGAGACATATGTGTGATTATCAGTAGATACTTTTGTCAGAATAGACTGCAGACTCTTTGCCTGGCATGGAACATCACTATGCTTGGCTTTGCTAATACTGTCAAGGGAGATGAGTTGACAGCAATACGTTTGTGAAGAGTTGCCTGCAAATTGCCACTGTAATTCCTTTTTATGCTCACATTAGGAAACTATTGGCATAGAAACACAGTTCCACAATCTGTGACTATCTGCTTTATTTCTGCTTCTGCTATTTCCCTAGATTGCTAGTAGCTGTTCGTGGCAGGACTGATGCAAGTAAACTTACCTGCTCAGATAAGCTTAATGATGTATGTATTACATGCATTATGACTTCTATTCTTTGAATCTGACTAGAGTTTGAAATGTCAGGATGCTGAACCACATGCTCTGTTGGTTTGAGTTCCTGCATGTTGATGTAGATCACAGCTACTAGACATTGGCCCAGATTTAATGACACCGATTAAAGTCAGCAGAATTAAACGTTGTTTTTTTTTTTTAACACACTATATTCCAATCAGAAAAACATGCAACTCAATGGCAACAGGGACCACTAAATTAAAGATCGTTATACACTAAGTTAGGAGGTAGAGAGTGGAGGACATAAGAGAGAGAAGAGGGTTGGAGGTGAGTAGGGGAGGGTTGGGAGTCAGAGTGTTAGAGGAGGGAGTCGGCTAGGGCGGCAGGGTCACCCCGATGCTGAGGGGGGACAGAGCTGCAGGGAGGCACATGTATAAAGGGGAGGAGAGGCCAGTGGGACAGGGGGAGGTTACATCCACCACTAGGCCAGAGCATGACCAGGACGATACAAAGCCACTGCACATGGCACTTTCTCAGGGAAGGAGGAGGAAGACAGTTCCCTGGATACTGGCAGCAATGAAGAGGAGGCCGGACAGCAGCAAGTATAACAACAGCACTCCCACAGGTTCTCCTACAAGGAGAACTACCAATTGGTGGACCTCATTGTGTAGCATAGCGGAATCCTATTCAGAAACTACACTGTTAAGGCCACAGATGTCAAGAGCCATTGCATATGGTAGCTCAACGCCATAAGTCAGCACTGGAACAGCAAATAGAGAATAAATGAATTATGGGGGGACTGTAAATGTTCCACCAAAGCTATGATGGCGAGGTAGAGTTGCTCCTGCTGTGCCACTAGGGGTGACTCACCACTGAATCTGCAGTACAACAGCTGGAAGGAGATCCTCAGGCGATACAGTTTCCCAACATCAGTAGATGTCATCTTTGAGGTGTTGCTGTTTGGGATCCCTGAACCCATGGTTCACCCAGTGAGTATCGTTTCATCACCCACTTGTGACACATGACTATGGTGACCCCTTTTGACACATCCAGGTGACCTTAGAAAACAAATATATTAATGGGACAAAGTTAGTGCAGAGACAGGTCAATAACAATAGACATGATTATTAATTAGTGTTCACTTATAATACATGTTAGTTAAATAAAGGTATAATTCAAAAATTCTCAACACACCAGTATGGTGAAGGTGTTTATTCATACTCCCACATGGTGGCAATATATTTTGTGCTGAGGATTTTTGATTTATTGTGTGATTAGGCAGATATTTGTGGAGTACCTGACCTTCAGAGTGCAACAATTGAATAATATATATAGAGGAGACAGAATAACAGGCCTAGTAACAGCTAGAATGAATTGGCGGATGTACAGAATCCCGTATTCATTGGTACATGATATTGAAATATGTCAGATGCATTAATCTACTAATGAATGCAACCCTTCTTGAGAGGCATTCGTCAGAATTGCATCTATAGACAGTAAATGTAACATCACCCACCACGCAGTTTGATATTGACTGTTGTTGAAAGTGTAAAATTATCACATGGATTAACGATCATGATTTTTTCTTATCCGCTGGAGCTGGTTCACCCAAAGCAACCACACCTCCAACACTGGGCACCTGTGATGAAGCTGCTCCTATTTGGCAATGTCAGCCTCCATGGCAGTTCTAACTTAAGAATGTAGGTGCTGGATGGATGCCATCAGCATCCCCCACCACATCATAGTTTTTTCTGCCGGATGTGGTCATTTTTAACTTGTGCGGTAATATCCATTGTAAGTATAGCGTTTTTTTTATTCGGTAACTTAATTTTTTAAGGGGTTCAGTAATATAGGTGTGGTAATTATCGATTGTAAATCCAAGGATTTTTTATGGGAACAGTAATGATTTTACATTGGACTACATTCATTTTCCGCTAATGACAGTTTTAGACTTAACAGCTCCTAATAAATGTAAGAAATAATTGAACCGGGCATGTAAAAGATACACATGCTAAACATATAAACAACTATGAATGCATATATATTAAATATCATTGAAGTCCTTTCTGCATCTCCATGTTCCCACATTGATCCTCAGTTTGGTTGTAATGGACTGTTCATGCCTGTCCTGTCTAACATGCGTCTCCAGTGTATCTGAGATAATCAAAGGAGCAATCCCAGGTATATTGATTTATTCTACCTGTTCACTGTATGCATCCATTCACCCATGGTTGTACATACCCACAGAAAGGCCTTTCCCATTCGTGTCTCTCGCAGTGTATAATACTTTAAACAATAGTTTTCATCCCTGTTCCTGGATTCCATACCTGTACATGTTTACGCTTCCTAACAATCATATATGATGATTAAACCTTACAAGACAGAAAACAATGAAAGAGATTATTTCAAGTGCTTTCACAATCAGTCAATTTATTCAAAACCCTCTTGCTTATCTAAACTGAAAAAAAATCAAAACAGAAAGATGAACTCTGTCTCTTACAAAATATAACACTACTACACCCTGTCGCTGCTTAAATGCCTCGGGTGCATCATCCTTGATCCTCCTCGATCTCCTTAAGTACATGTGTTAAGTGTCTGGTAATGATCTTAACCTGTGCAGTGCTGAACAGTTTTGAGTTCATGGACATCAATTTACAAAGTATATATATATATATATATATATATATATATATATATATATATATATATAAAACAACTCACATTAAAATATTTTATGAAGTAACCTTGACCATAATCTTAACCTCTGAAGTTTTAAACAGATTCCAGTTTATAAAAAAAAAATTGTGAAACTGCAAAGTTTGTTACAAATGCATAAAAAAACTGTAAATATGTAATACTATCTACATCAGTCAGTGTCAAGTTGCCTTGTGACTAACATTCCATGTTCTTTCAATAATAGCTTTTCTAAAAAAAAAAAAAAAAAAAGGCTCACAAGAGGTGGTGCATACATTTTTAGTTGATGTAGACATATGTTGCATATCTCTATATAATCTAGTAATGCATGTGGAGTTCAGTCAATCACATTTAACTGTTACTTGGTCTGTTAGTGTTGCTCCACTTATTAAATATGATTGGCCATCAGGCTGGAGTGTTTAATAACCATGTCAGCTATCATTAACCCCTTCCCGACCTTATGATGAGTTAACTCATCATAAGAGCCGCCGCATTAGCGACCTTATGACGAGTTAACTCGTCATGCAGTCTAGCCGGCGGTGCGCTCCGTGGGCACCGCCAGCTAGTCTGCAACGGGTCCAGGACTAACCCTCGCACCCGAGGCAAAGCTCCTGGACCCCCCGATCGGTGCATTTCCGGGCATGTGATCGCGGTGATTGAGTCATCACCGCGATAACATGCAAATTAGATGGCAAAGTCAGTGTGTTCACACACTGACTTTTCCTCTAATTCACTCTCTGTGCTTCACATTCTTAAAGTGAAGCACAGAGAGTGACCTGTAAGTAAAAAAAAAATAATTAAATACACAGAGGTAAAAAAATAAATAAAAAAAATTAACCCTTTCATTGCTGATCACAGTTTTTAACTGTGATCAGTTTCTTTCCACTTTATGGCCCTCATTTAGTTTTTTTTTAACAGATTTTTTTATTTTTACAATTTATAAAGTTTTTTTTAATAAATAAAGGTAATTTTATTATATTTATTTCATAAAATTTAACCCCTGCATGCCTGTTGCATGATTTTTACTGATCTGACATTTCACTCTTCAGAGTTTTTTTCTGTCTTTTTTGTTATGGGGGGTTTGGGAACCAATATTTTTCTTTTTTATTAGTTAGTTAATTAGGGGGGATAAGTGGGTTAGTGTTGCACTAGTTATGTAGCTTATTATTGGGAAAATAATGGGGAAAAACTTTTTTTTCCTCAAAGATTTCCTCTTTTATATGTATTTTTTAATACTAAAATGTAAATCATTTTTATGTATAGGGTATCAAAAGAAAGCTCTAACTGTCCTTTAAAAAACAACATATAACTTGTATGGGTACGTTAAATGAGAGAGAGGAAAATTATGTTTCAAAAACCGCGTTTTAAAAATTGAAAAACGCTCTGGTCCTTGGCCCAGGAAAATCCCTGGTCCTTAAAGGGTTAACCTGTCTCTGCATTGTCTTCAAATCACCTGTCTGCTATCTATGGTCACCTAAGTCTGCCAGCATTTCTCACCTGGTAGAACATGGGTCCTTATATCCTGGACATTCATACCTCCACAGCAATGGAGGACAAGTGTTGGCATATCAGTTTCTGCAACAGGTTGAATCTTACTGTAACTGGTGGGCTGTCCCCAGTGGCATAATGGGCCTTGCTCAGCTTTGCCATCAAGGCTTTGGTGGTGCACTTACAGTTGTCCCATCTCTTCTTGATGGCCTCCCTGGTATGGTGATGCTGCCTGACAGAGTTGACCTGGTCCTCTCCTGCCACACCCTTCTCATCCTCACAGCAGATGTCGTGCTGCTGTACCTCCTGAAAGGTATTGCGCTGTGCCTAATGATGTTCTGGACCAGCAGCATGTTCTCATCCATATTGAAGCAATGGGAATGGTGCCACTCACTTTCATGCTACTGCTCTCACTGCTTGTCTCAGCAAAGGTTTTCTCATAATCATCATCCCCATAGTTATCATGTGCTGTGGCGCTGCAATGGACTGTTCCCTGCTCAGGCCTACTTTACATATTTTGACTGCAGTCGGATTCAGAAGTTTTTTTTTTTTTTTTAACAAATTTATTCTTTATTCATTTTCTTTTATCTTATGACAAACAAACATTTAACATGTATGATGTATTACACATAAAATCATTACAAAAAGACAGACAAGGCAAAGTGCAGTGCATTATTATCTAGTGGTCTTTCCAGTAATCTAGCTATGTAAGAGTGCTTCTAATACACTGCACACAAGATATAGCAACAATGGGAGGGAGTGGAAGGTAAAATATAGGATATGGAAAACACAAACGGAAGATATTGCACAAACTATATACACAAGAAAGGGATATTATACACAGAAAATTATAAGATAGTAGTGAATGGAGCACAAAACACAGTAACAACTTAGAAAGATAATAATAAGGGAGGGGGGAGGGAAGGGAAAAATGTAAGATAAGACTTAAAAGAACGGTGCAAAAATAAGAAACAGTAATAACATTTCTTTTTTTTTTTCTTTTTTTCCTTCTGGCTCTCTTTTCGCCCTGCTTTGCCCCCCCTGCCTCCCTTCTCCCTGCTGTTGTCGGGGAGTCGGGTGGAGGGTGGGGGGGAGGAATTTGGAGAAAATTTAAACTGCTTGTCGCTTCCCCCCCACTCCGCTAACGCTCTCTGCCTATGAGAGCAAAATAGTGTTCTAATGGGAGAGGAATATATGAACACAAAAAGTGGGACGGGAAGGACCCTTAGGGGATCCTTTTTTACGGTGTCAGTATTTAAGGCCAGGGTATGGCTTATTTATGTTATATGTTTGTGTGTTGGGGGTAGCGCCCAAAGGAGTGACAGTGTGCAAAACTGTATGAAGAAGTCGCGGTTTATGCCAAATGGTTAAAATTACTTCATTAAATGTACGAGGGCTAAATTCCCCACAGAAAAGGCACATGCTGGTGAACTATCTTATTGAAAACCAAATAGACATTGGGTTTATCCAAGAGACCCATTGGAATACAGAAAAATCTTTGATTAAAAACAAGAATTTCCCCACCATTGTACACTCCCACTATGGAAAGAAAAATAGGGGAACAGCTATATTTGTGTCAAATAAAGCTGCATATATGGAAATATATAAGGACACAGATAGAGAGAGTAGATATACATTTTTAATATGTAAGATTAATGACCGGATATTCTCTTTCTTAAATATATATGCACCTAATGAGTCCCCAGTGGTCTTCTTAAATAAAGTTATAAATAAAGTAGAAAATCTTATTCAGGGGACATTTATAATGGGGGGCGATTTTAACTGTGTCCTGGATGAGACTATAGACAAAAAATTACCAAAGGGTCAAAAAATAGATAAACAAACAAAAATTAAAGCCACAAAGTTCCAAAAATTTCTGGATAATAACAACCTATATGACACATGGCGGACAATGAACCCAAATGAAAGGGATTACACATTCTTTTCCTTCCCTCATATGTCATATTCTCGCCTGGACTACTTTTTGATGAATCCACATGCATTGCAATTCTGTAAAAAAAGTGAAATTAGGGAAGTTGTATGGACCGACCACTCAGCAGTTTATCTAGAGCTCTTGGATAATAAACAACTAACGAATACAACATGGAGATTGAATGATAATCTAATAAAGAATAAAAAAAATATCAAATATCTAGCAGAAATGGCCGGAAGATATTTTGTTGAGAATTCAGATGGAGGAGTAGCACAGACTACCATATGGTGCGCATTTAAATGCGTAATGAGGGGTTATTTGATAAAGCTGGGGGCAGAAGCAAAGAAAAGGCGGGGGCTTCCGCTTAACCAGTTATATTTAGAATTAAACAAATTACAAAGATTAAATAAATTAACCCCAACAGCCGATACCACTCAGGATATCTCCAATCTCAATAACAAAATTAATTCCAGATTAATGGAAAAAGCAAACTATGCAATATTGAAATTAAATCAGATCTGGTATCAAAAAGGAAATAGGATAGAAAAAATACTAACAAACAAATTAAAAAACAAAAAGGCTAAAGCAAGAATAAGTAAAATTGTGGTGCAAGATCAAACATTAGTACTACCAAAAGATATAGGGAGGGCTTTTAATGAATATTACTCAACTTTATATAATCTATCAGATAAAGATATCCCAAATACCCAAATAAGTGAATACCTAAAAAAAATAGACTTACCCAAATTAACAGAAGAACAGGTGGTATACCTGAACTCTGATATAGAAGAAAGTGAGGTGATGGAAATAATTTCAAAATTAAAGAAAAATAAAGCCCCAGGTCCGGACGGATTCAGCAACCTATTCTACAGCACGTTTAATAAGAACCTGGCCAAACAGTTAACAACCCTTTTCAATAATATAAAAGAAACAGGAAATATACCGGCTGAAATGCTTCAGGCTACAATATCACCTATTCTCAAACCTGACAAAGATAGTTCTAAAACAGTTAATTATAGGCCTATATCCCTTATAAACTGTGATATAAAAATATATTCGGCAATTTTAGCTAATAGATTCAAACAGGTGATTCCAAACCTTATCAATAAAGACCAAGTTGGATTCGTTCAGGGGAGACACTCAGAAAATAACATCCGTAGACTGTTGAGTTTGTTGGGACATGTTGAGAAACAGGGGATACCCCAGCTGACCCTGTCACTTGACCCCGAAAAGGCTTTTGACAGGGTCAGCTGGAGGTTCCTAGACCAGGTGCTTGAGAAGTTTGGGTTTCAGGGCCAAATAAGAACAGCAGTAATGGCATTATACACGGTCCCCACGGCAAGAACGGTGGGACCGGGTATGGTGTCGGACTGGTTCAAAATTGGTAACGGGACTAGACAGGGGTGCCCATTATCCCCCCTACTATATATACTGTCCCTAGAGCCATTTGTATCTAGGATCAGACATAATCAAAAAATAAAGGGGATTAAAATTAAAGGAGCAGAGTATAAAGTGTGCCTCTATGCAGATGATATCGTGATGACCCTTATTGAACCAATAATCTCCTTACGCGAATTCTTCCAAGAGATTAAAAGTTATGCACTTGTTTCAAATTACAAACTAAATATATCCAAAACAAGAGCTATGCTTATAAACACAGAACAAGATACTAGGGATAGACTGATTAAGGAATATTCCTTTGACTGGTCTAGAGACGAGATAAATGTTCTTGGAATTTGCATCGTAACAAATACGATAGATATAATGAAAAATAATTTTGATAACTTATTTGAGGATACAAAAAACAAGTTAACCAATCAATGGAAAAATTTGGAGATATCCTGGATGGGCAGGTTAAATACGGTAAAAGGTTATGTTCTTCCAAGATGGACCTATCTCCTGAGAATGCTCCCACTATATATCCCGATAAAGAAATTACAAAACCTACAGAAACTCCTACTCCATTATATCTGGGCCGGGAAAAAACCTAGAATAAGTAAAGAACAAATGATGAAATCTACAAAAGTGGGAGGTCTCGGGGTCCCAAATATTAAAAAGTATTATGAGGCGAATACCCTGTACCATATTCGAAAATGGCAAAGGAGAGAGGAAAGGTTAGAACCATGGTACAGGATAGAGGCTGACATAATGGGTCAGGAAAATATAGAGATGATCCTATGGTCAAAACACGAACTAAACAGAATTATGAGCGGAGCACGGACACCAATGCATGTGGATTTCTTATTACAAAAGTGGCAACTCTTTAAACAACAAAACAATATAAGTGGAAAGATTCACACAAATTTACCACTAGAGATTCTAAAATATAATGTGGAAGATCTAAACCTTAAACAATGGAAAACCAGGGAAGATATTGTAATACTAGACATAGCCCCCGGGAGGAGTATTAAAACCTTCGCACAACTCCAAATCGATCTTGATCTCCCTAATAGTGAGATCTTCACTTACTTAAGAATTAAAAATTTCCTATCAAAAAATACAGTTCTGAACTGGGGAGAAGATGATCTCGAGAGAAACCTAGAAGAACTATTTGGAAAAAAGACAAAAGGAAAAATCATGCCGAGGATATACACCATTCTAGGGATAAAAGAAAAAAATACGAGATCTAAAGCGTGGAATTCTTGGGATAATGAGTTAAAAACCCCTATAAATGATAAACAATGGTGTGACTCTATAAAAGAAGTTAGGAAATCAGTAAAATGTCTTAATCTAGTGGAATTACACTATAAAATGATATACAGATGGTATCTGGTCCCTAAAACAATGAATAAGTTAAATAAAAACAACTCTAGTATATGCTGGAGATGCAACAGAGAAGAAGGTAACTATAAACACATATGGTGGGAGTGTGCAATGATCAAGAATATATGGAAAATAGTATTTAGGGAAACGATAATAGTGATAGACGAATATCTCGAAATGTCACTTGAAACTGCTCTATTCCATATCTTGGAAAAAAAAATACACTTTGATAAAAAATACATCCTTATTCATATAATGTTAGCGACGAAATTGGTGTTCTCCCGATTATGGAGAACTACGAAAACACCAACATGGTCTCAAATAAAAATCCAAACTCAATATCAATATAAAATGGAAAAAAATCTGGCATATTCCCTGGGAAATGGTATTGCTTTCGAACGAAGATGGTCTAAATGGCTAGCACACCATCCGGAGGAATAGAGTAACTTTAGCAACCTCGCCAAAAACATTAAATTTTAAAAACCTAAGACTTCTGGGAATAATTCAACTGTCAGGACTGGGGCGCTACCCCACACGGATTCAGAAGTTATCGGTGTGCAATCAATTATGTCTGAATTGTGGACCTATTTGTGGGCACATTGGGGCATATTGGATAGCTTGTCCCTGTTATGCTGCGACTCATTCCGGCTTTCTGAGGCATTTCTAGTCCAAATGCATTTTGAAAAGACCCTCTAGTGTTCACTTTACTATTTTAAATTGAACTTCAAACTATTCCTGAATATAGTGACCACCTATTTAATGTCAGCTGTGTATGGAAAATAATTCTGCACAAAATTGGTAAAGGTGAAAACATTGCATGTTTCAGACTCACTTTAGACTACCTCAATAACATAACACAAGTACCTCAACAAACAAAAAGTATTAGCAATTGTGCTTCTGTAGAGTCAACAGCTACTTGTATAATGCTTACAATTCTATTGATGTGGATATATTGTATTACGTTTTTGTCTTCATGTAGTCTACATAGAAAATTGCCTATTATCCCCAAACTATAAATCATACCAATAAAGTAGATCGTACAGTAAAATGGGGTCTGTTCACTGAACTGTGGTGTATGGACAACTCAATTACAAACTTGGAAAATTGATCTTGCTAATAAGTTGTTAGTGAATAAGCCACACCGTAACACATTAGGAGGGTTTTTCACAGTGTAAAAGGTTCATTGTAGTGGTAGGCATAAACTGGTGATCTGGCAATGCACGAACAGCACTGTTATACAAGAAGCACAATCAGCCTACAATCACAAATGTAATGTTGTAATGTTAAATACAGCCAAAGATTAGGGTCAATCTCACAGAAGCTGTTAATATAATACCTATTGAACACCCTGAAAAAAGTTGTGATCTTTAAAGTGATCATGCATATTTCGATTTCATCTTGTATTACAATTTGGAATAAGAAAATTAATATTTTAATACTTAAAATATAATTCCAAAAAAAACCTGTAAATATGCTAAATGCTGATAAACTCTAGCATCTGTAGGGTATCAAAACATAAATTATACGGTGATATAAATAAACTCACTATCCAGTTGGAATATTAATTAAACCTGGCTAGTAACAGTATACAGTCATTATATGTTCGGTAAATGAAAAGTACAGACTATAAATATCAAACAATCTGGCACACACTAAATATCTAGGGAACAAGAGGTTAATTACATGTTTTTTTGCTTTCCATTCCATAATGTGAAATGACACAAGGAGATTTAGAAGGTGACTTGGTACTATTCCAAGCCACAATAGAAATAGTTTCTGCTGCATACAAAAACATAGCAAATTTAATATTGTCATTTTATAACATCAATCTTTGCAGTGCATTATGGGTTGCCACGTGAATGTAGTTATTCAGTCCGAATGACAGCACTTTTTAGAAAACCATTGCAGAATGAGGCAGCCTGCCTCCTGTGTACTCTCTCACTAAATTTGGAGGCCTCTGTTATTTTTTGTTTTCCATTGTAAAACAACGGGAGAACTGATTGAAATTAAAACAAGTGCTTTTCACATTTAATAATAACATGTATGGACCTTCATAGATCTAGCCATGGACACTGCCGTTCCTGTGCAGCCTTTGCCTATTCCTGGCCACATATCTGAGGACTACAGATTACAGACAACAAACACAACTGTGGAGCCAGAAATTGCCATAAGCCTCACGCCGCTGATTTGATCTAGAACACAGAATTGTAAAATGCAGTTGATCTGGTATTCTATTTTGAACTCTACCAGTACTTCAAAAACAGTTACTATGCTTACCCTTTGTAAGGATGTAACAAGACAAAAATAGGGTGAAAAATTAAAATAAGACAGCAGTGGGTACATTTTATTTGCTGCAAAATAATATGTAGGAAATAAAAAAAGAAAGTTAGGAGAGATTCTCATTAAAACCAGCCCTCGGGCACTTCATACTTTTATATTTTTAAGCTGCCATCAACTGCCAAATATAGAAGATGGATCGTAACATAGCATGCACCGTGTGGGAAATGAAGCAAACATGAAATGATCCATATCAGGATAGAGGAAGAAAGAATTAGTTTAATATCTGTAAATTTGAAAGGAAAAGGTTACAAAATAACAAAAGCTTATCGAACAATTCTTTTTTTTTTTTAAACAATTTTTGGCGATAATATATTGGAGGATACTTTTTTTTATTTTACTTAACAATTTCTTTGCCACTGGTGTTTGAAAAACAAGCAATGTGAAGAATGAACAATTTAAAGTATATATTTATAGCGCAGCTGTCATATGCCAGCCACTTACTGAACTTTTTACTTGATGGAATAGTAGAGATCTGTAGGGGTTTTTCACAATGCTGAGTTAATTCTGATATTTTTCTATACTAAGTGTAATTAGGGTTTCCATCTCAGTCATTTTTTTAAAAGACACATAACTGTTACATGCTGCCTTTTAGTCTGTAGAACTTGTGTCCAGAAGAAAATCAATTACCTAATCAAGGAGAGAATCCCACAGAACCCCAGTGAACCATGGAAACTCTAAATGTAAAACGTCATTGCCTTTGTGAATACCAAATGAAAAGTAGGGTTAAAATGATAGCATTTATTTTATAACTGAGAAACTGATTTCAAGCTTTTAAAACTTGTGTCCTGTTTTTCCACGGCTAACACAATAATACTCCTTTAACTATTTTTGACTATCCAAACAGCGTCTGTCTATCTGCTATGCAAAAAGCTGTCTGAATGTGTTTTATATGCAGAAAAGGAAACCATTTTGAAATTGTATTCTCACTTTGCAACTTTGTATTGTAAAGTTACAGTTGAGTGTTTAAATATTGCCAGAATAAGATATTGGCAAGAATCATTTTGAAACTTTTTTTTTTTTTTTTTTTACACAGCCTGCAACAAAATTATTATCCAATAACTGTAGTAATAATGGTAGAGATACATTATTTATTATATTTCGTAGTCCTGTCCAAGAGAAACGTCTAAATGGCGAAGTGAAAGAAGTGACATAGTGAAAGAAGAATTGAGGAGAGCCGTATTCAAATGAGCTGACTGAAACAGTTCTAAGCTTACAATCTATAGTTAGAAGCAATTATATAATTGTAAATATCAGTAGTAAGATTAAGTAGGAAGCTACACTAGGGATTCAGTTGAAACAAGGGGTAAAATTCAGCGCTAGATCTGTGACCAAGCAGCACCAACCTGTGTGTATCTCTGCAAACACACGTGAAAAAATATACATAAACAGCAAACAAGGGTGATAGGTGCGCTGGAGGTCTTACACACACAGAAATATGTATATGACAAAAAACGTATAATTGCCTTAAAAATCAGTCAACTTCACAAGCTGAGGATATAGGTGATCTCATCAGGCTCGGAACATAGGGAGACAGAGAAAAACAAAGAACATAGTGCAACTCTATATTCAGTGTAGAAATTTATAAAGTGAGGTGGTGAATTGCACTCACAAAAGTGGATAAGAAAAAGAGCTTATCTGATCCAAATGAGATGATTCTTTCGATTCTTCTTACTCAGTGACCATATGTAGGTATGATGGCAAAGAAGTGAAGATAAAATCAGTATATGATAAAATACAAAAAGCTTTAATAAAACATAGTATCTTACATATATGGAATGGTAAAAACAGTGCTGCAGATCTTCCTTTTCAGGCAGCAAAATAGTCCACAGGTCTTGCAGTTTAGAGAGAATCCAAAACTTTTCAGCAAGGCTGGAACTGGATTAAGATCAGTCAGTGGTGTACAGTGGGTCACGCAACGCGTTTCGCCTTTTCTTAGGCTTCCTCCTGGCGTGTCCAGGGATTCAGTGTTGGTGGGAATTAGGCTAAAGTGAGACAAAAGTGGATAGGAGATTGATACATTTGTGCTGATATTTCACAATGCACTGCCTTTCTCATGCAAACACATTTATACATAACCCTCGCCGAGAGAGCAACATTACAAACTCACCATGGAAAACATTAGACTATTCCACCTGTCTGTCTGATTTTAACATTATACCCCTTAATTAGCCTTTTTAACAAACTCCAAAACTCAAATGGGGTAAGCAGCAGCAGAAAATAATGACTTCTCATGTTTTTCTGAAATGGACCTTATCCGAGTATCTTTTTAAGTTAAAAAATGAGTAATGCTTAGGTGGTGGTATTTGAAGATAAATCATTAAATTTGACTCTGACATAAAAGCAATGCAAATAAGTCTTCAAAAGAAAGTGACCAGAACTAGTTATGTAATCTTCAGCAGCTATATTTAAAGTTCTAGTAGGAAGGGTGTTTAAAAAATCTGGATTTGTTAACAGGCTGGGATTTACCACTGAACTTGAAATGTTAGAGCACACAAATCAATTTTAAGACAAGAAAAAAACTGTTGCATTAAAACATTTCAGGTGGATCAATACAAGTCTATCTTTACAAGAGAAGACTATTGTTTTGTGATTGTATAATAATGATTATTTTAACATTTTGTGCTATAAGAACTCTTCTGGGAAAAATGTATACTTAACAATTAAAGATGTATGAAGATAATATGAAGAAGGCTTAGAAAGCTATCCAGAGCCGGCTGACCTGATGGACTTTGAGGAGGAGCTACTACAGGCCTTGAGAACTGAAGCCATCCTGGGAGTTAAAAGACAACAGGACCCTGAAATAGCTGATCATAAGTATTGATCATAAGTTAAATGGATTAGACAATGGCTTGACAGGCAACAGAGGGTAGTAGTCAATGGAGTATATTCGATGCAAGGTCTTGTTACTAGTGGGGTACCTCAGGGATCTGTACTTAGACCCATTGTCTTTAATATTTTTATTAGTGATATTGCAGAAGGTCTTGTTGGCAAAGTATGTATTCTTGCTGATGATACAAAGATTTGCAGCAGGGTTGATTTTCATAAGCCAAATGGCAAATGATTTAGCTAAACTAGAAAAATGGTCAGAGCAGTGGCAACTGACATTTAATGTGGACAAGTGCAAGATTATGCATCTTGGGCTTAAAAACCCAAAAGCAGAATATAGACTATTTAGTACAGTCCTGACCTCAACATCTGAGGAAAGGGATTTAGGAGTAATAATTTCAGAGGACTTAAAGGTAGGTAGGCAATGCAATAGAGCAGCAGGAAATGCTAGCAGAATGCTTGGTTGCATAGGGAGAGGTTTTAGCAGTAGAAAGAGGGAAGTGCTCATGCCATTGTACAGAGCACTGGTGAGACCTCACTTGGACTATTGTACGCAGTACTGGAGACTGTATCTCCAGAAGGATATTGATACTTTGGAGAGAGTTCAGAAAAGGGCTACTAAACTGGTTCATGGGTTGAAGGATAAAACTTACCTGGAAAGGTTAAAGCATCTTAACATGCATAGCTTGGAGGAAAGACGTAACAGGGGGGATATGATAGAAACATTTAAATACATAAAGGGAATGAACACACTAAAGGAAGAGAGAATATTTAAAAGAAGAAAAACTACCACAACTAGAGGACATAGTAATAAATTAGAGGGGCAACGATTTAAAAGTAATATCAGGAAGTATTACTATACTGAGAGGGTAGTGGATTGATGGAATAGCCTTCCAGCAGAAGTGGTAGAGGTAAACATGGTCAAGGATTTTAAGCATGCGTGGGATAGACACAAGGATATCCTAGCTATAAGACCGGGAACGGGGGACTAATAAAAGTATTCAGAAAAATTGGGCAGACTAGATGGACGATGGACTAGATGCCGACACATTCTATGTTTCTTTGAACATCTGGTAGCTCCTCCTTTGGAACTAAACATATCGATTGGCTCTGCTGGCCTTGGTGGCAACTTCCTCTTCACTGGTCTCCAGTAATTAAAACATACAAATACATGTGCATTCATTTGTATGTCACCAACAATAGAAACATATACAACCCACAGGGCATCATTCATCAAAGAGGGAATTGCAGTGAATATCCATATCTCATGCAATTCCATCTTTCATGAATAAATCCCAATGCAAATTTTGATGTGATATGTTTTGCATTCTTGAGATTTGTGAAATTTGGCTAACCCCTTCATGACGCTAGGTGCTTGCGTCCCAAACGACGCAAGCACCAAAACGTCACAAATTGTTCCTGGCCACCGATCACAAGGTGATCGGTAGCCAGGAACACTCTGGCAGAGACCCGATCAAAATATCCCTGTGGGTCCCTACCAAAATATCGCGAGACCTCCGGACGTCACTGAGGCGTGCCCAAACCCGGAAGTTCGGCCATGGCACGATTTAGAGAAATGTAGCCGGTGCTCGCTTTGAAAGTGGCCTCAGATGACAGGTGGAATCCCGCTGCAAGTGCCTGCAGCGGATCCGAAAACAGCTCATCGCGGGGAGCCGCGATGAGCTGTTTAACAAAGGACTTACTATGCCGTCCTAACGACTAGTTAGGACGGCATAGTACGTCCTAACGTCACAAAGGGGTTAAAGTGCCAGACCTGGGTCAAATCAATGTAGATATTATGTCAATTTTTGACTAAAATATTGACCACAATATTTAACTTGCAGCAGCCACCATTTATTATTCATTATGTACATATATAATGTCAGTTATGAGTCTAACTACAGCTGTGTAAAAATTGTAGCTAAACTAGGGAACCTACTATGTGTTATAGGAATCACAAATGTGCTGATTATCACACCCCACATATGTTGTATTCTAGAAACACTCAAAATAAGTAATCAGTGAATAGTCAGATCTGAAAGATAATGTGCTATAGCAATTTAAATGTTATGCAGTATATTTTAACATGCTTTTATATGTTCAGGGATACAGTGCCAATTTTCTTTTCTGAAACATTACTGTAAAAAACTAAAAAATAAATAAATACAAAAATAATATCATTTTTTGCATGGGTTTACACATATAAGTGCATGTTTGGGACAGATTCATGTTTCTATGCAGATTTACAAACACGTCACCTGAATAGCATCATACTGTAAAATATTTGTGTTGCTTACATTGCATTACAAATCCCATAACATCAGAAATGTTAATATTAAGTCAAATGGGGACATATGCTGACATGGGGAAATCAGAGATGGGATTTTCAGAAATATCACACATACCTCTGGAGCATCATATTTTGGTTTCATCTATATAAAGGTTGCAAATATATTTTCAAAAAAATGAGTAACGCACTAGGCATACTGTATCCGGGGACATAGTAATCAGCAAACAGAGCAACGTGCTGATTCAGAAGCAGTGGGGATGGAATACCCCCTGTGGCACTGTTCTTCTTCCCTTTTGAAAAGTTTGTATCATTTCACATAATTGGAATTATCAGCATGTTACATGATGCAATGCAGCCTCAGTGATAGCACTACGTGACTTGATTTAAATACTTGCTACATATTCAGCTCTGAGATCTACAAGTCAAATATGAATGCTGAAACACCAAGAGAAAAAACAAAACACAATATCAGCTTTTTAGAACCATTGTATCCATATGGATTGTGAACAACAGTGTGATCAATATCCTAAATTAAAAAAATGTTTGTGTGTATTGTATTTCCAGAATTCTAATAATTATGCCCAGTATGTAAGACTGGGAAAATGTGCTTCATGTTTTGTAGAAGTGGTCGAGGCGTTATTCTGAATTCAGCATAATTAGTTTAAGATGCTAGACTTTCCCATTTTGCACCACAATTGAACACAAGTAACATCAAGGTGCAACCATGATAAAGCCGCATTGTTCTCGGCAAAACGCGTTGTGCTTGAGTTTTATTTCTGTTTGATCACCGCCATCTACATGAGAAGCCAAGGAGGAGCTACAGCCCTTAGAACTCTGACAGCGGGACAGTGAGACAGAACACCCGAGCAGAGGACATTCCCTGTTTGTGGGCTGAAGCTGAAGAGAGCCTGACTGCAGCTGAGATTTACTGGAGCAGTGGTGTGTCTGTGCAAACAAACAACACTAAGCGTTCACTGTGTTTTTGAAGAATACATTTAGTATTTTTATTATCTGTGAAGATCCTGAGCACTCCTAAGGAGAGAAAGATTATGCATAGGGGTGTGGATTGTATCTGCTGTTTATTACATGTTCTACTTGATTGAGACCAGCTTCTGTTTAACTGCATTTGTTTTTCTTTTTTTATATACTTTTTTTATTATAAAAATACAAAATTTAGACAGTACCAAAACATTAACACAGTGAGACGTTACAATACAATAACATGGAATTAAGATGACAGTACTATAAATATGGATCATCCTCCTCCTTCATTTCAACATAATTTCAAGCAGCCAAAAAAGTTATAATAAAGTGGACACGAATGAGGAGGAGAAGTTAAAGACCAAAAAAACCCAAAAAAACGAGCATTGAGCTGTGCCGTTGACCGGGCAAGGTTATATTAGACCGTGTTTGTAAGAGTTGGTTGTAGTGTTGATCAGATCTGACCTACATTACATGCTTTTGTCCACATGGGAGAACTCCCACTTTTTATTCCAAGATTATCACCTTGTTGTTGGATTACCTCTACTCCCCGTCGCTATCCATCTAGTCCAGGGGAGCCACTTATTCTCAAATTTAATGTTATTGTCCAACTGATAGGAAAGACCCCTTTCCATATTATACTGATAACTCACTTGGGACTGAATCTGACTCCAGGAGGGGGCTGTCTTTTGTAACCAGTTTCTCGATATAAGAGTCTTGGTAGCCATCAGAATTTGTACAACAATGTATCTTTCTTTACATGTGAGATCGGGAATGTTGAAGTGTAACAAGGCTATCGTAGGATCCCCCACAATCGGATGTTTCATTATTACTGATATTTTTTCAAAGACTTCCTCCCATAATGGTCTAAGAACAATACAGTCCCACCATATATGTCTTGTACTACCCTGTTGTAAATTACACCTCCAGCACAGGTTGGAAGTAGCAGAATTCATGTTGTTTAGAATCTTAGGGACCAAATGCCAACGATGAAGAATCTTGTAATGAAGCTCAATTATATTTAAGCAGTGGAATGACTTCCCGACTTCTGTCAGGGAGCTGTACCACTGCTCCATCTCTACCTTCCGAAACCAATCAGTTAGTAGATCTCTTATATGATGACAGTCAATCCCAGATAGGAAGGTCCTACTTGATCTTGAATTAATCCATATTGCAGTTGATAGATCCTCTAGCCCCGTTAAAAAGGACTCTATGCTATACTACGGCTCTCTTTGGGACAACTGGTCCTGCCATCTCTGCAGATGGTAAATCCGATAGGCCTCATAATGTTTAATCAGGTTTGGAACGGATAGGCCTCCCCTTTTAGAGTGTTTCATAATATGGGACATAGATATTCTTGGCTTTTTGTTGTTCCAAACATAGTTCATAAATAGCTTCTGGATTTTTTTTAGTTGGAATTTTTGTGTAGCTAAAGGGATCATTCTTAGAGCATATGACCACTTAGGCTGTTTAACTGCATTTGAGTGCATCAGGATTTTAACAGTGTGGTATATCTAAGTGTAATCTATATAATGTATATAATGTCTCTTTCTCCTTTTTTAATTCATGTTGATACTTTTATATTTATTTATTATTATCATCATTATTTTTTATTACCTAGTGCTCCAGTCTTTTGTTTTTCATTTTTTTCTCACTTTAGCATTAGTAATAGGGCTGTGTCCTCTGTGCTACTCCGTGAGCAGCTAATTATCATCTGTACATTTATATTTAGTAATCACATTTGCATGCAGCGCTATCACTTTCACTATTTATTCATTACCTGCAAAAGTGCTTTACTATCAGCAACCAATCACCTGCATAAATACTTACTTTCTGTGATCACCAATCCTTCATTATAAAAACAGTGCAAAGTACTTGCCTTGTTTCTGTGCATTGAACATCTGTAACCTATAACCTGCATAAGCATTTACCTTGCACCTGTGTCAATCCTGCATTGTAAGACCTGTGCACAGTACTAGTGTGAAATCTGTGCTATCACTAATTGAAACATAGAATCAACACAAGTACTTACCTTGCTCCTGTGATCTCCAATCTTTCATAATAAGAACTGCAATGCATTTTCCTTCTTCTTTTGCATTTACAACTGAAAACGTATGTATACTGGAACCTGTATTTACATAATTGTGAAAAGTCCAATTTTGTCATTCAAAGAAAATCCCTGTTTTTTTTATTCACAAATATGCCCATTTTTATTCTGAGTTTGCTCATATTTACTATGACTGTAATAGGAGCAAAGAGCAAAAATAATTTTGCACATAAAATATATTTGCTTTCTTAGTACATGCCCCAATCGTACATAATTATTATAATGTAAATGCTCTCAGGACATAATTAAAAAGTAGATACATGTTAGTTGATTCTTTGTGTTGAAGAACTTTACAAAATTAAACAAAATGGGCACACCTTGTTCTACATGTCCATGTTAAGTCACACTCACAATTAGCATTCTCATGTCAGAATCTGGAAGTGACAGGATGGTTCTTGAAGAACCCAACAGAAATATGAAACAACAGAAAGGCATGATGCCCAAAGTCAGTTGTGTAGTTTGGAAAAGATAAGCAATAATAAAATAACTCTCTTCAGTGTTTGGAATTTGGTATTTTAATATGAGATTTAATAAAATATTTGATGTTCAAAATATGTGTTCAATTCAATGTTTTCATCTCCGTTTAGCTATTTTCAGATATTTAAATCCCCTTGTGAATATTTTAATAGATAAAAGCCTGCGGTTGAAATGGAAATGGGAACTCGGAATAAGCATTATGCAGGTTAAAACCCTTAATATTGGCTGACCTGATCTAGGAATGCAGCTGGAATGATCATTGTCACACATAGCAAACTGAAGTTTATTTTGT
Organism: Pelodytes ibericus; assembly: GCA_036172795.1. Lineage (NCBI taxonomy): Eukaryota > Metazoa > Chordata > Amphibia > Anura > Pelodytidae > Pelodytes > Pelodytes ibericus. The sequence continues at coordinate 95,886,644 of CM069860.1, forward strand.
CTTTGTATGACTTTGAGATGATTGATAACTAGGAGTTGGGAAAATAAACCCTCAAATAAATACAGCATTATAAATCCTATTAAATCATAAAGGGTAATTTATCAAGACGAAGAGATTGTAATATTGAGGCAATTTGCCTCCTGTATGTGCGGCATCTTGGTATGAATCATCTCAAAATGCAAAAAAAAGCGGTTCAAATGCCATATATCAAATGTGGCTGATAAATAGGCCAAGCTAAGTGCTTCATGAACCACCTCTGAAATAGGGTAGTTGAGAAATGCTTCAGCAAAACTGACTAAACCAAGGTATTTTAATGCAGAACCTCAGTAAAATATTTTAGTCATAATTAGCAGAATATATTTCATGAAATACTTCAGTGTTGATTCCATAGAACAAGTTTTGAATTAGAATGCAGTTTAAGACAGTTTATCCATCATACATTACACTACACTACACCGAGATGTACTAAAAAGTGATAAGCAGAGAGAAATTAATGTAATTCTATGCAGCCCATGAACCACAGTATGAAATGTCTCTCTTATTTAAGTTCTTCAATGTAGTAGTGTAACATAAAAGTTAGAAGTATTTTTGTCTCATAGAATTTAATGTTTCCTAAATTATTAGACCTCAAGGTATCTGACTGACATTTGCTTCCTTGTCGCTCTGCAGGATTTACCAGAGTCCTTGAAAGAAAAACCTAATCTGAAAGAGTTGCATATTAACAAAACCCGGATACAAATCATTCCTGAGTATATAAAGATTTTTCAAGTACTGAAAATTCTAGATTTGTCCCAAAACAAGATTATGTGCCTACCACCAGAAATAGGTAAGTACAAAGCATCTGTCTTGTTTAAGAGACCTGAGTAAAAATGCTGAAAAGATATAGTTAGCATATTCTGTTTTATATTTATTTCAAATGTCTAGATGTTTTATGGTATAAAGCAGTAAAGACAATCGTGTGCGCTGGCTGCAGTGAGGTGTGACAAACCTACCTCACAGCAGGTACTATTTAGGGATGGTTTAAAGGTGATATAATTTCGGCCATTGCTTATATTTTGCCTACAGTATGACAATAGTTCTCACCTTTAAGCTGAGCATCTCTATTTTCACTATCACAAATGTGTACACTTCTCCACACTACAATATTGCAGTGTCTGTTGATATAATATAACTACATAATACATTTTGTATTAACTGACTAAGTAATGATAATAATAGAAACATAGAAACATAGAAACATAGAATGTGTCGGCAGATAAGAACCATTCGGTCAATCTAGTCTGCCCAATTTTTTGGAGTACTTTTATTAGTCCCCCGTTCCCGGTCTTATAGCTAGGATAGCCTTGTGTCTATCCCACGCATGCTTAAAATCCTTGACTGTGTTTACCTCTACCACTTCTGCTGGCAGGCTATTCCATCCATCCACTACCCTCTCAGTAAAGTAATACTTCCTGATATTACTTTTAAATCGTTGCCCCTCTAATTTAAGACTATGTCCTCTAGTTGTGGTAGTTTTTCTTCTTTTAAATATACTCTCTTCCTTTACTGTGTTGATTCCCTTTATGTATTTAAATGTTTCTATCATATCCCCCCTGTTACGTCTTTCCTCCAAGCTATACATGTTAAGATGCTTTAACCTTTACTGGTAAGTTTTATCCTTCAACCCATGAACCAGTTTAGTAGCCCTTCTCTGAACTCTCTCCAAAGTATCAATATCCTTCTGGAGATACGTCTCCAGTACTGCGTACAATACTCCAAGTGAGGTCTCACCAGTGCTCTGTACAATGCTATGAGCACTTCCCTCTTCCTACTGCTAATACCTCTCCCTATGCAACCAAGCATTCTTCTAGCATTTCCTGCTGCTCTATTGCATTGCCTACCTACCTTCAAGTCCTCTGAAATTATTACTCCTAAATCCCTTTCATCAGATATTGAGGTTAGGACTGTACCAAATAGTCTATATTCTGCTTTTGGGTTTTTACGCCCATAGTGCATAATCTTGCACTTGTCCACATTAAATGTCAGTTGCCACTGCATAATCATGAGGCATACTTGCCAACATGCCGAGGCAGGGCAATTCACATGGCAATGTTGAAACTGCAATTGACATTGTGTAGGGTTTTGTTTAACTGCCTCTCCAGTACACTTAGAAAAAGATGAAACTCCTCAGTCAAATCAATTAAGGATTATGATTAGATAAACAAAGCGCTTACTTCATTTTTATCATCATTTAAAAACAAAAAACATATAGACTAATTAATAAATTATACAACTGAACGGTTTGTTTCTAAATTTATATGTAAAAAAAATATTTGGGGAATGTGGGGAGAATTGGAAACTTATAATGCGCTACATCCTGTTTAAATATAATGTATATATGTGTAATATACATATGCAGATCCTCCTTCAATGGTTGCTTTATGAGTTAGTTATCTCCATTGAGTTACATGAGGATTTTTGTTTATTTAGTATGAAAACCTACAATTTAAAGGTCCACTTAGTGTAGCTACATCTGTAAATTAACCATACCATTTAGAATTTCATATTGGTCTTTGGTCCTCTATTTAGATAAACACCTGTTATTTTACCATCTGAAATACACATAAAAGACAAGGGTTCTGCTGATAATTCTGGGAATTAATGGATATCAATTGATGCAACGTCATTCAAAATTGAGGAAATATATGACACAATTTTAGGTCATTTGGTACAAGCAAGGAGGTTACATCTGTTGGTGTTTTCCAACAACAATGTTCTCATTATATAATGGAATGACTGGGTGGGCTGCTCAGTGTGGAAATGTTCCATCCACCTTCTGTGATTTGGAGAATTTTGGCAAAATAACCATTTTGATCAAAAAAGCAAATACTTTTTCATTTGAAAAGAAAAACATTATGTAAAGAACTATGTGAATCAAGTAATGTTATTTCCATGTCTTATTTTAACCCATACATCAAACATTACCAGCCTGTTCTATATTGAGGGACATATGTAGAAATGGAGATCCATTAGCCAATTAAGTTTAATTAATGTAATTTTATGGTACCTGCATTGCAAATGTAAACATGAACATGCCAGATAATAACCTAAATGTTGCAGCCTTCTTGTTGTCATCATAGAAGATTTCTCCTTGTTTTCATAGTTATTGTCAGTAACTTATGTATTGTAGTACAAATTCCCTTTAATTATATTTGAGAGAGAGCATTTGAAAGCAACCATTTCCTTTAGCTTCAGAGTCTATCATTTAAGCTGATTTTATTACATGATACCAGCCATTCCTTTGTTTGCTGTTCTGCAGAAATAAATTGCCTTAATGTCTGTGTTAAGAAGATAAACAGTAAATTAAAGTGACCTGAACCATAATCTCTATATTTTTTGGAGACAGTGCATAACTGTCGAACTGAGAAACATGCACATATAAATATATTTTCAGTAATTAAATATACACAGGTATAAACTTACACATTTAATTAGCTGCCTGCCTCCCAACTGTCCCACTTTGCGCAGGAATATCCTGATTTTTGAAGGCTGTCCCATTGCTTCATGGGACAGAACAGAGGCGTAACTAGAAACCACTGGGCCCTGGTGCAAAAATTTTCCTGGGGCCCCTCGACCCCACCATGCAACTCCATCCCAGAAATACCATTTACATGCCTCCCAACTGTTCTGCTTTGTGCCTTGTCTTGTCCTATATCTAGGGTAGCTTTAAGCCTATCCAATGGATGCTTAAACTCATTTACTCAATTAACCTCTACAACTTATTCTGGAAAGCTATTCCATGCATCCACTACCCTCTCAGTAATGTAATACTTTCATTAATCCCTGACCTTATCTTATATCTAGGATAGCTTTATGCTGATCCCATGCATGCTTAAACTTATTTACTGTATTAACCTCTACCACTTCTGCCTGAAAGCTATTCCATGCAATCAATTCCCTCTCAGTAAAGTAATACTTTCATTAGTCCCTGACCTTATCTTATATCTAGGATAGCTTTATACCTATTAGATGCATGCTTCTCCTTCACTGTGTTTACCTCTACCACTTCTGCTGGAAGGTTATTCCATGCATCCTCTACCCTCTCAGTAAAATAATACTAAGTTTCTTACCTGCACTGTGTTAACCTTTACCATTTCTACTGGAAGGCTATTGCATGCATCCACTACCCTCTCAGAAAGTAATATTTTCCCCCGCAGAACATACCACAGTATCACTTTGGCCACAGCCAATTTGTCCATTATGCCACGATTAGCCTGCCCATTAATATGCAGCAACCAGTAATTCAGATTGCCAATTATAATGCCACAGCCATTTTGCCCATTAATATGCCACTATTAGCCTGTCCATTAATATGCCACAGCCAATTTTCCCATTAATATGCAACTATTAACCTGCCCATAAATATGCCACAGCCAGATTGCCAGTATGCCACAGCCAATTTCCCATTAATATGTCACTATTAGCCTGCCTAATATTATGCCACAGACAATTTGTCCATTAATACACCACCCCCCTCCTCCCCCTTCCACAGTACTCACCTGGCAGCCTCTTCTGTGTTTTATTTTGCCATTAATATGCCAGTATTATTTTACAATTCATTTGCCAGTATTATTTTGCCCATCATTTGCTAGTCATATTTTGCCCATCATTTGCAAGTCATATTTTGCCCATCATTTACCAGTGTTATTTTACCCTTCATTTGCCACTCATATTCTGCCCATTATTTGCCAGTGTTATTTTGCCCATCATTTGCCAATCATATGTTACACATCATTTGCTAGTCATATTTTGCCCATCATTTGCCAGTGTTATTTTGCCCATAATTTGCCAGTGTTATTTTGCCCATTTGCCAGTCATAATTTGCCATTTATATTTTGCCCATAATTTGCCAGTCATATTTTGCCCATAATTTTTTTGTTGATGTGCCAGTTAACCACCCCCCCTCCCCCTACTCCAGTACTTACATGGCCGTTTCCTCCGAAATGTTACCTGCACACATACAGCCGCCGGAAATGACTTGCTGTCATTTCTGGCAGCGAGTTTAAGCCGGGTTCGCATCGGCTTTAAAAAAAATGGATGTGGACCTGGATCCTGCCCGATCATAACTGTCTCCGTGTGAGACAGTCATGGTTTTTTTTGCAGGGGTCGACCGGGCAGACGTGCCCCCTGGAGAGATGGGCCATTCGCAGCTGCAACCCTTGCACCAATGGTAAGTACGCCACTGGGACAGAGATAGAGCATGGCAGGGTAGCAGAATTTGCGACCGCAAGCCTGTTGTCCCAATTTCATTCTCTGGTGTATGAGACAGGCATAGACTCGTGGGAAGGTGCAGTGGCGCTGTTAGTTTGAGTGACAGCTTTACTGCGACGACACACAGGAGCACTTACACTCAACCTTCCAAGCTCCTCTCCGGCATCCCAATTCATAGGGGACAGAACTTAGGAGGTATGAGATAACCTTAGCATAATTATTTAATTTTCCAGACTGGTAAATATTTTAAGAACTTTTTTGTTTATTTGTAATGCTTTCATTTTGTTTCGTGCTCACCAAAAAAGTCCTAATTTTAGAATATGCATACTTAGTTTTATAATCAGTTTAAGTTGCCAATCTGCTATTTCTATAACTTTAGTTAAGTTTTATTCCCGCATTGTTAGTCAGTGATAATGGTTCTTGCCTAGATGGACACCACAAAAATTTTGCTGAGTGTCACATCAATTATTATTTGTACTGAATAATTCAACTGTGTATTCACTGGCCTGGATATGAAAGTTATCTTGTGTGATTGTGAGGAAAAAGATGCTTGAAACCTTTCGGCTTGTTTAACTGAACAAACAATCCATTCTCATGCCCACATTCATATTATTATCTACATGACAACTACAAAAGACAAAACCAGTGAATGCCTTTAAAACTACTTTTTTCTTCAGAATAGTGATTCAAATTTAATCACATGCATTGATTTCCTCTCACTTTTATTTGGTTTTGAAAACCTTCTAATTGACTGGGGAGCATTAGAGCAAAGCGTTTTTTGTTTTTTTTAGGTAAACTTTCATCTGCTCTCAATCTAAACTTACTTTAACAAATTGTTGATCATTGAGCCATAGAGATTACTTTCCCTTTTTATGATCAGAATTTCAATGTTCTTTATAGAAATATTTAATGAACATTTCTACAGATAATAGCTGTGTATTTTGAGCATTGACCAAAGAACATTTTTTTCTATTCTAAGATGCTCAGCAAAATACAAAGCTGAAAATGTTTAATCCTTTGCATTCTGTAGCTGCCTATTAATTTCATTTTAGTGTAATGTGTACTCTGTCTTTTGCAAGACAAGCTCTTTTTTTTCGATTTGCGATAAGCCAACTTTGTAAGAAGGAAATAAAATTAAATTCTAATTAATAATGTAGTTTATTAGTTGCTGAAAATTAGACTTTGCTAGTCACAAAGTGGATTTAGAGAAGCTATGGTAAATTAGGTTAATCATCTAGAATGACATTTCATAATATTTTTTTTCTATAGGCCTCAGTACACTAACGTAGGTGTATAATTAAAAATAAAAAGGTAAGATTTTCAGACCAGATGAACTCCACAGATTAGTATGTTACTATCTTGGAATAATAGCGCCAAGGCCGTCTGTAATGTTAACCCCTTGGCGACACTAGGTCCGTCCTGTGTGCCGAGGCGTTAGTGACACAGGACCAACCTAGTCCGTCCTTTGTCTAAACGAGCACTGAAAGCGGAGTTTTCGCTTCCTATGCTCAGCAAGTGTTTCTGATTGCCTCGCAAGTCGAGGCAATCAGGAACACAAAAAAAAATGCACAATCTTGGTCACTGTGTGACCAAGATGGGGCTGCCCTTCTATGGGCAAGAGCACAGGAGGCAGGAAGTACCTGCGTCCTGGGCTCTCTGGCTGCCACACGATTGCCTCTTCACAGAGGCAATCAGTGACTGATAGGCACACTGACAAGCAGTGGGGATGTTCTGATGAGCATCCCCACTGACTGGTCAGATCAATATTAACCCTATATTGATCTGACCAGTTATGATCTGCCTCCCTCTCCTCACATTTTTTTTAGTGAGGGAGAGAGACAGATCAAAGTTATAAAAGTAAGTAAAAGTACAAAAAAACAATAAATACACAAAACACGAATAATAAAACAATAAACAATTTTTTATTAACGCAATTCCCTGCGTTTAACCCCTTCCCTGCCACTGATCTTGCGTAAGCAGTGATCGTGCACATCAGCGCATTTATTTTTGCTGTTTGTGCATTTTTTAGGGGTTAATATTTTTGTAGTACTGTAATTTATTACAGTACTACAAAGGCTCTTCTAAGAGTTATCCACCCCTTCTTTGCCGTCGATCACTGCTTTATCTGTCTGCATATTTATTTATTTATTTTTTTTCTACACATACCCGCTAGGGGGTTACATGTTAAGTAAAAATATTTGAGATTTTTTTTTAAAGCTGTCTGAGCGCATAGCGATCAGTAACAGCAAATTAGTGGCAAAGGCGGTTTGGTGATTTCTCAATTAAGCTCACCATTCGCCCTGGTCAGATCAAAATTGGTCGGATCAATATTCACAAATATTGATCTGCCTCCCTCTCCTCACGGAAAGAGACAGATCAGTATTAGTGATATAAAATAACATTTTATACAATTGGCAGGTTTTATGAAAGTCTTTCACTGTGTATTAACCCCTTCCCTGCCATTCATCACTGTGTAAGCAGTAATCTTGCACAGCAACAATATGTTTTGCTGTCTGCACTGTTTTATGGATTATTTACTTTGTACTGTAATGTATTACAGTACTAGATAGGCTCTTCTAAGAGCTATTAACCCCTTCTTTGCTCGAGATCACTGCTTACGCACTGATCCTGAGGCCGCGGACTCAGGGTTCGATTTTGACCCTGGTCAGCTTTCTGATACATCATATAGTGATGTATCGGTGGCTGCTGAGCCCTTGACACAAGGAGTGATGGGTGTCTACCGTTAAAAAATATATGGTTTGGTGGGGGTAAATTAAGTTGTCTGGCTTCAAAGATATATCCCATATAGGACACGGACGCAGGTTGACTACATGTCAAAATTCCAAGTTGGAATTTTGAGATGCGCATATCACAAATGTTGCCTTCTAGCCAAAAAACAAACCAACAAACCTATGCATGGGTGCTATCCCTGTACTCGGGAGATGTTGCTGAACACATATTGGGTTGGTGTTTGGCAGTGACATATACCAGAATCTGTGAATTCATGCCTGAAGTACAATGCATGTGGAAAACAAAACTCCCAAAAAAGAACTACTACAAACTTTTACAAAGGCTGGTGGTAGAATTAGTACATATACAGTATTAAAATACCACCATTTGAAAAATACCTTAGGATGTCTATTTTCCAAAAATATATGGTTTGATGGGGTACAATTCCTTGGACGGCGTCAAAATTTTTCCAAATGGAACATGGGCGCAGGCTGACTAAATGTCAAAATTCCAGGTTGGAATTGTGCACCCCCTAAATGTGGCCTTTTAGCAACAAAACAAACCAATAAAACTATGCATGGGGGGTATCCCTGTACTCAGGAGATGTTGCTGAACACATATTGAGGTGTTGGTTGGCAGTGGCAAATACCAGAATCTGAAAATTCCTGCCTGAACTACAATGTGTGTGGGGAAAAAATTACATCCCAACCCTTTGACATAGGTTGGTGGTAGAATTAGAACTTGGAAAGTGTTAAAATACCACAATTTTAAATACCCTAGGATGTCTAGTTTTCCAAAATATATGGTTTGATGGGGTAAAATACTTTGACAGGCTTCAAAAGTGTCCCAAATGGAACATGGGCGCAGGCTGACTACATGTCAAAATTCCAAGTTGGAAATACTATCATTTGAAATACCCGCGGGTGTCTAGTTTGTTAAATGTATGGTTTTGTGGGGTAAAATACACATTCTGGCTTCACAAATGTCCCAAATGGAACATGGGCGCAGGTTTTCTGCATGTCAGAATTCCAAGTTGAAAAAGCGCACCTCTCAAATGTGGCCTTTTAACCCCCAAATAATCTAACTAACCTACACATGGGTGGTATCCCTGTACTCAGAAGATGTTGCTGAACACATATTAGGGTGTTGTTTGGCACTGACACATAATAGGATCTGTGAATACATGCCCGAAGTACAATGTATGTGAAAAAAATAACTATCCATAACATTGACATAGGCTGGTGGTAGAATTAGTGCATGGAAAGTGTTAAAATACTACCATTTGAAATACCCTAGGGTGTCTAGTTTTAAAAAACATATGGCTTTGTGGGGTAGAATACACTTTCTGGCTTCAAAAATGTCCCAAATGAGACATGGGCACAAGTTTTATGAATGTCAGAATTCCAAGTTGGAAAACCAAAATGCGCACCCCTAAATGTGGCCTTTTAGCCCCAAAACAAACCAACAAACCTATGCATGGGTGGTATCCCTTTACTCAGGAGATATTGCTGAACACATATTGAGGTGTTATTTGGAAATACTATATACATATAATGGATCACTCAATACTAACGAGGGAGAGTATTTGTTAAATCAAAACCCCACTATAGCCACCTTCTACCACTTGCCGAAACTTCATAAGTCCCTAACTTCACCACCTGGTCGCCCCATTATATCTGGGGTAGACTCATTGGGGGAAAGGCTCTCCCAATGGGTTGATGTATACCTGCAGCCGTTGGTGTGTAGCCTGAAGGGATATTTGAGAGACACAAAACATGTACTTGAACATCTTTCTAAATTCCAATGGAATAGCAAATATACTTGGGTAACTTTGGATGTTGGCTCCCTTTATTCCTGTATTCCACACCAGAAGGGAGTGGAGGCAACTCAACATTTCCTTAAGTACTTTTCGGACCTCTCAACTTGGAAACAGAATTATATCTGTAACTGTATAGAGTTTCTTCTGAGCCATAATTATTTTGTGTTCAATGGTACCTATTACCTGCAACGTTGCGGTACTGCCATGGGCGCTAAATTTGCACCTTCATATGCAAACTTATACATGGGCTGGTGGGAAACCAAATTTATCTTTAACAGTAATAATCCCTTTAGGAAAGACATCATTTGGTATGGCAGGTATATTGACGATTTGCTTTTAATTTGGGATGGGGAGCAAGAATCCCTAAATGCATTCTTTGAGTATGTTAATAAAAATGACCTTAATTTACAATTCACGATCAATCACAGTAAATTTAATATCAATTTTTTGGATTTGCAGTTAATAGGAAATGTACTTGATGGGAGAATAGACACTACAAATTATAGGAAGGATACAGCAGGCAACACTATCCTGCTGGCTACCAGTTGTCACCCCACACACACCTTTAGAGGTGTACCAGTGGGAGAATTCATACGTATGCGGAGGAATTGCTCCAGCGCTTCTGAATTTGAATCCCAGGCACTGTTACTTTCTGATCGATTACTGGAAAGAGGATATCCCCTTGTTAACATTAAGAGAGGGTACAATATAGCTAAATTACAAGAAAGATCTAAATTAGTGTCAGATAAGTCCAAGAAAATTAAAGGTAGCAAAACAGACATCTCTACCAGGGACAAACTTTCCTTCTGTACAGATTACACTGTCGACTTTGATGATATTGTGAAAATTCTTAATAAACACCGCACAGTACTTAATCTAGAAACTGCATATAAAGCTGATAGCAGCAATAAAATAGCTGGAATTGCCAGAAAGGGTATATCCCTGGGCAACCTAATTTCTCCCAGTTACCTATGTGAAGATAAAGACATTAACAAAAAAGTGTCTTCCACATGGTTAAATATCAAGGGTATGTTCAGATGTGGTGCTAAGCAGTGCAAATGCTGTAATCATGTACTATTGGGAAACAGCTTTGTTTCCTCACAGACAGGTAAAACATTCACCATCAAGGATTTCTTTAACTGCAATACCAACTTTGTAATTTATTGTGTGACTTGTCAGTTTTGTCAGAAACAATATGTAGGACGTACTATTCGTCCAGTAAAAGAAAGAATTAGGGAGCATTTATCTGACATAGTCAGTACAAAGTCCAACACACCAATTCACAGACATTTTGCACAGTGTTGCAATTCGAATGTTGCAAACTTTAAATATCAGGTTATAGAGAAGATCAAAATTCCTCCTAGAAAAGGCAACACTATTGAAACTTTGTGTAAAAGGGAAGTCTTTTGGATTTTTTCACTTCAAACTTGCACTCCTAAGGGAATCAATTCAAAACATGATGTAAATGTATTTTTTCATAAATAGCACTTGCTGCAATTTTTGATTCCTTATGAAAGTGTATCAATATCTTAATGTATTACCCGTCCCTTTATGTATATATATATGCACGTGTAGTTATATCTGTGCATATATTTAGAGCAATTCAAGAATTCAGACTCCCCATTCTGTTGCACATTTTTTGTATATATTTATATATGTTTTGCACATTGTTCGTATATTTAAATGTTTTCATATGTTTTCACTTTAAATAATCTTTTGCTTGGAATGGTGGGAGACAGCTACAGATGTATAGGCAATCAAGTTAATTGCTTGCCTGTTATAACTAGCCATGTGAGCTCTCTCCCACCAGCCTATGATTAAGTGCTTTTGAAGCACGAAACGCGTAAGGCGTCCTTCTCACTGTGTGGTTCATTTCCTTTTTTGTACTAGCCTGTTTTACTGAAGCATTAAACTCTGGCTTATTTTCACATACCTGCTTTGATTGTGAGCTCCTTCCGCAAACCGTTTTTGCTTCCTTTTTTTTTTCCTATTGTACGGGCTGGATGGCCTGGCGTTGAGGGAAGCTCCACTTTGTTATTTCAACAGGCTGAAATCGGAGGGATTACTTTATGTTTGGTTTATCTGACCAGGAGGTCCTCCAGTGCTCTTTTACTGTCTTATTTGGAAATACCCCTTCACATTTTAAGGTAATGTTTACCTAAATTGCAATCTATGTGAAAAAATTTTAAAAAAGTTTTTTTTCTGCAAACTTTGGCAAAGATTGTTGGTAAAATGGCTACATGAAATGTGTCAAAATACCCCAATATAAATGAGTGGTCTAGTTTTCAAAAATATGTACATGTTGGGGGTCATTCATGGATTTAGTACAGAAATCAGTGTTACAATGTCACTATCGCTAATTTTGAAAAAAAGGATTTTAAAATAGCTTTGCACTACTTATAGTTCTGGCCCTGTAACTTGAATAAAAAAGCACAAAAACATAAAACATGGGCTATTTCTGAACTCAGGACATATATTAGAAACTATTTAGCAGTGTTTTTTTGTTGTCTCTTGTACATGAGTATACGATTTTTGAAATAAAAATCATAAAAAAAATATATATTTTTTTGCCATATTTTATTATTTTTTTTACATCAAATTATATGCTATTATCAAAATAATGGTATCAAAAGAAAGCCCTTCATATAACGATAAAAACGATATATAGTTTGTGCGGGTACACTAAATGAGACAGAAATAAATTACAGCAAAACACAAACACCTCAGAAATGTTAAAACAGCCCATGTCACCAAGCGTCGGACAAGCCAAAAAAGTCATGTCACTAAGGGGTTAATGGGACTCAGGGCAATCATCTATATGTGGTCATAATACATGTGAGATTTTCGACCTATACTTGGTTTGACATGAAACACCATAACTGTGCATTGACACTTTACATGGTTTCAAGATCATGATGCATTGTTCACACAGAGTATTTTTTTAATGGTTCCTAGGCATTTCTTGGGTTGCTGGGTATCAGGATCCATCCAGCTCTCAGCTTCCATCCCTCATGCAGGATCATCTTTTATCCAGTTTGTATTCAGTATCTATGGTTTTCTCTCTGCATTTGCTATTCTGTTCTGCATATTTGTGATTTTTGTTCCTGGGTTATTTGTTATTCTGTTATCCTTGTGTGTTCTACATTTCCTATTTCTAGTCTCAGCCACATGGTAGCATATCCCAGTCCCAGCCACATGGTGGCATTTCTCCGCTCCGGCCACATGATGGAATTTCTCAGTTTTGGCCATATGGTGGCATTTCCCAGTTCCAGAAACAGGGTGGCGATTTCCATAACAGTCTAGTTCCAGGCCACAATGGTGGCCTTTCCCAAGTCCCTATCCTTAGTGACAACTGCCTAGCCTGGCCCCAGAGCGGCACCTGTCTATCCTGGCCTCAGAGAGGCTATAGCCAAGCAGCATCTGCCTAGATTGGCCCCCAGGTTGGCACCTGCCCAGTTGGCCCCAGCTCTGTCCTGTCTGAGTCCCTTAAGTGGGATGTCCTGTCCTGAGTCCCTTAGTTTCCCTTAGTTTCCTTTCAGTCCTAAGTTCTGTGCAGTCCACAGGTATTCTCTGTTTTCCGTGTGTATGTGCTATGTTAATATTTTGATTGTCTTAGTTAGGGACTTGCTTATTGTGGGGTAATTTGGCGTGGTTGGCAAGATTCATCTTATGGCCATAATTTAACCAAACCCCCACCATTGTACCATCTTTAGTGTGAGGCTATTTCCTGTATATATATTTTTTTATGTTCCCTGACCCTCTTTCCCTGAATCTCTTCCCATATCCCAGATCTGGTTCCCTTATGAAGCTTCTGTGGATTCCGGCTCCTCACTCCTTTGTTCCCTTATTCCTTTCCCCTGTCCTCTCTATATAGTCTGTTATATCTGTGCCTGTCCCTTCAAGTTCGGTGTGTGTCCTTTGTGTGCAACCCTGTTCCTTACGTTGTTTATCTTTAGTGTGAGGAAGAGAGTATATTTAAAAGAAGAAAAACTACCACAACTATAGGACATAGTCTTAAATTAGAGGGGCAACGATTTAAAAGTAATATCAGGAAGTATTACTTTACTGAGAGGGTAGTGGATGTATGGAATAGCCTTCCAGCAGAAGTGGTAGAGGTAAACACAGTCAAGGATTTTAAGCATGTGCGGGATAGACACAAGGCTATCCTAGCTATAAGACCGGGAACGGGGGACTAATAAAAGTACTCAAAAAAAAAAAATTGGGCAGACTAGATGGACCGAATGGTTCTTATCTGCCGACACATTCTATGTTTCTATGTTTCTATGTGACGTTTGCTTTATCATGCTTATTTCTATCCTGTAGCTCTGCAATGTGTATTTCTGTTCTATTCTTCTTTAGTTTATTTTCCGCTATTGCTCTGCTTGGCTGTCTCTTACTTTATTCTATCCTAGCCATGTAATCTGAATACAACAGCTACTCCTACAGGGTCTTGAAATGTAGTTGCAGGAACCTGGGGCCCCTAACCACTGGGGGTTACCCAGCTTCCGCTCCTGCCATTGGGCTTCTAATATAGGGCACTCAGGGTCCCTTACCATCCTGGAACCCGTGCGTGACACTGGGGTAAGTCCTTGGTGTACAATGTGGGGGCTGGGGCATGTCCTGGGTGTGAAATGTGGGTAATGGGGAATGTCATGGGAGTGCAATGTAGGTGCTGGCTGTGGTAAGTCAGTTCAGTGTAACTACTATTCAAATAACTGACAATTTAATATACAATATATACATGCATACATAATAGTAACAGTAATTCACCTTCGACATTGAATTAAGCAAAAATTAGATTTGCCTCAATGATCCTAAAGAAAAAATTATTGGGGTTTAATGCCTATTTAGGTGCCGTTTACATGATGGAGCCCAGTTAGTAACTTAGAGAACATTTAACCTCCAACTAGTGCATCGGTCAGTTGCTGTAAAAAGGTGTTAAGTAATCAATAACTGTAAAGGTAAGTAACACAGGATCAAAAATGAGCATGGCAAAAAGTAACTCAAAAAGGTTACCAGATGCAATGTTCAGGTAAAATCAGTACTGGGATGAAGCCATTTCATATCAGTTCAGGCAAAGCTGTTACTATAATATTTGCACGTTCACTTTAACCGGTGCTTCAACGGCAATATCTTTAAGGGATCATTATGTTCTTCACGCACGCCACTTGGTGGCATGATGACGTTGTGCTGAAGAGAGAATGTGTAAAAGAGGGAAGCTGCTTGTAAAGCTGTGTGGTCATGCATTACGCAGAAAACCAAAGAAAAATAGAAAACTTCAACGACTTAATCCAGGTTCCGGTATAAAATGTAACTTTTAATCCATAGTGTTAAAACAGCTTCTTGTCGAAAAATCATAACAGATGGACAATAGACAAAAAACACATATAGTCTGACTAGCTTGACGCGTTTCGTGCTTAACGCACATAGTCATAAGCTCTAACATTTAACACTATGGATTAAAAGTTATATTTTATACCGGAACCTGGATTAAGTCTTTGCAGTTTTCTATTTTTCTTTGGTTTTCTTTGGATTCAGTCTTTATCACAAAGGATTACTCAGACCATCTTACAGGACCAGACTTTGAATACAAGGTGTGCTCTCTTTTATATATACATGTCCCGTTGAAGTGTAAGGGCTATTCCCTTGTATTTTTTTGTCATGCATTACACCTTGAAGAAGGAGATAGGTATCCAAGTATGCATATACTTCTTCAGATTGGCTTTATATACAAAATTATTCATATACTACTCCTGATTGTATTTATATACAAAGCTTTTGCTCCAGGTTGGCTTTTGTCAATTCCCCCCCCCCCCCCCCCCCCACGTGCAGGCTCATCCAGGCTGTATCCAGTTATTTCTGTATCCTTTTTTGCTTTGCTCACTTGTTTATTATTTATGTTGATTCCTGTGTTTTCCTTCTATCCCTGTACCTTGTATCTTTCCAGTTAGGCCACAGAGTGGAATCTTCCCTAGTTTGGCCATAGACTGGTACCTGCCCAAATCTAGCTATTGTCCGTCACCTGCTCAAGCCTAGCCAAAGACACCTTCCCAAGTCCAGCATCTGCCCAACCCTAGCCATAGACTGGCACCTGACCAGATTGGCTTTATATACATAGATTATCCCTATACTACTCCAGATTGGCTATATACATAAATATTATGCATTTATCCCTACTGATTGGCTTAATATACAAATATTATTCATACACCATTCCAGCTTTACATAAAAAAAATATTTATATAATGCTCCAGATTGGCTTTATATACAAAGATTATTAATTTACTGCTGCACATTAGCTTTGTATACAAAGAGAACTAGTTGCTAACATTTTTAAATCCCACTACAGGTACAGATTTAAAAACTCCCTGGGACAAACTAAAAATCATGATCAAGCATGAAACTTTTTTTTTAACCACAATTCGAGAAAAAAATATAAAGCATTGCTGTAAGACACAACCAATGACAACAGGCAAAGAGACCTTTACAAGGTCCACAGAACATGTCCACCATGTTGGCACCTACCCCAGTACAATGATAACAACTATTGTCATCCAATGGGATAGTGCTCTTTCTTACTCATTTCACTTTTGATTGGATTCCTGTAATACACTGGGTATCCAACTGATAGTAGCATGTTTGATTGGTCTAAGGTGATGGCTTAAGGCTCCACTCTCTCAGGAGATGTGGCTTTAAATCCCACTGCTGACCTCTGGTGTTGTTTCATATTTGTGTTTTTTTTGCCTTTGTAGCTAAGTATAATGATACTAGATACCCGTCTGTTTCACTAATATTTAATGTGTGTGTGCTGGAGGAGACACATGGGGAATTGACCAGAAAAAATAACAAAAATATGGAATGCAATTCAAAACAAGTGGGACTGAAGGACGGGTTGTGAATGAAGAGTTATTTTGTCTACCAAACAGGTGTGAGCATGCTGCACAAAATTTAATGTGTGTTTTCTCGATAACATCAATAGTTGCATAATGGACAGCTGAACAGCATTATCATGTCTTTCTTAAAGTGGAGCTAAAACATTTTTTACTTTGTTTTTAAACTCAGAGTCATTATATGACCCAAATTAACACTTTAAACTATGTTGTTTCCAGCAATTTAGGCTTTATATTGCCCTAATTTGATCCTTAGCCCCTCCCACTTTACCTGTGTGACCTCCATGATTGTGGTGAGGGGGCAGTACTGTTACCAACTGTACAGGGGATTTTTTTGTCCTATTCAGGTAAATACAGGAAGGCTGTCATTCAGCTTTCTGTCAGGGACTGTATTTTAAAATCGCCACGGGTTGATTGGGCACAGGGTATGCAAACATGTCCAGTGCCTTACCTTCCATTCTCAACAATGCCTTTTACATCAAGAATGCTCTGTGCGTCCTCGGTTGCATGGATCACAAGGTTCTGCTAGTGTCAGAACAGCAGGACAGAGAAGATGCAGCAGGCAGTCTGTAGGCGCTGGTTTGACTGGATTGGTTTAACTGTTTGTTATCCCATGGATTCCAATCCCCACAGCCAGGCTCTGCCAATAATTGATGTTCACAGGCAAGGAGCTAATTAAAACCAGATGTGATCAGGCATATTTAGATTGACTCCTGCATGTCTTTTGCCCTCTTGGCTGTTTGGGATCTGCCAAACATTTATATTGCATCCACAGCACTTGGCTTAAATTCATAATAGATTATCCTCGTTTGGCATAGGTGGTATGCCACTCTCTTGATCAAGTCATACCTATCTGAGAGATCCTATTCATTGTCGCCTGTTATGCTCTCTTGGCCTGCTACTATTTTCCCTGTATACCACCTCTCTGGGCTCTCTCATTCGCTCTTTTGGATTCCATTACCACCTATATGCAGATAATATGCACATCTACCTCTCCTCCCCTGACCTCACTCCCTCTGTCACGTGTAGTTGAGTGACTCTCTGCCATCTCTACTCCGTCCCTACACCTGACTTCACATTCTCCGTTGAAAATGCTACAATCGTACCAGCTGACCGTGTCTTATGTTTTGGAGTCGGTCACTTTTGACTCTGTTCTTCTTTGTTTCCCATATTCAGTCTTTAGCCAAATCCTGCCATCTGCACCAAAGGAACATTGAACACATTAGGCAGTTCCTCAGCGCATTGACTGCCAAAATCCTAGTGCACTCGCTTGTGATCCCTCGCCTTGACTACTGTAACACCCTCCTGACTAGACTACCTCTGGCTCATCTTTCTCCCCTGCAATCTATCCAAAACACAGCTGTCAGACTCATCTTTCTCGCTCTTTGATCCGATTTGCTGGCTCCTCTCTGCAATGCCCTCCACTGGCTCCCTGTCTGCTCTGGGATAAAATTTAAAGTTCTGTCTTTAACCTACAAAGCTCTCCACTCCTTGGCCCCTCCATATGTTGCCTCCCTAGTGAACTGATACCTCCCTGCATGAGCTTTGTGTTCCTCAATGGGACTAAATCTCTCCTCCAACCTCATCACCTCTTCCACTCGCGTCTCCAAGTTTTTGTATGAACTGCCCCCCTCTCTCTGGAACTACCTTTCACAGAGCATTCAGCTCTCTCCTTTCAAACTTTAAAAAGTCCCTCAAAACTCATCTCTTTAAAGAAGCTTCTACCCAACTCACTAGAATACCGGTCATTTTACCTCTAGCTAATCCCACCTAACTGGAACACACACAATTAATATTTGGTCAATCCCACCATCCACAACTACCTTCCCTCAGACATCTTCACTCCCTACATGTGCTTCATGTATCCCATTCCCTCTAGATTGTAAGCTTGGGCTCTCTACCTCATGTACCAGTCTGTTCTAGTTTGTCTAACTTAGTATATAGTTCCCATCTATGCTTTGTACCTAGCGCTACAAAAATTGCTGGTGCTATTTAAATAAATGTTTATGTAATGTAATGTAATTCATAGTACACCCACATAAATAACCATGCACCATAGTACATGCTATTTTGCCCCACATATGCCACATTAAAATGAGCCGCACTCAGGTAATTAACCTGTCATTAATATATGCAACAGCCAGTTTGCCCATTAATATGCCATCGCCAATTTTCCCATTAATAAGCTTCTGTTAGTTTGCCCATTAGTACCCAACTGTTAGCTTTCACTAATCGACATAGAAAATCCAAGATGGCGCCTGTGTCTGCTGTACCAGCAGGGAATTAGGATAAAAAAAAGTAGGAGAACTAATCAAAATATCTGTAAAATGCTTCATCTACCTGTTTTAAATAAGGATGATGACTTTACATATATGGTTATTGCAAGTATAGTTTAGTTCCACTTTAATTATAAAAAATCCAATACTCAGAGGTGCACTTATACACAAATTACAATAATTGAACAATTGCCTTGTTCTTGGAAATAAAATGGTATTGGAAGACAAAGATTTAATTTAAAAAAAAATCCTGTACTGGCTTTAAGGATAAATAGATTTGCAGCCAGTTATCCTTTATCTAAAGCATAGCTTGGGGGTAAAAAAGAAAAACCTGCATTTTTATATATTGAATAACCATCTTGCTGGCATATTTATGGCAACATTCTCAGAACAAGCACATTAGCCTGCTGTTTCAGTAGTGCATGTTCTAAATAGTAGATTTGATTGAACAGGTTTCTGTGATCTTGGTTAGTCTGCACCCATGCTGCACTGATGTTACTTGCATGCTGTTCTAGCCTTCTTTAACACTGTGGGAAGCTTTTGCATGGTAACTACAACAAAGGAGCCAGTACACTCCAGTTATTTTTTAATCCAGATAAAATGTTTTATATAAAAACTTTTTTTATTTAGTTTAAAGATATAAAAATGATCCATGATGCTGTGTTTTCTCACTGAGAAAGAAATTACCCTTGCAAGAATAAGAATGGGAGTTGTGTGCATTAAGTATCTCAAATCTATTCTATTAAACCTCCAGAGTGATTGCTACATTGTAAGCATCTTGCAGTAGTTTGCCTTTTTTTTTCTACCCTGACTGTATATGTTACAGTTTATATAATGTGAACTTGCCACTTTACAAAACTGTTCTCTAAAAATAACCATTTTGACTTGATTTTCTTGATTAGTCATCCCTATTAATGTATTACTACATCCCCTTGGTGGAAACTGATATAGTCTGGTGTGTTCAAAAATAATTTGATGTCATTTATAATACAGAGCACAAGAAGGCATAAATGGCGTATTAACAACTGAAATGGAAAATAATGTCTGAAATGTACTAATGAAAATGGAAATTTGATGGGCCTACAACAATGATGGATAATCTTGGCACTGCAAATGTATGGGAACTGCATATCCTATGATGCTCAGACTGGCTGAGCATCATGGGATATGTAGCAGCCACATATTTGCAGCTGATTTGAAAGGTGATGCGCTTAGGAGCTATAAAAAATGGATATATATACTCAGCCCAACTGGTCAGAGGTGCTTCAAAATGTACATGTAAAAAATATAAATAAACACAACAATGTGTAAAACTGTTAATGTGTACAAATCTCCTATATATATACCACCCTGGTATCCCACTTAAATGTACCAGAGCCTTTACACTCGGCTCTAGTACAAAGGCTCTGGGATAAAAGTCGGGATGAACCATCTGAAAGTCTCCTCAAAGTTTCGTTAAAATAGTGATGTGGGAATACACACTGCTGTGAGAGGGGACGCGGATCTTTTACTCCCTTATGACCCGAGAGGAAGGTGTGCTGAAGACAAGATGGGACGCCATGCTTGTATTCGCATCATCACTCGAGGACGAATTTTCAAACACATGGTCGTTTACAGCTGGGAGCAAACACATCGGACTTCCACAAGTGTTTTTATTTTTGCGCATTGATTTTTATCTAAAGTAAGCCTCATGTATGCGGGGGCCATTAAAGTTGTTTATTTTTACATCTACACTATGCAGCTTCTCTTGTGATTCCCTATTAAGGTGTTCTAAGTTTGGAGGAGCATATTGTCTGTGTATTCCTACATCACTATTTTAACGCAACTTTGAGGAGACCTTCAGACGGTTCATCCCCACTTTTGTAGTAGAGCCGTGTGTAAGGGCTCTGGTACATGTAAGTGGAATACCAGGGGGGTATATATATAGGAGATTTGTACACATTAACAGTTTTACACATTGTTGTATTTATTTATATTTTTACATGTACATTGTGGAGCACCTCTGACCAGTTGGGCTGAGTATATATATCCATTTTTTATAGCTACTAAGCGCATCACCTTTCAAATCACTTGTTTATGTTGGTGTGGGGAAACACACTTGTGAGCGCAGCTGAACCTAATACATGTAATTGTGTCACACTTTAATATAGTATTCACTAATTAACCCCCATACACACCATACATGGCTCAGAAGTTGGAAGATTGATTAGAGAAAAGAGAATAGCATGGAGTCGTAGTGGATCAACAGTGTTGTGACAGTGTTGAGAGATCGGTGAGAGCATTTTGAGTGGTGTGTGTTCTTACAGTATTGAGAGAGTATAGAGGTTATAGACTACTCTGGATGGTGAGAAGGAAAAGGAGAAAGGAAATAGACAGGAGAGGTGTGGTGGTAGTTAGGAGGAAATACGGCTATCTCCTTGAAAGTTGTCCATGCTACCCACCCAAGGGCATATCCCAACAAACACAACTGCACAACAATGGGTGGGTACCCATTCATCGTCATCCAAACAACCAGTCATTCTCTCCAGGACCATGGTGTTTAAAAAGATGTTAGAAAATGGGCCTTTTCAACATGGTGCAGTAGTGATTTTCTGTGCTCCTGTTACGGAGGATACTGAATCACTCTTGCCTGTTAATGTATTAAACATTTTATTTTTTCATAAACACATTCCCAGCGCCGTCTTTAACATTGACTGGACCCTGGACAAACATTTTTTGGGGCTCCTGGACCCCACCCCTCATCCCCTGCATGCAATCACACGCTCCACCCCCTAAACCCAACGGATCTATATGAAAATATTATATAAACAAGCCATATGCTTTATATTATGTAAATATTATATAATTATGTAAAACTATATATATATATATATATATATATATATATATATTATAATGTATAGGTGGTTTATACAATATTTACATTAAATATGTGTGTATATATGACTAAATTATATGAAATATTATATTAACTAACCATATGACGTGTAATATTATTTATATATATATATATATATATATATATATAAATCAGGTACATTTAATATTTATATAATATAATATAATATAATATAATATAATATAATAGGGGTGGGACTGTATAATTGCACACAGAGAGACAAACTAACACACACACATATACACACAGTCAGACTTACACAGAAAACCTTACACAGTCAGATAGACACACTTACACACACAGACAACCTTACACAGTCAGATAGACATACTTACACACACAGACTTACACAGACAACCTTACACAGACAGATAGACAGACTTACACACACAGACTTACAAAGACAACCTTACACAGTCAGATAGACACACTTACACGCAGACAGACTTAATCAGACAACCTTACACAGTCAGATAGACACACTTACACATACACAGATTTACACAATCAGATACACACACAGTCTTACACAATCAGATACACACACACTTACACACACAGACTTACAGAGTCAGACACACTTACACACACAGTCAGACACACACTACTTTCATTTGTCCCCCTCCCTGCTCGCTTACCTTACATTTTCAGGTCTGTCTCTTCTGTGCATGGCTCCATGTGTTCTGAGCACCGGTATATCACGGACATCCGGTGCTCTAACATGCTCTGTGAGGGGGCGGAGGTTCCCCCCTCGCGCCACACAGGCAGATGCACACCGAGTGCACCTCTGTGTCCGCATTTTGGGCTCACCTGTACTATGCGATCAGTGCTGATCGCATAGTGCAGGTAGCAGTTACAGATGGTCATGGGCAGCGGGCCCACAGGGCAGCTGCCTTGGGCCCCCAGGAGTAAGTGGGCCCTGGGCAGCTGCCCCGTTTGCGCCGCATTAAAGACGGCCCTGCACATTCCATTGACTCTACCCCATTTACTGACGTGTACTGAACCATAGGTTCAACTCCCTTCTAGACTAGGTGACTAACATTCTAGACTAAAATGCATAGCAAACAGTCGTAAGAAGCCACATTTTTTTCTTTCTTCGACATAATCAGAAGCTCATCACAAATACACTTTATTGTCACATACATAAAATTGAGGAAAAGGTAGGAACATTGCAATTAGATCTTGTAAACATGTGATATTTGACACTATTGGTGCCATCTAGAAGACTGACTAATATTTTGTTAAAGATATCCATTAATATATCTTTAATTAATATTTTCTTTTTTTGCAACAGGTTGTTTGAAAAACTTGAAAGAACTGAATGTTAGTTTCAACAATCTAAAAAATATACCACCTGAGTTGGGAGATTGTACAAATCTTGAAAAATTGGATTTATCAGGAAATTTAGAGCTTGTGGAGCTGCCCTTTGAGGTAGGATTTTCATTGATTACATATTAAATATTTACAGCATCTATAGTAAAACATGGAAAATAGTTTCTTGATGGTTTTAATCTTCAGCTCATATATTGGCTATTTCTAAATTAGCAGTAATGATATACAGCACAAGTGCGATGAAGATCCTGTTGGATTGAAACGTTGCAATCGTTTGGAATAAATCCTATCACTGTGAGTGCCGGCTCCTGTGTATCATTACTTCTTATTTGGGGATCAAGGTCGGAGATCTCTGGCCTGGCACCCCCTCAATAGAGTGCGCCCCTTCATTATCATTTTTTTATGTGATTTCTAAATTAGCGTGATAACTAAACATTGGCGTATATGTTACAAATATAGTACTGCAGTTTCCTCGCACAACTTCATGAAGGTGATCTTCAGCACATTTGTTACAAAAAGCAACCATATTAATCCTGTACAAAACATTATGAGGTCTATTCAGGTAGCTCCGATTTTCATAGCTAAAATTGTAGTGCAGAATTTCTGACTGATTCGAAAAGTCCCGGAAATCAGGGCATTCAGATCATAGATATGCCTCCGAATATGGAGGAAAATCAGCCATGACAGTCAAACGTAGAATGATATTGATCAGCTCCCGAAATCAATGCCTGAAATACATCTGAAGAGGACCGAACCTAAGTGGTATCGTCAAATGTCCTCATTTTATCAATTACATGTAGTAGTTTTAAGAAATAGCCACAAACTATTGAAAATGCATCTAAAATCCAACCAAAACCTACATAGGAATTAGGCCCAGGTTCAATAAATTGATACAAATTATTGTTGCTAACAACTTACAGCCAATAGAGGGTAGATGAAAGGGAGATGTTCAGTTAATTACACTATTATCAGTTTTTATTGAGTAAAGGGTCAACAGGAGAAGAGGGAAGACATCAACAGCAGAAGAAGAAAAACATCAACAATTACGCCTCATGTTTATATGTAATCAGCACTGTAAGAAAAGCTGAAATCAAATACTTTAAATGCTGAAGTTTCCCTGAACCGAATGCTTCTGATGCGTCAGCCTGCTATCGGCTAAAATAGCCTATTTCGTCCCAATCTCATGAAGGACGGATTTTTTCAACTTTCGTCTTTTTTATCTAATCTGGCCCCATTAGTGAATATGATATCATATATGTTCTATAATATTATTACTTGCAGTGTAACAGAAAAATAGAAAAGGCACAGTCCTTGCATATTGGGGGAGCAAAATCCGGGCATATTGATTGGCACAATCCTGGCATATTGGAGGGGCAAAATCCGGGCATATTGAGTTTCACAATCCTGGCATATTGGAGGGGCAAAATCCAGGCATATTGAGTGGCCCAATCCGGACCTATTGGAGGGGCACAATCCTGGGATATTGAGTGGCACAATCTGGGCCTATTGGAGGGGCAAAATCCCGGCATATTGAGGGTTAAAATCCTGGCATATTAGAGGGGCAAAATCCTTGGATATTGAGTGGCACAATCCTGGCATATTGGAGGGGCAAAATCTTGGCATATTAAATGGCATATTGGAGGGGCAAGATAATGGAATATTAAATGGCATATTGAGGGGCAAAATCTTGGCATATTGAGAGCTAAAATCCTGGCATATTAAATGGCATATTGGAGGGGCAAAATCCTGGGAAATTAAATGGCATATTGAGGGGCAACATCCTGGCATATTGAGTGGCAAAATCCTGGCATATTAAATGGCATATTGAGGGGCAACATCCTGGCATATTGAGGGTTAAAATCCTGGCATATTGAGTGGCAAAATCCTGGCATATTAAATGGCATATTGGAGGGGCAAGATCCTGGGATATTAAATGGCATATTGAGAGACAAAATACTGGCATATTGAGTGGCTAAATACTGGCATATTGAGTGGCAAAATAGTGTGTCTCAGTTTATGTGTGAATTGGTGTAACTGTGTGTGGGTAAGTGGTAAGGGTGTATTTAAGTGTGTCACTTTCTGTGTAAGGGTGTGTGTGTAAGTGTGTCACTGTGCCTGTATAAGGAGAGTGTGTGTGTGTCACTGTATCTTTGTAAGGGTGTGTGTGTGTGTGTGTCACTGTATCTGTGTAAGGGTGTGTGTGTAAGTGTGTCACTGTGTCTGTGTAAGGGTTTGTGTATGTGTGTAAGTGTGTCACGGTGTCTGTGTAAGGGTGTGTGTAATTGTTTCACTGTGTATGTGTAAGGGTGTGTGTAAGTTTGTCACTGTGTCTGTGTAAGCGTGTGTAAGTGTGTCTGTGTAAGGGTATGTGTGTAGGTGGTAAGTGTGTCTTTGTGTGTGTGACTGCAAGGGTATCTTTGTGTTTAAGGGTTTCAATGTGTGATACATTTAGAGCATGCGAGTTGAATATTTAGATGTATTTATTTTCTACACTATACATTATTCTTATATATATATATATATATATATATATATATATATATATATATATATAATGTAAGGAGGCTTAATGGTGTGGGAGGCGTGGCGGATCAGAGTAGGGGGGCACCAAAATGCACCTTCACCTGTGTAGACGAAAATCCTTGCACCTGCCCTGACGGAGAGCACTATATATATATATAAAAATATATAATATATATATTATAATATATATATATATACCGCATTTACCGAATCCGTTTGAACAAGAGATCGATTTATACAAATTTACTATAATATACGCCTGAAACAATTCTTTAAGGACAGTGAACAAGCTGTGCCTAATCCATTCAAGTTGAAAAGCATTTTTGATCCACATGTTCCCAGTATCACTTTGAAGACCTTCACACAAGTGGTTAATTCAGAAATTAAACAAGTTCTTAAAGCTGACCCAATCCAGTGTAACCTATCTCACTTGGAAATACAGGCATTACAAACACTAGCAAAGGATCCCAATATTGTCATACGCCCAGCGGACAAGGGCGGCGGAATAGTCATTCAGGATTACTCTGAGTACCGATCCGAAATTCTTCATCAACTTTCTGCTACAGAAACATACAGTATCCTCTCGGGCGATCCAACCAACACCATATCTTTGCAAATTGTGCATTTATTAGATCAAGCACTAGAAGCCGGTCATATTGATCAAATTACATACAATTTCCTACATGAAACAAAACCTATGTGTCCTTTGATGTATACTCTTCCAAAAATTCACAAAAATTCCACTAAACCGCCAGGTTGTCCAATATCTCCGCGAGGGGTAGCCTCCTTGAGCCCATAGCCAAATGGCTGGATTGGCATTTGAAAGATACGGCCTTAGCAGTACCCTCCAGTTTGAAAGACACCCCTGACTTGTTGAATAAGATTAAGGAACTCCATCTACCTAACACTGATGTATGGCTGGTTACTTTAGATGTTACCAGCCTTTACACCATCATCCCGCATCAAGCTGGGATTCAAGCGGTATGTGACACTCTGACTCAATCAACAAAGTACCAGGGTCCACCCATACATCTGATAGGAGATCTATTGAGTCTCACCTTGACATCTAATTTTTTCAAGTTTGAGAATAACTATTATGTGCAGAAAACTGGTACGTCAATGGGAGCTGCAGTGGCACCCTTGTACGCAAACATTTACATGCACACTTATGAACAAATGCAGATTCTAACTCTGTATGGTTCTTAAATCCTTTTTTATACTCGGTTTGTGGATGACATTTTCCTGATCTGGCTGGCAGATCTAGAGGCTCTGGAACAGATGGTCTGTCACCTGAATTTGATACAGTCACCAGTACGTTTGAAAATGCATGCGGATAAACAGAAGATCGAATTTCTGGACATAGAACTGTTCAGAACTGGAGCAACATTAGGCCACACGTTGTTTAGAAAACCGACAGACTGCAACACACTACTTCATGCAGCTAGTTTTCATCCAGGTTCCATGAAGAGGTCCTTACCTTACTCACAGTTTCTGCGTGTAAAACGCAATAATTCTGATAACAACAAGTGCCAACAACAACTTAGTGAAATGTCTCTGAGGTTTCTCAATCGTGGCTACCCTAAACAAATAGTGCAACAATCATAGTTTGTGTTTGTCCAAACAAACTAAGCAACAGGTGGTCTTTTCCACGAAGTTCCATACTGCCTCACGTCATGTTAAAAGGATTATACACAAGAATTGTCATATTATCCAAGGCGATCATTCCCTTGCAACTGTCTTCCAGGAACCTCCGCTTGTGTGTTACAAAAGAGGCACCAATCTTCGTGACCGCTTGGTGCTAGCTGACCCTTCCCATTGCTACACTCCCCGTGAGAGACATGTAGCATATCAGAAACCTGGTTGTTTTAGATGTCTTGGCTGTGTCACATGTTCCCATATGGTAGCTGGGACATACTTTTCACACCCACATACAGGCAAAAGATTTCGTATTAAACATCGGATAAACTGTACTACCGAGAGTGTTATTTATATGATTACCTGCCCGTGCAGTTTGTCATATATAGGTAAAACAGATTTAACACTACGTGACCGAATGAGGGGACATCGATCTTCAATTATGACAGCATACCGAGACCTGAAATCAGACAAACCAGTAGCTAAACACTTTTTCCAGATGGGACATAGGCTGTCCCAACTCTGATTTATAGTAGTGGACCACATACCCCCTTTGAAATGGGGTGGCGACCGCACAAGGTCACTTCTACAACGTGAAGCATTTTGGATAAGAACTCTGGACACCATAGCGCCTAAAGGCTTAAATTAACAAATTGTACTCTCTTCTTTTCGGCCTGCCAGATGATTGAGTCTGTAGTTAGACACAGATTTTGTTTTATAGATTTTTTTGGTTTGCTCTTTTTCTCATATTTTTCTCATTCTTTTTATTTGTTTCATCTCTTTTTTTATTTATTTTTTTTCGACTCTTTCTTCATTTAATTATTATTTTTATTATTATTATTCTTTTGTGACATGTTTTTGTCTTAAGTTATGGTAGTACCGTAGAACCTTTAGTCCATTTTTGTTTACATATTATCTTCATCTTATGTTTATGGATGTCTAACAGTAGGTATTCTTTATGTATGTATCATGAAATTAGTATCTAATAGTTTTTGTATGTAACTCACTGATCTCTCTCAAGTTTGTTTGTATATTTGGTATCACTTCTCTCTTATGTTTCTTTTTCTCAACACGGGTTGGGCATCAGTATAATTCTTTCTTTTTGTATGGTCATTTAGTTTATTAACACTTATTTTCTACGATCTCACGTGGTTGGTGTATTTACTTGTAGGTATCTTGGTCTCTTAGCTAATATACAGCACTATTCTCAATTCCCAGTATTTTGCACAACTGGAAACTCCGTTTTTAGATCTGTCTACATAGACTGTGGTGTTACTGCAGCAGCAACATACGAGGCTTGCCGAGCACTATCTACACGCACGCCTTCTGTGCGTCTCTTTTGGTCTGTTTCTGTAGCGTCTCGCCGCCTTGACAACGCTACTCACACATGCGCACTGGAGTTGCTTTTCTGACTAGCTGCTCCGTTCCCTGTTATTTCCGGATTTCGGTGTACCGTTTCACACGGTGGGTAAGTATTGGCTCTCTTGTTTCCATTCCGCTATATTCTGCCTTTTGATTGGGTTGTCAGTCCTATATATGTGGGTTTTAATGTTTGTATTATAAGTCTTGATAAAGGTCCAGAACGTGGACTGAAACGTCGACTACTTATGTATGTTTAAACTTGAGTATTGACCAAAAACAATGAAGTTTTTTTGATCAAGACCCGTGAGTGCTTTTCCTTTTGGACTTATGTATGGAGTATGCTGCACGGCACCCGGGCGATTTATTCTCTATTGGACTGTTTAGCTGAGTGCACCTGCCTGGGATTTATGTATATATATATATATTTATATATATATATATATATATATATATATATATATATATATATATATATATATATATACTTTCTAGTCTTTACATAAATTATACGTATTTATTTTTCTTAAATTCAAAAATGTTCATAACATTTTTGTGAGAGGAACATGGGGCGGCAGAGTGTGTGTGAGGGCGCATGGAGCGGCAGAGTGTGTGAGGGGGAAATACAGCGGCATAGTGTGTGAGGGGACATAGGGCAATATTCTTAATATAACTTAAATGAATATTCCACTGTTAATTTGCCCATTAATTTGCCACAGTCAGTATGCCCAGTAATATGCTACATCCAGTATGCCCAGCAATATGCCACAGCAAGTGTGCCCAGCAATATTTCACATCCAGTATGCCCAGTAATATCCCACCGATAATATGCCCTATAATATGAAGTTTCTTATCCTGTGCCTTTGTAATGAGAACACAGATATTGAAATTCCCTCAATCTGGTACTATGTATTTTTCTGTGTTCTTTGCATTTGCTGTTTAGTAGTAAATTTTTCTTTCATTTTTAACCAAAGAAGTGGTTTTGTGGGTATTTTTAAGATACCAAGATATTTTTGGTTAATCAATATGTGAGGAGATTCTTGAACTTTAGAGAAATCTGGTTTGATCATGTATACATTATTGTGTATACCGTATTTGCTCGATTATAAGACGACCCTGATTATAAGACGACCCCCCAAACTTTGGATATTCCTTTAGGAAAAATACTAAAAGCCTGAATATAAGACTACCCTATAGGAAAAAAGGTAAACTTGTATATATTCACATGTAAATTGCTTTTTTAATAAAATATTATATAAAAAAAAATGCATTTCTTGTGTTTATTTCTTTTTATGTGCCAATTCTGCCTCTCTCTTTCCCTTGCCCCCAACTTTGTCTCACTCCCCACTCCCCCCTCACCTGTCTCTTCCCCCCACATGTTTCTCTCTGCCCCCTTCCTCTGTCTCTCCCCCCCTTCCTGCTCTGTCCCCCCTGTCTCTCTGCCCCCCTCCCCCTGTCTCTCTGCCCCCCTCCCTCCCTCCCCCTGTCTCTCTGTTGCCCCCCTCCCTCCCCCTGTCTCTCTGTCCCCCCCTCCCTCCCTCCCCCTGTCTCTCTGTTGCCCCCCTCCCTCCCCCTGTCTCTCTGCCCCCCCCCCCCCTTACCAGTACTTCAATCCCTGGTGGCTAGTGCGGGCAGCCGGAGGATGTCTGCACGATACTTGCAGACATCCTCCATGCTGCCCGACACGGCAGTCTATTATGATGGACGTATCGTGCAGACAACCCCCAGCTGCCCGATTTACCCTGGTGGCTAGTGGGGCAGCAGAGGAAGTCTGCGCGATGAGCGCAGACCTCCCCTGCTGCCGCCAGGCACGCTCGCCGGGACTTCTGTGACGAAAGCGGAAGTACCCGGCTTCTTCACAGAAGCCCCGGCGGTCGTGCCGGGCGGAAGCAGGGGAGACTGCGCTCGTTGCGCAGACATCCCCTGCTGCTAGAGAGGGGGATCCAGGTCCCCTGCAGCTCTGCTGGGGACCTGGATACATGTCTTATAATCTGACCTCAATATGAGGTCAGATTATAAGAGACCTCGATTATAAAACGAGGGGGATTTTTCAGAGCATTTGCATTCGAGCAAATACGGTATATTTATTTAAGATGTCTACATTCGATTCAATATTTTACTTTAACATAACTAACTATTTTGATCATAGTTGACCATTTAAAGTAACCAAGGTTTCCATAATTCAAAGGACATCTGCAATTATGGCTTTAGTATCTGACAGCAGCAGAATCTGCAGATTATGAGGAGAAATATAATGTGTCACTAGTTATCAGTATCTTCCAAAGTGACAAATCTCAAAGTTGGTATACACACTGATTATATTCTCATACATGAACTCAAAACATTTATTTGAAAACATATTCTTCAATATTGTATCTATATATTAATATATAGTATACATAGCCTTGTCTAATCTGTTCAATCCATTGTTGGTGTTTGGTAAAAGGCTACAACCTCAAAACTTCCCTCTAGGCTTTTTAGTGGATACTGTGTAATGTAAGTTTAATTTTGCCTTATTATAGAAAAACTATGGATGAATGAACTTTTGTAATACTAATACAATTAAGGAAAAACATGTTTTTTGTACACAAAGCTCCAAAGGTAGAAGAATTTATTGATATTTAATTAAGTACAAACAACATGGAGTGGGATAAGCAGACCACTTGATGCATTTTCCATGACGAGGGTCTCAACTAACCTGCCGAGGCTCAATGGAGCTTCAGGAAGCTGTAGACCAGGGAAGTACAATAGTAATATAAAACAAAACATCACTGAGTCATGTTCAGTAATTTGTGTTCCTCTTTCTTCCTGTATCCGCTTATTGTCTTTTTAACAACTTTGATGTTTAACCGATGGCCCATAAGATTTTTGTTCAGCCACCACTCTGGCTACCATGCCCGCAGGTTCTACTGTATTCTCATCAACATAATAATGCCCAGCTCTGCACCCAAAGTTTCTGCAAGGTATGTGACCGACACACATATTTAGACAACACCACCTGAGTTTGACTTAGAAAAAAAAACAGGTTTGAATCTTTCCTATTGAAAGTAATGGGAGATGAAATGATCAACGATATTTTCAGCTATTTTTTATTCTGGTGCCGAATTTGCCGTATTTTAGTGAATAGAACCAAGAGACTCCCGTGGGAGAACATCTTTTCAGAAATGGACACACTATCAGAGACATCAGACTTACTATATTAATGGAACTGCTCAGAGGAGGAGGAAATTATGGGAAGTTATATTAATGCTTCAATTTAATTCCTTAAAATATCGTCTCAACTCAGAGAGAAAATGAGTGTCCCATTATCACATTATAGATCAACCTGTAAACCAGACACCATTAGAAGTATGAATATCTTCTGACACCTCCAGAGGATGGCTGCAATTTACATCTCATTATATGACCATTGTCAGACCTGGACTTCATTCTGCTTTCCATTCTTAACAATGTGATATGTACTTTTACTTAAGAGAGATGTTTTTCACATTTATTTTCTATAACATGCCTGATGAAGAGACCTGAAAGGTCTTTAAAGCTTATCCTCTAAACCTATTCAGTAAGCCAATATAAATATCAACTTAAGTCTACTTGTCTCCTGTGTTTCTATGGCTAACATGGTACCAATTCTCACCTTTAGTGAAGAATAAGGTGTTGACAAAGGCAGAGAGCTCATGTTAAAAGAGGATGAGATGTATAAATAGGAGCAGAGTAAGATAAAGTAAAGAAAAATAAAAGAAATTGTCTAGGCTGACAGTATAAAATTAATTAATACATATATCATCTCTATGTTATTTGCAGTACTTAACAAGATTTAAAAACACAAATAAGCACTAATGACAAGAAGTCAGTACATCTTTTATTTCATGTAATGTTCATGGTTTCTCAATTTCTATGTACCATAATGGCATAGATCTGATAAATATGTTCACACTTCATTAAAAAAGAAATAAAACTTTTAAGTAATTTCATTAGCACCTTAAAGTGGATCTGTGACTTCCTGACATCATTCACTTTTTCATTCAGTATGCTTAATAAATATCTGTAATAGGTTACATATTAAAATGGCAAACAGTTATTTTGAATTCAACTTGCCTGCATGTGAGTGAAAGCAGCCATCTTAACTACCTGTCATAAGATTTGCCTGATTATTACTCTTCATCAAATCACGCCTCCCATTTCATGGAAGATGAAATATTTAGTAGGATGAATGGCAGAGAGAAAAATGAGCTCAGAACAGATAATTAATTATTGATTCAGAGTTTGTACCACGTGTCACTTAACAAAGTCAGTCAGAAACAAATCCAAAGGTTTTAAAGTAGTTACAGAACAACTGCACTAATCAAACCCCAAAAGAACAACCTAATGGCAGTTTTGATAAAATCATGGTTCTAGAAGCATGTATAGTTTGACAAACCAATGATACAGGCAAGAGTAAAATGGCAACTATGACATATTATAGCAGTTTCCTGGTTTTAATACAGCATTCCTACATTATGTGCTTGCATGAAATTTAATGAAGATGTCCATATAGCTATGCTTAAAACCCAAGACTTAGGTACTTAATAAAGGTCTCACATATTTTCACATGCTTCCATCTTCTCCAAAGCCAATAACTTACAGCACAAAATTCACATTTTTTTTTTAGCACAATATGTCTTTCTTTATCTGATCTGCTCTGTTATATTAGTACAACAATAAATAGTTAATGCTTATTATAGAATTTGAAATGTTATCCTTATAAAGGAAATTGAAGGGAAAGCAGATAGTGACCTGTAACTGGCTACTTTGTTGGAAATTGCATTTTAGTACCAAATATCTTGGTGTATATTATTTCACATATTGAGTCCTTAATGGGGTACATTTCTACTTCACTTCTGGAAAACCACAAACAGGCTATGCATCATGCTGGACCATAAAATCAGTCTTTCTTTCCTCTACTTACCAATTTTATGTTGTAAAACCCCCTTTCTTTCTTACAATTCCTCAATAAAAATTTTTACAAGCCTAAAATCCTAGACCTGCTCTGCATCTCACATAAAAAATGCTATTGAGAGAGGGAAAGATTGATGACTGGAAGCGCAGTTCAGTCTCACAGTTCTGATGATCTCGTAAACCTTTATGATACCGTCAGAGATCGTTGGCTGAATTACAGCCACATTTTCAATCTCTCCTTGAATTCCTTATCCCGTTGGTTACCAGGTGATAAGTCTCCCTTATACATATACCAACTGATATAAATTGAGCTGGGAATCTTATTTTGTTTCACCAAATGATATTTAAAAAATATAGTATATACACACAAATATATGTGTGTATAGAGAATCTATATTTTGCAGTTAGCAAGAAAAATAAGCATACACATATATAAGTAAATGCCCTTGTTCTGGTCTGGGCCATTTTCACTTAAGTCAGTTATCCCATTTTGAAGTCAATTTTTTTTATTGCAGAAAAAAACTCATTTAGTCAACCCTATTGAAAGCCTTTTTGGCATCATTAGTTATAATAGTGATGGAGACCATTTGATTTCCTTTTTCTTCTAAAATATGAATTATTCTCCTTATGTTGTTCTCAGAAGATCTTTTAGCGATGAATCATACTTGATCTTTATCGACTAGGGTTGGAATGATATCTCTCAGTCTTCTGGACAGGATTACACAATATATTGTTATCGTTGTTTATGAAGGATATTGGCCTATACTTTTCAACTAATATATTTGGAATAGTGATTATATTATCTTGTAGCATCTCCTTCAGTTGTTGCTCCCAAGTTACAAATCCACTGAAAACGTCCTTTATCTAATCTATTCAAGGGTTGCAACATTTTATCAAATAATACTAGATATACATTTGCCTCCCTAAACTTACCCTGGCTACACTCCAATTTCTTATGAAATTTTCTGCGGGTAAAATTCTTTACTTTGTTACAACTCTTTTAGGGGTCTGCATTTACATTTTTTAATCTTTATAGGTTTAGGAAAATAGAATGATATAGAATTCCTGTATGGTCATTAAGGAACTATACAAAAAGGATCACAGGTATGTTTTAATGTGTCTCTTTTATTTGGAAAATTCTTTATTTTTCAAATTTGTATTAGCTTTGGCCCTGTATTACTTTATTTTGTTTTACTTATTTTGTATTATAATTTGTTATATTTAATATTTTTTATAAATAATTACAAAGTAATATACATTAAAATACAGTATTAGTTAGTTTATATTGGGCCAAAACTACCATATTTTATCATATGATTTAAAGTTTGCATGTACCATATCTGTTAAGCGATCCATTTCTAATATGTCTTTAACTTTATTCTTGATACTATTTACCATTGGAGTTTTAGGTTTATTCCATCATGTTGCTATGCACCGTCTAGTTACTAGGGCTATTCTATGTTTTTTCATATTTTGTTATGTTATCTGACGGCCTAGAAAGAAGATACATCCAAGGATCTAATGTTATGGGTTTATTCAATAACATACCAATAGGATTGGTCACAGATTTCCACACTTTTTCTATTTTAGGCTTATACATTATATTTAGGCTGGTTTTAGAATGTTCTATTATGTCTCAATGCTTCCTTCTGCGTGTCTGTTAAGTGATATCATATCTCATTTCAGCTGTGATGGAAAGTTCAGAGTGCTTCATTTTTAATAACTTTTGCCAAATTTGAATCTGATCTCAACAGGTGGTGGTGTTGCTTTGAAGTCAGTTTATCCAAGCTCCAGGGATCGTTTAATATACTCAAATTACTCAAGTGTAAATGTCACATTAGCAATTTGTGAATCCTGTGTATATTTTAAAAGTTAGTGAGAAATAATTGTTGTCTGTAACAGAAGGACACTCTCCATAAACTTCCATAGGATCTTTTGTTTTATTAAGGTACGAATTATGATTATTGAATACAGATACCTTTCCCCAGCAATCTTTCCATTATATTGCAGGCAGATGAAATGTGCCCAGGTATACCTCACAGTTTGTGGTGCTGTTCATAAAAGAGATTCATGATTGCTTTTATAAACCATGTTTTTTTCATTCCGGTGAAGTTGGCATGCATTTTAGTCCGTATCTTTTACATGCAAATGAGAATGTGTGGGCTGCACCATAAAACATGCCAGCATATTAATTGTGGTCCAATCTTCACATCTCTATTCATCAGTGAATTAATATTAGAATATTATATTCAGCAAACCAATAATAAATAAATGTCCTTAATTGGATGGTTCCAGGAGTAACTGGGAAGAAAAAGATTGCCAAGATGTTGTCAATGCACAACAGCTGTTTGGTATGATGGAGTCAGGTTTAATTCTAGCCATTAGCAAGAGAATGATGTAAATAGCAAGGACAGGTGAAAAGGTGTTCGGTGTCAGAGGAAGTATACAGCAGTGAAGAATTAGCAGTGACAGAGCGCTCATAAATATTAAAAATAAAAACAGACAAGGACAAAACATTGTCCAAAAACCAAGATAAAAATACTTTCAAATTATAATAATTATTAAAAAAAAATTAACTTTGTCAAATTACTTTAATACAATAGTTTACA
This sequence comes from Pelodytes ibericus, assembly GCA_036172795.1. NCBI lineage: Eukaryota > Metazoa > Chordata > Amphibia > Anura > Pelodytidae > Pelodytes > Pelodytes ibericus. The sequence goes on from CM069860.1 coordinate 95,922,901, forward strand.
CTTGGATATTGTGATGAAAAATATAGTTGTTATTTTTTTACTGGAAATCATTATTTTAGTCTTCATTATTTATTAATTTTTGCTTGTTTAGTAACAATACTTTATTTTTATGACAACACCTTATTATTGTAAACAGATGGCATGGCCGATTATGCATTAAAAAACTATGCACACAAAATATGCATTTATTTCTTAATGTATGTAACTCAAGATATTTACTTTTTCTTCAAATTTATCTTTCCTGATAAATATTAATTATTACCTGTTATTTCTCTTATACTAACTGGCTAGCAAATCATACCTGTCTGTATCACCATTGCTAAAAATATTCATGGCCTTCTCCAGAGCTTCAGTAGCCATGAAGAAATTATTGTGCACTATTCAAAAGTTATTCAGCCCCTCAGTCTAGTTTTGCAGGAGTAAAGACTAGGCACCTGCCTCACACAGATTAGTGCTCAGTCCATTGACTGTTTTTCTTAGTTATTGGTGTGTGTGCACAACCAGTAGAGAAGATGATTAGCTCCTACTCTGCTGGAGATGTGTCAGAATTTAAGTGAATTGCTGACAGTGCTGTAGAGAAAGAAAAACGTAAGGCTAATACAACTAGGATTGTGCAAATAAAATACCATTGTAATTACAACATGTACATAAAATAGTGCTGAAGAGATAATAATGTAAAATGAACCGCCAATAGTAAAAAGTGTTTTCAGTGCAATAGAAAACAACTGATTCATTTTGCTGACAGGGGTGAAACTTAAATATAGATTACCAGCAATAGCCCTAGGCAAATAGAATAGAGAAAAAGGAAAAACAAAAGGTAAAAAACAGTAAATAGTTGAAGTATAATGGTGTATGTTTATATACATCGATCAGCCATAACATTATGACCAATGACAGGTGGCAAGCTGGCGGAGGTTGTGTGATGCATTGGGCAATGTTCGGCTGGGAAACCTTGGGGTCCTACAATTTATGTGGATGTTACTTTGACACGTACCATCTTCCTAAGAATTACTGCAGACCATGTAAACCCTTTCATGGAAACGGTATTCCCTGATGGATAAACAGGATAATATGCCCTGCCACAAAGCAAAATGGTTTAGTAATGGTTTGAGGAACACAACAATGACTTCAAGGTGTTGACTTGGCCTCCAAATTCCCCAGATCTCATTCCAAGCTAGTGGGCTGGACCAACAAGTCCCATCCACGGAGGCCCCAACACACCTTCAGAGGTCTAGTGGAGTCCATACCTCGATGGGTCAGGGCTGTTTTGGTGTCTCGAGGGGACTTACACAATATTTGGCAGGTGGTCATAATGTTAAGGCTAATTGGTATATAGAATATATATAGCATTAATACAAAGTTTTAACATATATTTCTTCTCTTAATTAATGTCTCTATATTATAGTAATTTAATGGTACTTGTTTGTTTTCCATATAGATTCAAAATATGAAGCAAAATGGAAAAAAAGCAGGACATATGTTTAACACGGGTTAGTTAATTGATCTATTATAGAAAGTGTGGACACTTTGCTTAAAACATGCAGCTCATACTATTGCTACAGGAGTTGTTCAACGTTAGGTACACACCTCCATGCCTGGTGGGAATGCCCATTAATTTCAAAAGTATGGATCCAGATTTGTAACCACAAAGAGCACTGCAATAGAAATGCCCAATGTTCAGGAATAATCAGCTTTGCAACACGGGATCCATAAAACTTAGCATTTATTGAACATCAAGGTAAAAAGGTACATAGACGCCCATCTAAGGTAGTAACACCTACGTTGAGAAGATTATGGGATCGTGCATATCGAAACAGAAGCCCATGACAACCTCCCACTCTTTACTTCTCTCTTTTCCTTCATCTTTCCTTTAGTTATTGGTGATGCTTTATCCATTGTTTGTAAATTGAAGATGACTTAATGTACATAAAACTACTGGATCCAGCAGACATTTATTACGTGGCTCTGAGTTTCAATGGAAATATTTATGCAACAGCTTAATCTGTCATGAGATATCAGTTAGAGATATTTATTGAAACTCTCAAGTGTCCCATCACCATTTTGAAATTGCAATACAATACTTTAAACAAAAAAAAGGTTACCTAAAGGCAACTCTAAAATACAATCAAAAGGAAAGTACACCATAGCAATGTCTAGTGAAGATGATTAAAAAGTAAGGCAGAAAGTCATTACAAATATGATTGGGCATAAATAATAGAACCATTATTATTAGGGACTGATGTATGATAAATATACAGTACAAGTCAAATGTTGCAATGTATTCCTATTGAATATATTGTACATGGCCTTGAAACTGAGAAGAAAGGAGCACTTAAAGATATTGTCTAAGTAGATGAGGAATGGGCAGTGCTCATTGTTTAATAAAAACTCACATAAATGTTTTTGGTTTCATATAACTATGTGCATTGTAGTATGAATGGCACCTTCTTACGTACCATGAAGTCAAGTTAGATCAGCAGAAATGCTCATCATTGTCTTGCTTTACTGAACATTAAATTAAAGTAACAAGGCATTATTGTATGAATGGAAGTCTGCAGAGAAATCACCCTGCTCTCCTATTATGTGTTGTCATGGAAAATGATTAATTTATTATCACTTAAACTTAATTGTAGTTTAATACAGATGGGTAGATAAGAAAATGAACACACACACATATGTAGAGTAAGCTGTTAGAAACTGGTTGATTTTCTTGGTATTGTAATGCCAATAATCCTTAAAGGACAACTGTCTGCAAAGAATTATGTTTAATTGAAAGACTGCCTCAAGTGTAGGCATTTTAAATAAAAATAGAGCTAAGCACCAGTAAAATGTGGCGTTCAGGATCCAGGTGTCCTGAGCAAAATGTCTGCTTTAATGTGGACAGATTATCAGGAGCCCTGATGCCTATAACATGAACCTCGTTATAACTTTGACTTTATAGCTCTATTATGGGACAGTCATGTTGTTTAGAACCTTGGGTCAGATTTTCTTTCAGCAAAAAATAGCTATTTAAAGAAATTGCATATTATTTGTCAATATTCTTGAACATATTTTGTGCATTGTAACACATTTTTTTCTGTCATTTCCTATACTGTAGTGTTTATATGGAAAAAAGATTGGAATACAGTACTAGAGATTGGACTGGATATAACAATCAATGTTTGTTCATCAACATCATCAAAAGAGTCTACAAAATATTGTCCTAAATTCAGGCCCTGTCAGGCACTCACCTCCGCTATCTCCGCGCTATCCCGACGAGGGAGGTGTGATGAGGTAGCCGAGTCTTACCCCAGCTCCAGCAGGTCTCTGTTGAGGATCCAGGAGTCTGTAACTCTGATACCCATGGGAGATACCACCTTCGGTACAGTGACAAAACCTGCGAAGGAGGCAAGACACCAAAATACATTGTACAGCCCCCTGGAACTGGCCACCAATGGGAGAGTTGGAGAGGCGGGGTTAGCAGCCCTAATGAGGAGGACCCGTCCTATAGTACCATAAAAACCCTGAATTCGGAAAGATTCGGGGTATCATAGCGGAAGCCAAATTTTGAGATACAAAATATGCCCCGATGTGAGCATAAATAACCTTGCAATTTGGCCATCGTGGCCTATATCATGCCATATGCTTTTTAAACCAAAATCAGACCAAAATACATCAAAATGAAAATTGCCTCTATCATCCCCATAGGCTTCACATTTCAGGAACAACTTGGCTAATATGGAAATAGCCATATTCCACCCGAAATTTTAAAAAAAGCCATGACAAATAATGGCATAGGGAGCCACCAAAATGGCTTCCAGCACCCCGTTACATATATGGTGGTTGAGAGCAAATAGTCTTGACCCCCCTTTACAAGAAATGGGTCCTAGAGCTGGGCAAGTGCTCCCAAATCTCTAAAAAATATATTAGTGGCAAGGGCTAATAACAAAAAAATATTTTGTTTGCAATACTCCAGACTTCCATATGGTAAATGATTTTGTTTTATTGAAAATAAAAAGCAGAAACACACTTGACACAAACATATGGCTCCCATATTGGCTTATATTGCAATAATCTACAAGGGCAGCAATACAACAATTACAGATAAGTGAACCTATTTGTGAAATCCAAAAATAAATCAAAATGTTTAAAATCCAAACATATCAAGTGCAAGGTTTTCACCCAGCCAGTATTTTACACAGACAGGCCGGTAAAACATTGTTTTGAGGACAATGTTAATTATATGGAGACAAGAGCATTGGCACTATACGAAAATTACCAAGTCAACTATTTTTGCGTTTTTTTTTAAAACAACATACAACAGAGAAACAGCATCTCACATGTTACACCTAAACAGGCTTGATCACAGACCATCACCTGACTGCATGGTGAGACTCACAACTATTATCTATTGGGGGGCATACCTGATTATTTTCTGTCTTCTTAAATTTGAGCAAGTCTGGGGATGCATTGGTAAGATTAAGGGGCAGATTGGCAAATAAAAGGAAACAAAAACAATTAGTGCATTTTTTTCAATCATCATTATTACTTAATATGAAAAACATTAGTAAAATTATATTTACTAATGAATATATATTTAGGCTTTTTTCCCCCAAAGTATTTAAATTACTGCTGATTGGCAAGTCTCATGATGCATTGGTAACTCTGGGGATGATTTGGCAAGTCTGAGGGCAGAATTTAAAGTCTGGGGATACATTGTCAAGTCTGGGGACAGATTTGAATGTAGAATGGCAGTTTTGCAAGTCTGGAGGCAGAAGGGCAAGTCTGTGGATGCATTGACAAGTCTGAAGGGCAGATTGGCAAATAAAAGGAAATACAAACAATGAATGTATTTTTTAATCATAATTGTTATTAAATGTGAAAAAGAGCAGTTTACATATCACCAGACTTGCCTATATTTACTAGTAAAAACTGTTTTCATATAGGGTAGTCTTATATTTAGGATTTTTCTTTTTTCCTAAATTAATGTCAAAAGTTTATACATTACTGATGATTTTGCCATGATATGCCAAGTTTATCTGTTATTGCTGATTTTGCCATGATATGCCAAGTTCATACACAATCAACTTTTGTTGCCGTTGTCACATATTTTTTGGATGCAATGCTTATTAATACCTGACGGTCTCATTCGCTGAGCTCTGTTGCTCTTAACCAATTGGTAGATGGACATCACCTTTGAGAGCTTGCAACAATTTTACAATTTTACAATTTTTGTAACCGATACCCCAGCTAATCATGCAGCAGCAATCTAACCAGTTTCAAAATATGGCATGTGTTTCATTAACAAAATGTAAGGCTACCCAAATCTGAAAGTAAAGATGGAAACATTAATGACATCAAATATAGGGTAACAAAAATTTTATTTTTTAATGAAATTTAGAATGTTCAATGTGTCAGGTTCAGTCATTAAATTGAATGGTATATTTTGGCCAGCCTCTATACATTCACAGGATAACAGTTCATTTCAACTATCGTGACATGGACATCCACATTCTATTCAAACATGGGTTACTAGTAAACTGACACCAAATACAGAGATAAATACTATACTGCTTCAAAGTAAGATTCCATTAAAAAAAACATGCTAGCTTACGTCTTTATGATATGAGCTGACAAATAATTTATGAGGTTTTTTTCGTTGTTGTTGGAAAGAAAGTCAAATATATAAATAACTTGTACAAACTGTAATCAAATTGAAGTTTGAAATACTGTTCCGTATTCATTTTTGGTATTATTAATGCCCATGAGTGATTTGATTCTTGATTTCAAATGATCGTTTAATGTGCAGCTTATGCAAAAATTCCGGTAACTTGTTTCTTAGTTGATGCATGAAAAAAAAAAAGGCTACAAACATGCAAAACAGTTTTACTGTCTTTTCAGAGTGTGGCTTATACATCAAGGCTTTTCTGATGTATAATTTACAGAAATTTTATATGGGAAAGTTACATAGAAGTCAAACAAATGTGTGTCATAAAGAGTAGGAGACTTTATGTAAATTCTATCATTGTTCCATTTGTTACACTAAATAAATACTCCCCAATATTCCTTAATTGTATTTCTCACCAATCCATCTTTAACATTCCATCTGAAATTGGCCAGGAGGGAAATTGCTGTAGCGCTTCATAAAACCATCTGCGATGTAATCTGGAATAATGTAGTGTGTATCACCACATAAACCAATATGTTATTGTTTGCTCTTTGAAATAATAAAACTGCTAAATCTGAATGGGGAAATCTTTATGGGCCAGTGGCAGAATAGAGGCTCCCAAAAGAATAGTTTGTAATCTCTCAATAACGTTATGTTACAACAAAACAATTTTATAATACACATCAAGTTTCAAAGACAGCACTGGCACTTTAGAAGGCATCAATCTGTCCAAATATATCTGGCTGGACTTAGAGGAGAAGTGATTGTATACCAGGTATTCATTACATTTTATTAATGTCAAGTCTATGAATGATATGGTCATAAAATTGCATGTTTAGAACTATTGTAATAGGATTGCATGTTTAGACTCATGTGGCATATTAATACCTCTGACCTTGTTAAAGGTTTCAGGATTGCCATCTTCCACTCAAGTCCTCACTCAAGGTGTGATCTGGCTTTGCACTCTTCTCATGATGTCTTTTTCCTCTATGGTCTGCAAGTCAGTTTCACTTATTAGAAGATGTATTCAAGCATATGGCAGATACACATAAAATTAAAGGTCTTGGTGATATGCTTCCGTGTTTGTGTCAATGTGCATTCATTAGCTGTACAGCCAACAATCCAAGCATACTTTGCTTGGTGATTGTCCTGTTTTGCTGCAGTTCACCAAGATTCAAATTGCCAATGTGATTTATGATTCTGACTAGTATTTTGGATGTTTCTCTTTCTGGTTCTTGATTTGACACTATATTTTGGTTTCCTGTTATTTCCTATGTGACTACTCAGATGACTTAAACGCTGAACCTGCTCCTCAGTATTTTAGGGCCATATAGGCATTGGCAGTAAGTTATTATAGTCACTATATGCTGAGGCCTCAATCAAATTGTGCTCGTCCAACATGACTCACTATCTATCTGCACAATGTTCTAGGAATGAATGTAAAATATGGAAAGTAAAATAGTTGTAATTATCTTTTACTATTGCTTTACACCTAATTCCAGCATAATGTTGAATAGTGATTATTAAGATTATTAAAAAGAAAGGGTATTACTTTTTTAGGATACTCACACAGTATCAATGTTGTTTTAAATGTTGCTTTTTCTTAACCCCCTAATGACACATGATGGTCCTGGCACATTATGCATGTAAGCAAATATAGTGGTTATTTATATTTTATATTTTTTCAGAATTTCAGAATACATTTTGATTTATAAGGATGAATATGGTGTTAAAAGTTAGCCATGGTTAAATATTCACATAACAAAATATCCCAATAAACTAATTGTCCTTGAGGGTTAAAGGAGATCCACATCATTTTTGTCACATGCAGGAGAAATGGAGAGGCAAGGCTTTTCCATTACAGTCTGTAGCATACTTTACATAATCAATGCACACAACTTATGTATGCTATGCAATTCCCATTTCAATGAACAGAATGCATCACATAATCAATATACACATATGGTATGTATGGTACACAATTATAAGAGCATACTAATTTGTAAAAATTATTGTTTGCACATCACTCGTGGCCATTTGTGTAATGCTGTTATTGAGTTATACCTCCCTGTTGGTTCAACACTGTGCTTTGGCTACAAATGTGATGCTTAGCATTTCAGTACATCAGGGTTCGAGTCTGTGTTGACCAAAAACTATATGTAAGCGTTCCTTCCCATCTGGTTCAGGGACCTTCAAGCAACCAGTAGGCTCAGCACAGCTTTCAAACATCTGCATCGAAATCTAACACGATCCAGAAAGTTTATCTCTTCTATTTTTACAGGGATTAGGACATTCATCATCTCCCACTATCCAGCTGCCAGAGAGAATAATAAAAAACATCTTTAGTTCATAACACAACTTAGAACGTATTGCCATGGTCATGAGCATTTATATCAAGTAATATTTTACAATTTCATGACCACACATCGCTATGCACTGATTTTTGCATAGATATCATTATGCAGAGAAATTAAATCTATTTCACTTCTTAATGGAATTTACAAGAGCATTTTGTTATCGGAAATACAATAGCCTTCTCCTTGAATATTAGAGCATTCATATTTAAACTGTAAAACATAAGTAATGCATTTTGTTTGCATATCTAGTAGAGCTGAATAATCAGTTAAGTGATATGTAAAATAGTGTTTCGAGCAATACATTTCCCTTTTAAATATACGTATGCACAAATTTTCGGTAAAACTGTCAATCTTCAAACTTCTCTTCCGCTTACTTTCCCTGTTTAACACCATAATGGACAGATGTTACTTTATAACTGACATGATAACAGCAAACATTTCACACAAAACAAGGAAATAACAAGACCAAACATCTACTTGTGGCCCATTCCACTTCTTATTTAACTATAAATGATTCATAAAAATGTTAGCTAACAGACTAAACTGCTCACTCTTATTCATTCAGACCAGGTTGGATTATTCCTGGCAGACAGGGCATGGACAATACCAGGATGTGTGTGGATCTCTTTGACTAGCATTTAATAACAAGACAAGAAGTTGTTCGATCTCAACAAACATTATCTAGCAGCCCAGATCGCCCAAATATCAGACAAGCATGCTCCACCCTCTCGCATAAGATGGGTAGACCTGGAAAGTGATCTATTTCAACCTGACTTCCTCTAAATCTACATCTGAATTGCCAAGCCAAACAGACCACTAATTTGATCCCAATGACCATCTTAAACTCTTTATTCATATGGGACAACTAACTCTTTTCTTTCGAAAAAAATAATAAAAAATGATGCAAACATAACCAGAATCGCAGACCTCTACAAAAATGGAAAGGTGAAATCCTATGTAAGTCTATAATGCCACTCCAGACATTGGATTTCTTTAGATACCTACAGTTAAAAAATGTCACCACTTCCAATAAAAACAAGGAACTGTTCCTGGATTCCTGAACCTGGTTTGAATATCATGAAAACCTGCTCGTCATAACTATAGCAACTCGTAGAGCACTGGCTAAAGTATTGAACCAAACAATGATACCAACTTTGAAGATGGTACAAGATCTAATAGAGGATGTCATAGGCATGGACTAATTTACAGCATTTGTCTAAGACTCCCCCCCCCCCCCCCCCCAATCTCAGAAAACCTGGAAACCTTGGACCAATTATTTCTCCAGGTGATGGAGACCTAGCTTATTCAATCTCACGTCCTGCTTACCTGCAGACATAACCTCTTGTCTTTCTCCTTTTCTCGTTCTTCTTCCTTTAATAATAATAATTTCAGATTATTGGGTAAATGACAATTAGGTCTATGACTATCAGAATGGCAAAATCAAGACACTAATTGCTGTACATTGTTAAGGTTAATTATGTTGTCTTTTGTGCAGCTCATTCATGCTTTATCATCTGATTTGATACATCATCACATACAATTGTTTTACGACATAAGTATATTTATAACATTTATTTTACCTGTATTGTGCTAAAAAAATAAAAACAAAACTAAAAATGTCAATCTTCCAATATGAAGATTATAGATTATACATAGCTATATACTATTTATGTGCTCTTAAAATACAAATATGTGATTACATCATTGCATTCATGTGCAAAGTGCACATGAAGCAGCAAAGACCTATTTGCAGTTGGGCACCCTCCCATTAGCAGAAGAACAACTGTTACTTATAGGCTGCAGACAGGTAGGAGTCATTAAAAGAGTAGTACTGTGTTAGCTGGGGAAAATCAGGAAGCAATAAGAATAATTCTACATACTCTACCTCTCTGGCACACGGTGGATGGATTAAAATTGAAATTGGAATTGTGACCGTGGAATAATGGAAGGGTTCGGGACTGTGATACTTCAGAGAGGGTCCTTTGATGCTGAGTGGGGAGAGGGGACTGTGATGCTGGGAATGAGGGAGTGATAATCCAGTAATAATAGAGGGATGCAGAAAGGGTGCCTTGATGCTGTGAGAAGAGGAGTGTAGGTCTGAATAGTTTGGGACCTGTCATTCTAAATGGGAGAGTGGGAATTGTAATACTGGGGAAGAGAGTATTGTGACTACTGTTATGCTTCAGAGAAGCGGACTATGGATCTTACACTTAGCCACTGTCCACAAGCAATCATTATATTAAAAACAAAGAATAATTAATATAAATTCACAACATACTGTACACGCCTGCTAAACCATTTTTTAAAGTTTATGTAACTTAAATTCCTATCTATGCACTAATCTGTAAGAAAATGTTTGTTTCACATTTTATTTCTATTTGCTCATCTGTAATAGTTGTTAACAAGCACTTTGAACTATTTTCTTTGTGTCCCACAGACTGAACTTGTATATGACTTCAAGTAGCTCACAGTGTGGAATGCATTTTGCCAAATATTAATATTTAAACTCAATAAAGAAGCCTTTAAGGTGTGCTAAGCAATCTTTACAATGTTTACAGCTGCTTTGGATCAGGCTTTAATTCTTACATACCGTACGCTAATCAGGTGTGCATAATGGATGTGCACACGGTTATAGCTTGGGTGTACTTTTTTTTATATACCGACATTCAGACCTTTGCTTTTGTTTGATGCTGTGCAGCCAAGCTTTTCATGCTGAAACCATAAGCAACAAATCTTATCAGCAAATCCCTTTCAGTGGCACAAAATAGAGCTGAGCAAAAATGAAAATACACCCATTAATCAAACACCTAGTTCAAATCAGGGGCGTTGTGTCCTTTGCTTTCAACGGAAACTAACTGTCAGAGGGAAAAAGGAAACAGTGGTGCTTTTTAATGCAAAAGTTATAGTTCTAAAATTATTAAGATAAGAAGCAATTTGAGAGCCTGGCAACTGAAGATGACAATAATGATTAAATATAATAGTAGGAGCCGCTGTGGTAAGCGTAACTGCATTGTAAAACACAGAGCTTTAAATGGAACTTAAATAAAGGCCGTGTACAGCTCTGCACAAAGTCAGATAAAGGCAAGTCAGAAACAAATGTTGAATAAATTTCACAGATAAGAGGAAAATGAGTGACACTGGGTAAAACCAGCATTAGCAACGTCTTTTTATACTGTTTTATAATCTTCTTAGGCCACCAGTTCTGTGCTTTTACAAAATTGCTGGTGTCATGTACAGAACAACCAAATGCCTAGATTATTTAAGAAAGAAGTGGTGAATTTGAAATAGGATAGAAAATTACTTGGTCACTTCATTATCTGTTTCACAGCACATTTATGACATTTTTATTGTTGTTGTTGGAAACAACGTCAAATATATATGTGTGTGTGTGTGTGTGTGTGTGTGAAGAGAGTATTGCAGGAAATTGAGATGGGAATTTCAACCTTTAGGCCAACGTAGCTGAGTTGGAAACAATATGCAATGCAGCTAAATGGGGACATTTTTCCAACTCAGCTACATTGGCTTAGGTTTGACATTTCCATCTCAATTCCCTGAAATTCTCTCTTTATTGAATTGACCCTTTACAAACTGAAGACTGTAATAGCTAAATACAGTATCCTGGGAAAAACAAACACAACAAAAGGCAGATTCACAATGCCCAGTGATGACCTACAGCTGAATTTAATGCAGACCAGCAGCAGCTGAGAAAAGCTGCAGCAATCGGCCAGCACAGTGGTGGCTAACCTTGGACTTACAGATGTTTGGGAACTACATAACTGCATCCCATGATTTTCAGTCAGTTTTAAAGCTGAGCACCATGGGATATGTCGTTTTCAAATATCCTCAGGGCTGAGGTTAGCCATGACTGAGCTAGCTCTACACCTCTTGCAGAAAGATTGGAAGGTGCATCTAAAGGCATATACTGCATTTTTCTAGAACCAATGCAAGTGGGAAAAAAAGTGACTTATAGGAAGGTCGGTCCAGATGACTGTCTAATAGAACACCTCATTGACAAGAAAGACATCTAGTTTGTTTCTTTTACCTGCTCCTTTAAGAGAAAAAGAGGGAGAGGTAAATTGTGACAAACACAGGAAAGAATGAGACACACATCAAAAAAGATGAATTGACACACAGAAAAGGAACACAAAGATATTTCAAAGAATCTTGAAGCAGTTGCAGCTGTGCATGATGTCATTAATGTATGTGGAATGTTTTCCATAGTGCCACTTCAACTTGAGAATCACTAGGTTTTCATAACAGAACAAAAATCTAATTCAGTTGGTGTTACAAACCAAACACTCATTGTATCTATATAAAATGATATATGAATATACTACTAGGTGATTTACATTAATTTTACAGATTCCAATTCTGTACCAGTAAATTCTAATGCATTTGGTAAATATCTAATTTATGTGTAGTTTTAAAAGCAATCCATAAGGAGAAGCAGGTTTTGAGGAAGCCCAGTAAACGGGTGAAATGTGTAAACCAGGCATTACTCATTGGGGCTGAGACCTATGTGGATTACTTGCCCGTCAGGACCCTGTTTTTCAACTTGTTTCCAGACACTGAAGTGTAAGAGATTTTATGTATTTTTATCAAAACTGTTCTTTATGATATTGACATATTCTCATTAGAGTTGAGCGAACCCAAACACCAAAGTTCGGGATCGTACCGAACATTACGGTTTTTGGACCCCAGGCCCGAACACAGACATTTCACTGTATGTTCAGGTTGGAGTTCGGTGTTCGCCGATTTAATGGCGCATTTTGAAAGGCTGCAGGGCAGCCAACCAACAAGCGTTTGACTCGTTTGCCCTTAGAAGCCATCACAGCCATGCCTACTAATGGCATGGCTGTGATTGGCCAGTGCAGCATGTGATCTAGCCTCTATATATAAGCTGGAGTCACGTAGTGCCGCACGTCACATGAGCTCTTATTAGTGTATGGAGAGGATGCTGCAGCTGTGAGGGACAGATTAGGAAATAATTCTGGTGTTGAATCTGCAAACTACAGCGATTATTCAAACTACAGCAATTATTTTAGTGGATGCTATACTACATTTTTGTACCCTGCCCTGAGCCCAGTGCCACAGAGAGTGCAGTGCACTTGCAACTGCATGTGTGCCAGGCACATGACTTTAATCCTGTTCTGGTAGCTCAGTGGGCAACATCTAGGCATTTTTAAATACTGCAATTTTTTTGGTGCTAAATAGTACATTTGCATACTGCATTTCTTGCAGACTAATAAAACCGTTAAAGACTACTGTTACATTGTTGTTTTAAAAAAAACACACTTTTTTGTGCTAAATAGTACATTTGCGTCCTGCACTTCATATCTGACAGTCAAATAGAACCGTCAAACATTGTGCTTACAGCGCAGTTTGAACTATTCAAATTTTTGGGGTGATAAAAAGTAAATTTGGAGTGTTCCCTTCATTTCTGAGAGTCAAATAGAACCGTCAAATACTGTGGTTACAGCGCACTTTGAAAAATTCTAATTGTTTTGGGTGCTAATGCTAAATAGTACATTTGCGTCCTGCGGTGCACTTCATATCTGAGAGTCAAATAGAACCGTCAAATACTGTGCTTACAGCGCACTTTGAAAGATTCTAACAGTTTTGGGTGCTAAATAGTACATTTGCGTCCTGCACTTCATATCTGACAGTCAAATCGAACCGTCAAATACTGTGCTTACAGCGCACTTTTAAAAATTATAATTGTTTTGGGTGCTAAATAGTACATTTGCGGCCTGCGGTGCATTTTTTGCAGTCCAATAAACAAAAAAAAATACAAATAAAAATTGTTGACTATTGGCGGTTACATTGTCGCCTGATATAAACCATCTGTTACTTTGGTGGGTGAACGCAAAGAATGAGGAGAGCGTCAAATAAGGGACGTGGCCCTGGTCGTGGTGCTGCTGGTGTTGGTGGAGCTCCTGTTGCAAGGAGAGGACGTGGTCGATCTGTGCCAGCTACACGCACAAGTGAAACACCTTCCTCAGGTGCGAGTATGCGACAGAACCTTCAGCGTTATTTGGTAGGCCCGAATGCCGCTCTTACAATGGTGAGGCCAGAACAAGTACAGGAGATAGTATATTGGGTGGCTGACAGTGCCTCCAGTTCCTTCACATTTTCCCCTGCTGAAAGCTCAGAGTTGGCACCTGCAGCCCATGGCCTGTCTTTCACCTCACCCCCTTGCAAATCAACCACGCAGTCTGAGCCACAAGTCATGCAGCAGTCTCTTATGCTTTTTGATGACTCTGCTGGTGGGGTTTCCGTGGGCCATCAACCTAGCCCTGCCCCAGAAGTGGAAGAGATTGAGTGCACTGATGCACAACCACTTATGTGTCAGGATGTGGACATGCGAGGACCACCGCAGCACGTCTCTGATGATGACGAAACACAGGTGCCAACTGCTGTGGCTTTCGGCAGTGTGCAGACCGGCAAGGAGGGCAGGGTTGAGGAGTGAGTGGAAGATGATGTGGAGGATGATGAGGTCCTAGACCCAGGGGCGTCACTAGGGTTGGTGTCACCTGGTGCAGAAACTCATGGTGTCACCCCCCTGGATTTCCTCCATACAATACCAAACAGATTCCTTAGTAATGCCAGTTAGATGGCCTATTATCTATGCCACACACAGGAGCCCATAACTATGCCACACACAGGAGCCCATAACTTATGCTACACCAGGGCCCCATAACTTATGCAGCACCAGAGCCCCATAACTTATGCAGCACCAGAGCCCCATAAATTATGCCACACCAGAGCCCCATAAATTATGCCACACCAGAGCCCCATAAATTGTGCCACACCAGAGCCCCACTATTTATGCCTCACCTCTGCCCAATTAATTATGCCACACACACAGGTGCCCCATAATTATGCGACACACACACAGGTGCCCCATAATTATGCCACACAAAAGAGTCCCTTAATTACGCCACACAAAAGAGTCCCTTAATTACGCCACACAAAAGAGTCCCTTAATTCTGCCACACATGGGGCCCAATAAATATGCCACACACAAGTGCCCCATAATTATGCACACATGAAACCGCCATTAATTATGCAACACACAGGAGCCCCACGAGGTGACAATCTTACAATTATAGATACCAGTAATATTGTGCCATTCAGATCCCAGTACAGGGAGTGCAGAATTATTAGGCAAGTTGTATTTTTGAGGATTAATTTTATTATTGAACAACAACCATGTTCTCAATGAACCCAAAAAACTCATTAATATCAAAGCTGAATATTTTTGGAAGTAGTTTTTCGTTTGTTTTTAGTTTTAGCTATTTTAGGGGGATATCTGTGTGTGCAGGTGACTATTACTCTGCATAATTATTAGGCAACTTAACAAAAAACAAATATATACCCATTTCAATTATTTATTTTTACCAGTGAAACCAATATAACATCTCAACATTCACAAATATACATTGCTGACATTCAAAAACAAAACAAAAACAAATCAGTGACCAATATAGCCACCTTTCTTTGCAAGGACACTCAAAAGCCTGCCATCCATGGATTCTGTCAGTGTTTTGATCTGTTCACCATCAACATTGCGTGCAGCAGCAACCACAGCCTCCCAGACACTGTTCAGAGAGGTGTACTGTTTTCCCTCCTTGTAAATCTCACATTTGATGATGGACCACAGGTTCTCAATGGGGTTCAGATCAGGTGAACAAGGAGGCCATGTCATTAGATTTTCTTCTTTTATACGCTTTCTTGCCAGCCACGCTGTGGAGTACTTGGACGCGTGTGATGGAGCATTGTCCTGCATGAAAATCATGTTTTTATTGAAGGATGCAGACTTCTTCCTGTACCACTGCTTGAAGAAGGTGTCTTCCAGGAACTGGCAGTAGGACTGGGAGTTGAGCTTGACTCCATCCTCAACCCGAAAAGGCCCCACAAGCTCATCCTTGATGATACCAGCCCAAACCAGTACTCCACCTCCACATTGCTGGCGTCTGAGTCGGACTGGAGCTCTCTGCCCTTTACCAATCCAGCCACGGGCCCATCCATCTGGCCCATCAAGACTCACTCTCATTTCATCAGTCCATAAAACCTTAGAAAAATCAGTCTTGAGATATTTCTTGGCCCAGTCTTGACGTTTCAGCTTGTGTGTCTTGTTCAGTGGTGGTCGTCTTTCAGCCTTTCTTACCTTGGCCATGTCTCTGAGTATTGCACACCTTGTGCTTTTGGGCACTTCAGTGATGTTGCAGCTCTGAAATATGGCCAAACTGGTGGCAAGTGGCATCGTGGCAGCTGCACGCTTGACTTTTCTCAGTTCATGGGCAGTTATTTTGCGCCTTGGTTTTTCCACACGCTTCTTGCGACCCTGTTAACTATTTTGAATGAAACGCTTGATTGTTCGATGATCACGCTTCAGAAGCTTTGCAATTTTAAGAGTGCTGCATCCCTCTGCAAGATATCTCACTATTTTTGACTTTTCTGAGCCTGTCAAGTACTTCTTTTGACCCATTTTGCCAAAGGAAAGGAAGTTGCCTAATAATTATGCACACCTGATATAGGGTGTTGATGTCATTAGACCACACCCCTTCTCATTACAGAGATGTACATCACCTAATATGCTTAATTGGTAGTAGGCTTTCGAGCCTATACAGCTTGGAGTAAGACAACATGCATAAAGAGGATGATGTGGTCAAAATACTCATTTGCCTAATAATTCTGCACTCCCTGTAGTATTGTCCCACTCAGAGCCCAGTAATATTGTGCCACTCAGAGCCCAGTAATAGTGTGCCAGTCAGATACCAGGAATATTGCGCCATTCAGAGCCCAATAGTATTGTCCCACTCAGAGCCCAGGAATATTGTGCCAGTCAGATACCAGGAATATTGTGCCAGTCAGAGCCCAAAAATATTGTGCCACTCAGAGCCCAGTAATTTTGTGCCAGTCAGATACCAGGAATATAGTGCCAGTCAGAGCCCAGTAATAGTGTGCCCGTCAGAACCCAGTAATATTGTGCCAGTCAGAGCCCAGTAATATTGTGCCAGTAAGAGCCCAGGAATATTGTGCCAGTCAGACACCAGTAATATAGTGCCAGTCGGATACCAGGAATATTGTGCCAGTCAGATACCAGTAATATAGTGCCAGTCAGATACCAGTAATATTATGCCAGTCAGAGCCCAGTAATATAGTGCCAGCCAGATGCCCAGTAATATAGTGCCACTCAGAGCCCAGTAATATAGTGCCCGCCAGAGCCCAGTAATATAGTGCCAGCCAGATGCCCAGTAATATTGTGCCAGTCAGATGCCCAGTAATATTGTGCCAGCCAGATGCCTGTAATATTGTGCCAGCCAGAGCCCAGTAATATAGTGCCAGCCAGATGCCCAGTAATATAGTGCCACTCAGAGCCCAGTAATATTGTGCCACTCAGAGCCCAGGAATATTATGCCAGCCAGAGCCCAGTAATATAGTGCCAGCCAGAGCCCAGTAATATAGTGCCAGCCAGATGCCCAGTAATATAGTGCCAGCCAGAGCCCAGTAATATAGTGCCAGTCAGATGCCTGTAATATTGTGCCAGCCAGAGCCCTGCGCTACCCACCTGAAATCCCTGGCCCTGAATGCCAGCATTTCAAAATTCCTGGCCTTTGAAAGGCTGTCATTATGTCTGTTGGAGATGGACAGTTTTAAAATCCTGATTGCGGTGGCTGTCCCACAGTACGTGGTTCCCAGCCGCCACTACTTTTCCAGGCGAGCCATCCCTTCCCTGCACATCCAATTGGCGGACAAAATCAGGTGTGCACTGCGCAACGCCATATGTGGCAAGGTCCACATAACCACAGATACGGGCAGGGACAAGCTATATCTCCCGGGCACGGGCAGGGACGCTATATCTCCCTAACTGCACACTGGGAAAATGTAGTGGTGGGTGGGCCTGAGGCGGATAGCAGTTTGGTGCATGTCCTTCCGCCACCAAGGATTGCAGGGCATTTCTCTATGCCTCCTGTTGCCTCCTCCTCCTACTCCGCTTACTCCTCCTCTACCACCTACTCATTTGCTCAGCGTAACACCTTCACCACCAACTTCAGCACAGCCAGGGGGAAACGACAGCAGGCTCTTTTAAAACTCATATGTTTGGGGGAAAGACCCCACAGCGTGCAGGAGCTGTGGATGGGCATGGAACAGCAGACCGATGAGTGGTTGTTGCCACTGAGCCTCAAGCCCGTCCTGGTGTGATGCGATAATGGGCGAAATCTCGTAGCAGCTCTGGGCCTAGCCGGTTTGACGCACATCCCTTGCCTGGCGCATGTGCTGAATTTGGTTGTGCAGAAATTCCTGAAAAACTACCCAGATATATCAGAGCTGCTGCAGAAAGTGCGGGTCATCTGTGAGCACTTTCGGCGTTCTCACCCTGCTGCTGCTCGCCAGTCTGCGCTGCAGCGTAACTTAAGCCTTCCTTCTCACCGCCTTATATGCGACGTGCCCAAAAGGTGGGAGCAGCAGCAGGCCATAGTGGAGTTTCAGCTGCAGCACGCAATGGTCAGTCGCTCTGCGGAGCAGCACCACTTCACCACCAATGAGTGGGTCTCCATGCGAGACCTGTGTGCCATTTTGCACTGTTTCGAGTACTCCACCAACATGGCCAGTGCCAATGACGCCGTTCTCAGCCATACTATCCCGCTTCTATGTCTCCTTGAAAAAAATGCTTCGGGCGATTATGGAAGAGGATGTGGCACAGGAGGAAGAGGAGGAGGAAGAGGGGTCATTTCCACGGTTATCAGGCCAGTCATTCACAAGTGGCTTGGAGGGTGGGTTCCTGCACCAGCATAGGCCAGGTACACAACTGTCAGGCCAGGGCACAGTTCCGGAGGAGGAGGATAAGGAGGAATCATGTTCACAGCAGGGTGGCACCCAGCGCAGCTCGTAGGCATCACTGGAGCATGGCTGGGGGGATACGGAGGACACAGACGATACACCTCCCACAGAGGACAGCTTATCCTTGCCTCTGGGCAGCTTGGCACACATGAGCGACTACATGCTGCAGTGCTTGCGCACCGACTGCTGAGTTGCCCACATTCTAACTTGTGCTGATTACTGGGTGGCCACCCTGCTGGATCCCCATTGCAAGGACAATATACCGTCCTTAATTCCCTCACTGGAGCGTGATCGGAAGATGCGCGACTACAAGCGCACGCTGGTAGACGCGCTGCTGAGGGCATTCCCAACTTACACCGGGGTCTCAATGGAAGCACAAGGCGAAAGCAGAGGAGGAGGAAGAGGTCACCAACGCAGCTGGAGCACCGCCAGCACCTCAGAAGGCAGGGTTAGCATGGCCGAAATGTGGAATAGCTCTGTCAGCACGCCACAACAACCAGCACCACCATCTGATATGGAACGTCTTAGCAGTAGGCAGAATTTCAGCAACATGGTGGAACAGTGCGTGTGTACACACCTACACGTACTGACTGATGGGTCTGCCCCATTCAACTTCTGGGTCTCCAAACTGGGCACATGGCCTGAGATTGCCCTTTATGCCTTGGAGGTGCTGGCCTGCCCTGCAGCCAGTGTATTGTCTGAACGTGTGTTTAGCACGGCAGGGGGTGTTATCAAAGACAAGCGCAGCTGCCTGTCCACAGCCAACATGGACAAGCTCACGTTTATTAAAATGAACCAGGCATGGTAGCGCACTGTCACCTTTTTTGTGATTTTTCTTGTATTATATTGGGCACTGATGGTTCAAAAGAAAAAAGTAGAAGTGACCGGTTTGGCTCTATATTCCTCCGCGGGCTCCACCTCTCGGCACTCTCACAGCAAATAATGAAAAAGCTTGTAGGAGGAGGGGGTTTGAGGATCGTCCACCTCGAGAAAGAAATGACGAAACAGGGCTGCAGGTAAGTGCTGTGTTTAAACGTTTTAATGTCACAAACGCCACAGCTATGTGCTAGTGCAAGAGTGGGATTCACCCAGTGAGTCAAAGACTACGCGTTTCGCGCCTGCGTACTGGCGCTTCATCAAGGGCCCTGTGGCTGTGGCATTTGTGACATTAAAATGTTTAAACACAGCACTTACCTGCAACCCTGTTTCGTCATTTCTTCCTCGAGGTGGATGATCCTCAAACCTGCTCCTCCTACAAGCTTTTTGACTGAGGGATAGTTGCCTGACAGTTTGCTGCTTGTGTAAACTCTGAACAAGCACAAATAACCTCATAACCGCACCAATCTTATAAGGAGAAAAAGGCCTCTGGAGCATAATAGAGTGTAGTATATAGGGCATATTTATTAGTGTGGGTGAGTGCTATCTGATTGTTGGTTGTGTGGGAGTGTCTGGGTATAAGAGGTGTGAGTGTTTCCTGTCTGAGGGTCAGTACCACTTTCCCCAGCTGTCATTAGTTAGTTAGGTCTGTGGCCTGGGAGCATGGATTTGGAGCAGATATTGTTTGTCTATTTTCAGGACTGCTTGTATACACATCCCTTCAACTCCAGAGCGCTGAAGTCATGAGGGGTCCGCTGACGTACCTGCCACCAGTTCCCCTGCACCCTTGGGCAGCTCCTACTGCCCGATGAGGAATAGGAGCCCGGTGAGAAGTCCCATACGTCTCGTGTTACCTTTGGGTGGGCCTCATGGCCTAGTGCTGCACCCACCCATCAAGCTGGAGGTGAGCTGGTTTGGATCAAGAGGTATGCACTGTTCCAGATTCTCCCTGAGTTACTGCAGTTGTCTTGGCTCCTATATCCGGTGATATTGGTCATTCACCCTCGGGGGAAAATTACTACGGTTTGGTCCCTATGTGGGCATTGTTAAACATAACCTTTTCCCTGAAGTTCAAATAATTTGGTTGTGGATTGTCCATCGAACAAGTGTAAACATTTGTCGAAGGGAGGTGAAGGTTATTGGGGTTAGGCACCAAGTTTTAGAAAAAAATGCTGCAAATAAGGGGACATTTAGAATTGGCAGCTGGCAAGAACAGTTCATGTTATTGAACTGTTTTAGTATATGTTAAAGTTTAATCAAGTTATCTGTTAATAGTTGGTGTTATTTATAATAAAGGATGTTATATATTTTGTTATTAAAGTATGCTATGCAATTTAATATAATATGCTGTGGCCTTTTTTTTTACAAAAAATATATGTCTGTGATTATTGAGAGGTACGGGATATGAGTAA
Organism: Pelodytes ibericus; assembly: GCA_036172795.1. Taxonomy (NCBI): domain Eukaryota; kingdom Metazoa; phylum Chordata; class Amphibia; order Anura; family Pelodytidae; genus Pelodytes; species Pelodytes ibericus. The sequence continues at coordinate 95,944,041 of CM069860.1, forward strand.
GGTGTAGTGGTTTATTATTATAATCTTAGCACAATCCCCTTTACATTATTACATGTGAGTACTTGTGAGTACATACTTCCAGGGCATGTTTTAAAAAATAATACAGGATATAATATGACGTTTAGCTCATTTAATTAGCTGTAAAAATATATAATATTGAAATATAATATTACAAATTTATATGAACTTCCTATATAATGTGGATATTCTGGGCATGATTAACAATACTACAGATTGAGTAGATTACATTTAGATGTGGCTTTTGCATATGGCTATGAGTCTACTTCTAGTCTCCAGGGAAATCAGCAATATTATATTTAACCAAACACTAAACTTGTGAAATGCATTGCATAAAAAAAAATTGAGCATCATTTGGCACCAAAAGCAGGCAGTTGGCAATGAAGTACTTCTTTTGTCTACACTGAATTTCTTGGCAGCAGATACTGATACTGTTAAAATGCACACAATGTAAGATAAAAAAAAAACTGAAAATAGTAAGCCTAACAAAAAATTAAGAAACATCCATCATACTGAAAAAGAAAACTTACATATCGTATACTACATGTGCCAAAAGGCTAATCACACATTGTGACAGCATTTTGTTGTAGAAGAGAAACAAATTGTGTTAAGTTTTTATCAAGACCAGTAAGTATTGTTGTGCACATTTGAGTACAGGTTGAGTGTACTTGGGATCAGAAGTATTTTCAGATAAGGGATCATTTCTCCAACAACAGCCCCCTACCTACCTCTCACCTTGACACACATCAGCATTGTTATTTTAGCCAGTATGAGGTCCGGATATGAGAATGGCGTGTTTATGGCTGAAGGATTAGCCGGCAACCATCTTGGAATGCAGGAGCCGGAAACAGGAAATTGTATCACCATGTTATCACGGGAACCTCTCTCTTTGTTGTATGCTGATCAGGACACACTGAAATAATGCTCCCACAAGCAACTCACACTGGTGACATCACTAGGTGAGTATCCCTTGTCTGAAAATGTTTTTGAGTTATGAGGGACTTTTCGGATTAGGGATACTCAAACGATTTAGTGAAAAATGTGAAATGTTCTGTGTGTGTAGATTTATGTTACATAATATGAACGGCTATGTGTGTGTATATATTTATATATGTTACATATTTATAAATTGAATGTTCCTCTTAAAGTTGCATAGAATATGGGGTGTACTATTAAGACCATGACAATCCCAGCAGATTCCTTAAAGGGGCAGTTCCACCCATTATATAATCTGTGTGTTGTACATGTTTTTACCCTATGTGAAATGTACTTATTTTAACTTTACAAACAAGCTATAGTTCTCCTGTAGTTTTGCATTAAAGGACTACACAGGTGGCAGACTGCCCCACTCTGCAGTTTTCCTGTTCCCCTCTAAATGTGGAATCAGATTTTCTCTTTTTCACATAGGTGTTTCCGGTGCTTGGAAGCGCTTGTAACACAAGAATAAGGGCTTACGAAGATAGGTAGGCTTGTTGGTATAGCAACAACAATATGTCTGTACACTTTATATTTCTTTTTTCGGCGATAGGAAGTATTAAGCAAAAAACAATCCGTTACCTTTGCTACTTTTTCCTTTATGGTATAGGATGCAGCACTCGATGAAGCTCCCCTTTAAAAAAAAAAACACATATTATGGTGCAAACATTTGCGTGTAATTAATATTTTTTACTAAATTTTAATTAGAAGTTTATAACTTTTATGGTAATATTCCTGATGTAACAAAAAAAATTAAGTTAGCCCCTTTAAGATCAGCCATTTGGGACATTTCTGCATTCTTTGTGTTCATAATTTTCCTCTTTCTCATTCAAGGTACCCACACATATGATATACTGTTTTTATCGATCACAGCAATCGCGGTGCCTACCCTAACCCCCTGCAGTAATGTATGTACTTGGTTTGAAAAAACAATACTGTTGGAGGCCGTAGGAATCATGGGAATTGTAGCTTGGCATCTCCTCCCAGTTGTCAAGAGACATATTGTCAGATTACTGTCATTTCACCCTATCTTAGAACAACATGTTTGTTGTTTTCACTATTTGTGTCATTTCTGCCAAATAGGTGTTGGCCATTTACTTAAATTAACCTGTGTTGCTCGTATTCTCCTAATGCACTTGGGGGTATCATATAGTTGATGAGACAATATATTAAAGCAATTTTAAATATACTGAAAGAAGCAGCTGAAATAGCTCAAACAATACAATGCATTCATTACTAATAGTGAAAAAGAGTAAATATTACTATAAATGCCTTACACTAGTTTTGATAACTAGCACTTTGTACAAAGATAAAATACAAATGCTTTTACATTTTACTTCATAGTAAATGAAAAGTGATTTTTAGTTTAATTAGTCATAATATGTAATTATGTTTTAGCTTAAGAGAAAACATAATTTTAATTGAGGGCCCACATATACAAAATACTGTGTTTTGGATCAAAAGCAGCAATAAGTATAGGCAAAGGGTTAAACCCTACGGGCTTATTTTTTTTTCAAACCTAGTTACTATGTTACCATGTGTCACAGGTTCTGAAACACAGAATATATAATAAAATATGATTTATTTCTTGACAATTGAATTGGAATCATGGTGCAAACGGCACCATGCAAAAATCTTATTTTATGCTTTGACTATACGATAGAATGATAATGGAATATATATTTAATTTTGTACAATTTTAAAATGAATATAGAGGAGCCAAACAAACCATCCATCAGAACTATGATAGATCTTAAATTTGTAATAATCAAAGAACACATTTACATTAGCTCTTCATTCAGCCCTATATGTGGTTCTATAAATTATAAAACCATCTTGCTTCTGCCTTTAGCAGTAATTTACTGTATTTCATATCCATTTTTTGTAAGTTGTATCCCAAAGGCTTCAAAACCAACCATTTTTTATGAAATCCCTATCCACACATACATTTGAAATTGTAGTTTCTGCAATAATATATCTTGTCACTGTATTAATGATTTTAAAGCATCTTTATCACAAACATTAACACACCATTATAACCTAATAAACAATATACATGTTTATGAACTTCAAGTACTGTCAGATGTGATGAATGTTTGTTAGATCCATTCCACAATAAGCATTTTTATAGTGTGTTTTGAAATTTAAAAAAAATGTATATACTGTCTTTTTTTTTTAATTTTTATTTATAATCTTTATTTAGAGGGTAGTCCCTCTATTTTCTCTTTTTAGATATACAACGAATACAGAACAAAGTACAAAAAGGTAGCAGCGTAATATAAAATTTCAAGCTTTGTGTCAATAGGGCAGAATTTTTAACTACATTACTCAGTTATGAAAAAAACAATACATCCATATATAGGCAATGTTAAGGAGAAAAGAAAAAGGAGAAAAAACAGCACAAGGAACAAAAAAAAAAAAAAAAACAACAACCACAAAACAGAAAAAAAAACAAAACAAAAAAAACAGAGGACAGCCACAAACAATACTGTATGGGGAGGGGCCTATGTCACGACCCAGTCTGCTTCCTGCTGTCATCAATAGTTCTATCCTGAATTGTGATCCCTATTTGTCCATGTTCCCAAGGTGGGCAGATTTGTTGCTTCCAATGTCGTGCTGTAACGGCTTTTGTGGCCAAAAAAATATGTATCAAAAGATATATTTTATTGAAGTTGCTACCTGGTATGAATATATGCAATAATATATTTTCCATGTTTAAATCATATTTTACCTCTGAGAAGGTCAAAATTTCTTGAAAAACTTTATTCCAAAGTTTTTTTATAATGGTACAAGACCACCAAATATGGGCCTGGGATCCAGTATCTAAATTGCATCTCCAGCACATAGCCGAGTTTGCTTTGTTTATTTTATGAAGAATTTCGGGGACTAGGTGCCACCTATAAGTGATTTTTTATTGTAGCTCTATTAAGTTTAAGTATTTCACACTTTTCCTGAGTTCGGTCAGAGAATTAATCCATTCATTGACTTGAAAGATTCTACCCAGATCTCTTTCCCACGCATTCCAAGATTTGGGTTTATTGTCTTTCTCTTGATCACTCAGCCAATCGAAGTATCTAGGTAATAATTTAGTTTTTTCTTCTTTAGGGAATAAGTTGACTATTTCTTTAAGTAATCGGGTTTGCTTCCCCTTCTTGTATATAGAGTCTAAGTAATTTTTTAATCTCAAGAACGTAAATATTTCCTTTGAGGCTTGGTTCAATTTTTCTTGGAGGTGAGGAAATGAAGTTATGGAATCTCCCGTCATTATATCTTTCAGGGTTAACTCCTCGATATCATGCCAACCGTTTAAAGAAAGATTATCTATGTTAACTTCCAGGATCTTTAATGAGGTGTATGTTGGAAGGTTTTAGATTTTAGTTCTCTTTTTTATCTTGATCCAGGTTGTTATAAGATCTGTGATGTAACTGGGGATTTGTTTCACCAATAACTTTTTATAAGCCCCATCGTTCATCCATAGGATCAACGATAGGTCTTTCATCCCTATCAGGTCTCTTTCCAATCTGTACCATGGATCCCTAGTGGTCGATGAGGATTGCCATTTATTAATATGAAAGGTTCTACTAGCCTCGTAAAGTCTTAGAATATTAGGGACACCAAACCTCTCTTCATTAATTTTCTTCAGTAAATGTATTTTATTGATTCTGGGTTTTTTCCCGGCCCATACGTATACGGAAAATTCCCTTTGCACAAGTAACAGCTTATTTCTTGGAATCATCAAAGGAAGCATTCGAAACATATACAGCCACTGTAAGGTCCGCTCCGCTGGTCCCCATCACTTACCTCACAAAACGATTACCAGCACTTTCGGATCTCGTCACCGTCGACTATCCCCCTCTGAACGCGGCCGCAACTGGAGACAAGCGCGTGCACGCCGCGAAGCTCTTTCCATGCTGTCTTCATCATCGTTATGTCGACGGGCAGCGCGGCGCGGGTCACGTATGTCACGGGGGCGGAGCTATGCCCTTTAAATCTTCTGGGCGCGCAATTCAAACTTGCTTGAAGATTTCTCAAGCTAGCTCAGCGTGGATTGCTCCCAGCTTCTTCGTTTTTGCTGCCTTAGTATCATTTTGCTCTCTTGATTTACTGGACTCCTGACCTGGCTTCTTCCTGACAACCTTTCTCGTCTGTGCCCCGTATAATTGGCTTTCTACTGGATTCTGCTGCTCTCTGTTCTCCCTGACCCAGCTATCGTTTTTCGACCATTCTACTCTCTGGCTCCCCGACTCGGACTACACCTCGACTACTCTAGACCTTCGTGCCTGCTGCCATCTATTGAAGTCTGCCTCCTCTGTAGCCCTCGGTAGTGGTGGTATCAGGCAAGGATTGTCTTCTTCTGCAACTGGGGTCCCCTCTGCGCTGAATCACGGTACGTACACTACCTTACAGCCACTTTGGCATAATATAGTTTTTTATGACATTTGCTCTTCCCAACCATGAGATTTCCAAATTCACCCATCTTTTAGATCATTTTTCATAAGTGTCTTTGTACAGTAGGTCAAAATTCTCTTTCATTGTTGTCCGTTGGTGAGGGGTGATATAAATTCCCAGATACAAGAAACCCCTTGTAGTCCACTCAAATGGATATGTATCAGCCATACGGTGCCTAACCGAGTCATCGACATTAAGTAGTAGTGCCTGAGATTTTGTAAGGTTAAGTTTATAGTTTGAGAGTTGGGAGTATAAGTTGATCTCCTGCATAAAATGTGGCAATGATGTCTCTGGATCTACAAGTGTAACAACTATATCATCGGCATACATGCATAGTTTCAAGTCTTGACCATCTGCGTATATACCTCTGATATTTCCATTTTGTCTAACTTTTTCCGCAAGAGTTTCTTCAAGCGTCAGGATGTACAGCATTGGAGCAAGTGGACATCCCTGACGAGTACCGTTGTTCACCTCAAACCAGTCCGCCGTTATGCCTGGACCAACAGTTCTGGCTGATGGCACTGAGTACATTGCCATAATTGTTGTCTGGATCGAACCAACAATACCAGCTCTATTCATCGCCTGGGTCATAAAGCCCCAGCTGACCCTTTTGAAAGCCTTCTTGGCATCAAGTAACAGGGTCAGCTGGGGGACTCCCTCTCCTGAAACATAATCAAAAATATCCAACAGTCTGCGTACATTATCTTCAGAGTGGCGTCCCTTTACAAAACCTATCTGATCTTTGTGTATTATATTGGAAATTACTTTTTCCAGTCTGTGAGCTATTACTGCTGAGAATATTTTTATATCACAATTGATCAGTGAGATTGGTCTATAATTTGATGTATAAGCCAAATCCTTATTGGGCTTCGGGATAGGTGTTATCGTGGCTTGGAGCAGTTCTTTTGGAACCTTCTTTAATCTCGTTAAATAATATTGTAAGATAATTTGCTAGGGAGGCACTTAAGATTTTATAAAAGTTACAACTGTAACCATCCGGTCCTGGTGCTTTATCTTTTTTCTGCCGTGATATAACATCTATTATTTCTGCTTTCGCGAATGGGGAATTTAAATATCGTCGGGAGTGGTATACTATTTAGATAATTCTTTATTTGATCCTCAGTGTTCTTCTCTACAGGTAAATTATATAGACCAGCATAATATGCATTAAAAGCAGCGCCAATCTCTTTAGGGGAGATGTTAGTTTTATTATGTATGATAATTTTCTTAATTTTTGATCTTAGTTTATTGTTCTTTAATTCATTTGTTAATAGTTTTTCAGCCCTATTGCCTTTAGAATACCAGGTTTGATTAAGTTTTAATAAGGCATAATTGGTTTTAGCTAATAAGTGTTTTTTTATCTTTTCTGATATTTCTTTAATCATTTTAGATGTGCCCATATTTGGAGAAGTTTTATTCATACGTTGGTTCTTACTCAAGTCAACATACAGTTGTGCCAATGATTGGCCCTGTTCTTTCTTCTTTTCTGATCCCAACTTAATCAGGTATCAACGTATAACGCACTTATATGTTAGCCAAACTGTTGTGGCTGATAAATTGTCCTTAGTTTTTTTCCTAAAGAAGGCGTTGGTCTGCTTCTCTAAGTATTCTATGTTGGTCTTATTTTTTAAAAGGTTGTTATTTAACCTTCAGTTGCTTCTAGTTTTTGTCTCGGTGGAATCCTGTATTTCCAAAATTACGGCTGAGTGATCAGTCCATACTACTTCATTTATGGTAATTTTCCTACATTGCTGAACCATACCAGCCCCCACAAGGAAATAATCCAATCTGGAGTAGGAAAGAAATGGTTTAGAAAAGTAGGTATATTCCTTTTCATCTGGATTTAAAGTACGCCATACGTCGTACAAGCCATTTTTAAAGAGGACATTTTGGAATTTATTAGCATTGCGGACAATAGATTTATCAATTTTTTGCCCCTCGGGGATTCCTTTGTCATTGTTTACATCTAGTACACAGTTAAAGTCTTCCCCCATTATTATCGTACCTTGAGCAACTCGTTCCATTCTTTCAAAAGCTTTATTTAAAAATATGGTGGTTCCCTGTTTGGAGCGTACTCATTCAGCAATTTTTATAAAGTCGGTCATTGAGTTTACACACTACAATTATGTATCTGCTATTCTTATCGATCTCAGTATAGATTTCTTCATATATTACATTATTTGAGATCACTATTACCACCCCTCTTTTATTCAATTGCAAGCTTAAGGCTAAAGTAGCTGAGTTGCCTCCCTAAGAGACTAATAATAATATGGGCAGTCTGCTCCTGCCTTTTTAGTTTCCAAGACTAAAGTGGAAGTGGAGAAAATTGGAAGGCTCGGGTTGGAGTTGGATTAAAAAAAAAAATGTGTATATATATATATATATATATATTTACTTATCTCATAGAAGGCCAGTGACATGTTAGGACTGCCATTTGTCCTCTGGGGAAATTTTTATTAAACAATGACTGCTAGTGCTTTGCCCTGGTCCACATTAATAGAAATGGACCAGCAGCGGCAAATATCTATGCTACTTACTATAAACTACATTCCCTATGATGTTACTATAGCTGAGCATGATTTGAAATGTAGCCATTAAAGCACTATATAAAAAGTCCTATATGAAAGTCCAAGTTACATAACGAGGGTTGCCTACTTTTAATATGCACATGAGGGGGTGATTCTGGGATTTATAAAAGATATTAGTGTTATAATGTTTTATTAGATTTTGTAGATGAAAATGGAAAATTACAGCTGAGCACAAACACTGTACAAAGTGTAAAAGAGCCAGTGTCCAGCACAAGAAAATCTACATCCCTATACCCCTATTTATCCTCCTCTCTTCCTTATTTCCCCTCATCCACAACACTTTTGAACTTCTCAATACCACTCCTTTCCCCAGCCCTACATCTGCTTTTCTTATTCTGCGTTTCCACATTTTGCTATCCCTGTGTCCCATGGAATTGACAGTGTGTATTATTATTATTAAGTTGTGGATAAATGTTTTTCTCTCTCTTTATTTTTCTTTTAAATATCTTTTATTTATATGAAAAATTCTATTAATACAATACAAACAATTATCTCTGTGGCAAAGAAAAAGAGCACAGAGATAAGGTGCACATTAGACATAAAGAGTTGTGGATATTTATGTTAAGTATGGCTATGGATATATTCAGTGGGCTTCCTAGCAGGACTAAATGCATGTATAATCCTTAAATCATTAAAGAAACCCTATAACCTAAACATTTTTTAATTGTGAATTTAAAGAATAAAAAATATCAAGTATCTATATATTGTCTTAGAAGAGGAAAATATGTTTTAAATGTGTTTGTGGTGTCTTGCTTATGACTTGATATGTAAATGAAACCGTTTTCACTGAAAGTACCTTATTTGTGAATCATGCCAGACGTGATGTCATAAACAATATAGATTACAAACATGTTTAAAATAAATTTTTCTATTAATGTATGCCTTTTGCCTGCAATTCTGCTAACTCAATGTATAGATTCTTGCTGATAATTGTTTTATTCTCTGCATTTACAGTATAAACAATGTTTAATGTTTAAGTGTCAGAGCACCTCTCCTCTAAGCACTAGTTTTAATTTATTTGAAGTACCGTATTTATCGGCGTATAACACGCACTTTTTCTCCCTGAAAATAGGGAGAAAATGGTGTGTGCGTGTTATACGCCGGAAAAAAAAAAAAATCTAAAACTTACCTCGTTCCTGCTCTGTCCCCCGGTGCTCTGAAGCTGCGTGGCTGCGAGGGAAGCGTTGTGAGCTCCCCTCCAGCCGCGCGGTCAATAAAGTCTGTTTTTTTTAAAACAAACTTTATTGACCGCGCGGCTGAAGGGAAGCTCACAATGCTTCCCTCACAGCCACGCAGCTTCAGAGCACCGGGGGACAGAGCAGCAAAGAGGTAAGTGCTGGGCTATGGGGAAGGGGGGGGAGGAGGGTGGCATAACGAGCATACTAAGGGGCAATATCCTGGCATATTGGGGGCAATATCATGGCATATTAAATGGCATATTGGGGGCAATATCCTGGCATAATAAATGGCATATTGGGGGCAATATCCTGCATATTAAATGGCATATTGGGGGCAATATCCTGCATACTAAATGGCATATTGGGGCAATATCTGGCATATTAAAATTGCATATTGGGGGCAATATCCTGCATATTAAATGGCATATTGGGGGCAATATCCTGCATATTAAATGGCATATTGGGGGCAATATCCTGCATATTAAATGGCATATTGGGGGCAATATCCTGCATATTAAATGGCATATTGGGGCAATATCTGGCATATTAAAATGGCGTATTGGGGGCAATATCCTGCATATTAAATGGCATAATGGGGGCAATATCCTGCATATTAAATGGCATATTGGGGGCAATATCCTGCATATTAAATGGCATATTGGGGGCAATATCTGGCATATTAAAATGGCATATTAGGGGCAATATCCTGCATATTAAATGGCATATTGGGGGCAATATCCTGGCATATTAAAATGGCATATTGGGCTTCAAAGTTCTTAATTTAAGTTCTTAAGTTTTTTTTCCTGAAATTTCCTTCTTAAAATTAGGTGCGTGTTATACGCCGGCACGTGTTATACGCCGATAAATACGGTACTTAAAAAGAAGTATTTTTTCTGTTACAATATGGAACTGTTTAACAAAAACTTACATCCATGATGACATCATCAGAATTTCAAGGCAAGGCAAGGATATATGAGAAGTCATTATTTGAAAGAGCATAAAAGGTGTCAGCAATGTAAAGAATAGATAAGGTTTAAGGTGACAACTCAACAAAAGAAAGTTTAGTTTAGTTTAGAAATGTAAGTGATCTTATGTTAAAAGGCGAAATAACAGCTATAGACATTCTACAGAATTCAACAAATCATTCTACTGATATAAGTTTGTTCTTTTTTGTAGAGGTCTTGAATATATCGTTGAGGCTGGATACTTTTTTCAAATGCAGCCTTACACAATCTTTTAATCTTATACTTCTAAACTTTTCTAAAAAAAAAAAAAAAGTCACAAAAGGATACCTGAAAAAAATCATATATTTTATATATATATATCATAATAAGATTGTGAATGTGTTATATTATAAGTACACTACTGTTCTGTAAGTCCATCATTTTAACACAGTTAAGTGAATTGGGAAAAGAGTCCTAAGAGTGTACACATACTTATTTTAAAGCCATAAACAAACATTCTACATTACATTAACCCCTTAGTGACAAGACATTTTCACCTTGACTTTCCCTTGGTGACAATGGCTGTTTTGACATTTCTAGGGTGTTTGTGTTTAGCTGTAATTTTTTTCTTTCTCACATACAGTACCCACACAAATTATATGTTGTTTTTATCGTCATAAGAAGGGCTTTCATTAGATACCATTATGTTCATCATATCTTATAATTTACTACAAAAAAAATCATAAAATATGATGAAAATTTAAAAAAACCCCACTTTTTCTACCTTTGACCTAAAATATAATTTACACAAATAAAATCATTAAAAAAGACCCCGTCTAAATAGTTTCTAAATGTTCTCCCGAGTTCAAAAATATGCATGTTTCCATATTTTTCGGTATTTTTTTGCGAGTTATGGGGCAAAAACCAAAAATAGTGTTTTTTGTTTTTTTCCTATATTGATCTTTTGACCCCAACCCGAACCCAAAATTTAACCCTAACACTAAATTTAACCCCAACTCTAATCCTTATTATATCCCTAATATTTTTTAACTTTAATTTAATTTTAACCCTATCCCTTATGCTAAAAAATATTTAATTTTAACCCTATAGGCTAATATAGCTAAATAACCTGTTTTTAATTAATTAAATATGTATTTTAAATTTTTTTCCATTGCAATGCTACTAAACTACCACTAGGGGCATTTTGAAGTGAAGTTACTTTCACTTCCGAAGCTCAGACCGGCAGAGCATGCTCCGTCAATATGGCTCCCCACGATCGCTCCGTGGGGCGATTGTGGGAGTCCCAAAATAGAAATTTCGGTGCTGGCTATTGCCTCGATGTCGAGGCAATAGACCAGCACTGTTAAAGCGGTTTTCGCGATCGTTGATCGGGAAAACCGCTTCATTGACTGCAGGACGTTCCAGGCACGTCCTTTGTCATTAAGGGAGTTTCTCCCAGGACGTGCCTGGCACGTCCTTTGTCGGCAAGGGGTTAAAACACAAGTCTTGCAGTTGAGCCGACAGAACTCCTTCTATTATTTACATTGTCCTGAATGTTTCCTTTGTTTCTTTTTCCAGCTGAGTAACTTGAAAAAGGTCAGGTTTGTAGATTTGTCAGCAAACAAATTCTCTTCAATTCCAATTTGTGTCTTACGGATGTCAAGGCTGCAGTGGTTGGACATCAGCAGTAATAACTTGAAGGACCTTCCACAAGACATAGACAGGTAAAATGTGTCGTATTTTTTCATACACAAAATCAATACATGGTGTGGTGGAGCAATATAATAAAGCAGTGGTCTGGTAGATGTATAGAAAGGTATGTTTGTAATATACATGAATGTTATCTTTCATTGCATTGAATGCTGACTTCTACCGAATGCTGGTCCACCTTATATTCATAAACTCATGTTCTGCAAGGCTTAGCAATATCGATACTTTCTAGAGCAATCACACAAATAGCACATATAAAGATTTCATATATATTCAGTATTCAAAGAATTGAAACAGCATGATCTTTCCATGAAGTAGACTTCAATGCGGTTGTTCAATCCAAGAGAAAAGAATCATGCCTTATTCATGTAAGATGTTAAGTGCACTTTAATCAGTGTATATGGTTGGAAGTACTGGTTAAAAATAATTTATAAGGCTTGATAAAAGGTACAGATTGTGTACATTTAAGATTGAGAGGGGAACGAAGACAATTAAATATATATGTTAGAAAAGAGGCAATGGTAGATGCTGGCAGGTGTTCCAATTTTGTGTGTCACAAATAGCTTCATGTTTGTATTAAAAGTGGTCCATCATTCAAAGATCATGGCGTCAACCGCAGCCATTTACCTTCGCTGATTAGTGAGTTCTGTCAAATAAAGCCAATCAAAAATGAAAGTACAACTCATTGTGACTTGATACACATGGGGAATGGACTCTAAAGGATTAGAAAAACATTTTGTAATGAATCTTGGTTCCTAGTGCTATGCTGTGTAGTGGCTCCTGATATAAAATTAAATGATTGGACATGAAGCATAATAAACCCAAATTGTTATTTTGAGATTATTAGAAATATGGCAGGTTTTGATGCAGTTTTACAGATTTTACACACAATGGCACATTAACACAAAATAATAAAAACATTGCATTTATTGTGAATGCTGGCCTTCCTTTTCTGGAACTAAAGACATTTTCCTTATTCGCTGCCTATGTTGGCTTGGCTAATCTGTACACCATAAAAATGTAGTCATTTTTGGCAATTTGCAATTCTGGTATTGATTAAAGTCATATCAGCTGCTTCTTTACTCATCAAGATGCCTTAAGCTTGATATCCAAGAGGATATGTTTATGACAGCTACTGGGGACTATCTATCAAGTTGGTTATGAGGTTGCAGAAGAGATTAAAAAAACAGTTGGAAGTTAATAGTAATTGTACACAAATATTTATATTTAGAAAAAATAGCCAAATAAATTACATTTTAATGTATAAAACTATAAAGCAGTTCGTGGCAAGAACATAGAAGCAAAAAGAATGTTACACTTTCATTATGGGCAGACTAAATGTGCCATTTGTTATCTGCTCTTAAAATCCATGTTTCTATAAGGGCAAAGAGCATTTCTAAGAAAAGTTTTAAAAATAGACTAATCACTGAGAAACTGATGGAATTTTTAAACTGTTCCAATTGTGCCCTATCATGACTTTCAATACAAAATCACCAGGGTATCTAAATTTGCAATATCACCTCCTCAAATATCACAAAACTCTTGGTTATCATGCTGGCCATGCTGAAATGGTGATAATTATGTCTTTAAGAATAAAAATGATAAAATAATTAATTTTCACTTAAACAAAACTAACAAAAGAAAAGTTAATGTCCTTTTCATTTTGACAGAAATTATCATAAATTTGATCAATTAATTGTAGCTCTGTCAGCCTTCCTATATTTTGCAATATACACAGTTTGCCCTTGACACAAACATCCTGTCATTTATAATAAAAAGTAGATATTTAGTGGAGGCTATGACTAAAAAAACAAATTATGTTAAAATCATACTCCTAAAAAAAAATGACAATTTAAAATAAATACTCATCACAATTTTCACAAATAGAGTAAAATGAGGAAAAATCTGTATGTTTTTGTCTTGAAAAATGTTTGCTCTATACATTTCATTATCTTTACAGATTAGATGAACTGGAAACTCTTCTTCTTCAGAAAAACAAGATTACTTACCTTCCACTAGAAATGACCAATATTTCAAATTTAAGAATGTTAGTTGTCAGTGGAGATTGTTTGGTTGAGATACCTTCTGCCCTGGTAGAAAACCCTGCTTTGAAGTAAGTTGAGAATACTGTGAACATATGTGCTATAAGTGGTGTAAAAATGTGCTGGGGTTGGGCTCCTTGTGTTCAATTGGGCCTAGTGGGTATACATTCTGTGGCCCCTTAGTTTCTATTTCTTCTATTTTACATTCTCTTCCAATAGTGATAAAAGGTGCTAAACTTTTCTATCATATTGTGGTAGAATTAGCCACAATTGTTGTAGAACTTTATGGGTAGAGAAGAGAGGTGGGAGGGAGGCTGAAACTCATTGAGCACAAACCCTATGCCACCTCAGCATGTCATGATCACCAAGCTAGAATAATTTAACCTGATAAGATACTAATGAGAACTCCGCTATACAGCCATAGACGAAAAAGAAATCATATATGAAAATATGTGCTAAACTGTGCAAAGTCTTTTTACGCATTAACACAAAGAGTGATTAACTGAAGACAAAGTTATTGAACCTATAACACCATAAATGCTCACAGTTAAAAAAATAAGTATTTGCTGTATATTAAAGATGTTACTGTAAAAACAATTATGCAGAAAGTACTTGGCTACTTTTTTCGTTACCATATTCAAACTTTGTAATGAAGAGCAATCATCCCATGATCATGTAAAGATAACAAGTAATCTGAAAATATTGACACATGTAGTGGAGTCTTATAGAGATGTTTTGGGATGCCCATGATTTTGTATACTTAATGGGGAAAAATGCATATTTGAATATGCAAAGCAATAGCACAGCTGATGTACCATAATGTGCATTAAAAACAAAATATAGGTTGAGCACACATTTAATACACCTTTATTAGATCTGTAAATAAGTATTATACATGTTTGAAACAAATGAACCGTATACTTTGTTATTTATTATTATGAATTTATTCCTGTAAGGACTAATATTTTATATAAGATGTCCTTATCAGAAATGCAGCCCAATGTTACTTCATCTATTTGTTAACAGCAATGGTGAGATTGTGTATCATAATTCATACACTGAATATACATTTCTCAGTAATACCAGTTGTCCTCCAGCTCAGACCTAGATATTGATGTCTAAAGAAGACAAATGAGTGCAAGGTGGATAAAATTAATACATCCTATCAGTATATGCACATCAAGGAGCTGCATCCTAACATCTTCTAGTTAAATAGAGACCACCACACCCCATAAATCACATGATGTCAGAAGTGGAGAAATGCCAGGAATCTAACCTTGATACATTTACACTTGTGGATAATTTAATGAGGAGCATCAGATATTTGTTGTGAGTATGGCAAAAGCAACCTAAAATCTATTTTGTGTGTGCACACCATTCATATGGATGTATATTAAAATTGCATTGATGCATGACTTATGCCATATTTATTGCATTCATAAATATGTGGGCTGGTTGCATTAATACAAGTTTATCATTTTATATTGCAAATGTTTTAAACATGTCCCTGTCCCTAGCTTCAATAACATTTCCCAAATATAATTTTACAAAACAAAAGATAGATTAAATTCTGAGCTCAGAGTTTACCCTCTTGTATTAGGCTATAGGTATGCATCTGTGCATCACAAATAAAATTACTAGCTCATCCATCCAAATACATTAATAATACATTAAAATACCTGTTTCAATGTTTCTAGCTGGAAAAAAGAGAATATATACATATTATATATTTTTATATATATATATATATATATACATATATATATATATACACATATAGTATGTGTGTGTGTGTATATATATATATATATATATATATATATATATATATAGATAGATAGATAGATAGATAGATAGATAGATAGATAGATAGATAGATAGATATAATCTCTTTTTCTTGGTATATATCTTCCTCAACCTCAGCTTTGGAGTTTGAGGATTCTGGGCTTTATCTTAGCTGTTCCAAGCACTACATTCTCCTGAACAGAGTGCTCTGACATTGTTCCTCTCTCAGCTTAGGAGTCACAACCCAGAGTGCAACTAAAACTACTGGGACTGCCTTGGCCTGAACTTTCCCCAATATCTCTAGCTACTTTTTCAAGCCCTAGTGCTACTCAAGCTTCCCAAACTCCTTCTTCCTGTTGTTGCTATCACTAGGCACCATAACATCTATCACTATCACTGTCTTTTGGTCCTTTTCTACTACCATAATGTTGATTGATTGACTAGACCCAGTCTGTCTGGATCTTGAACTCCCAAAGGATGTTAGCCTTGTTATTCTCGAAAATACTACATCGGTAGATGATAACGGAACATGCTTGAGTAGACCTGGTACCTTGTCAGGTGACGTGCCGCATATAAGGCGTTCGCAGCTGTGGATAAATAGCCTTGTTATTCTCCACAACCGTCTGTGGAATCTCCCATCTGGACTTGGGATGATTTAGCCCATATGCTGTGCACTGTATACAATACCAGATACTTGGTTGTGCTATTTAGTGTATGCTATTCCTGCATGCATCTTACACACTGCCACTATGTGGACTATCTCAGAGGTTTCTCTACACAGTCTAGACTTTTGTTCCTGTCTGATGCAGTAGCTCCCTGCTTCTATGGATCTGGTGCTCAGTGCTTGTTCTTGTGCTGCTATGGTCCAGCCCTCTCCAGCCATGGTAGAATGTCCCAATGCCAGCCCTCCGTTATTTGTCAGTGGTACATCCCATGCAGGGTCTTGGCTTACCATAGCACTTTTACTTGATCTTCCGTCTATGTTTGTTGTTGCTTCCGGCATTCTCTCAGTAGCTCACCTTTGGGTGCCATCGTACTGATGTATTCTCAGATGATCTGGGTTTCATACAGGAGGATGGCTCTGACACTTGCTAGACCCCAGCCATTATTCGACTAGTGTTCAGTCTCTGGATGTTGGACTTGGGGTAGAAATCCCCATACATCGTGATGAGCTTCCATGTCTTTACATTGGCAGCTTCTAGGTCTTCCTTTGGCCAGCTCATGATACTGGAAAGGTATCTGATGACTGGCAGAACGTACATGTTGATGGCGTGGATCTTCTTATTCCCACTGAGAGGGCTCTTCAGGACCTATTGTATACTTTGGTGGTACTTGGATATTGAAGTCTTCCTTGCCTCCTCAATGTGGTTGCCATGTGATTGTGCGATACTAGGGTATCTTATGTGCGGCTATAATCATGTATATGTTACTAACTGGTGATGTAACAATAATAGAAGTACATAACAGAATATACAAATATTCAGAGAAGAGATAGTGACTTTAAAATAGCAAAATTATGACCATCTAGTAAAAATATTTTTTCTACTTTTATATGGTAAGTTATAGAACATAAACATCAAGATACCATTAAATCTATTTATTCATGATAAAATATTTATTTTGTGAAAACAGTTTCTTTTTCTTGTCCATTTTTTAAGCATTACTAGGTTATAAAGCCTGACGATGATTTCAATTCAAACTCTAAAATACTAAAAAATAAAAAAACTAGGTGATCTAAGTCCATTTAAAAATGCTTAATTGTTACATTACAAATTGTATAACAATTATTATTGAACAGTGTTTTCATTTGTGAACAAATTCCTAGATTTTACTATTATTATGACATAAAATAATGATTTATAAAGACACGGAGGTGAGTATTATGCCTCTCTCTTTATTTCCCTCAGCAGCAAAGAAGAGAATGAAATACAAATGAACCAATGATAACATGTATAAACACCCCTCCCTTCTCCAATATATATAACACTTCCTCTTTCTTTAGTCGAAAAAACCTAAGTCCAAAAGATAACCATTATTAGGAAAAAGTCCAAAAATGTTAAATCCCAATCAGGCAGACGTGGACAACGACCATGAACAACGAGAAATCCAGAACCACGAAGGCAAATCCAGGTCATCATGCTAGAGGAGAATAGAAAAGAAAATATGGTAGTAGTCAATAAAAGATCATTCAATGTATGATATAAAACATACTAGATCATATATGCAGATATCAATAACTGTGCATAAGTAAAACTGAAATGCAATAACATCAATTCATAATAAGGGTAGGAAAAGAAAAATATATACCCCAAAAAATAAATCTGGGTGGGCATAACACTCGTCTCCATGTCTTTATAAATAATGACTTTACATCATAATAGTAAAATCTAGGAATTTATAAAGACACAGAGGTTCCTATTATGTTTAAAGCATTGCAATAAGAGTAGAAGTGAAATGAGGAGAAGGTCTAAAATAAAATTCACAGATGGTTAATTCACATGACCAATCATCAGCCTTGAGAATGTCTTCCAATCTACACCCCAATACTAACGCTTTAGAAGCTTTAGGGGGGACGTGTCAATCGAACACCCTTCAATAGCTGACAGATAAGAGGCTGTTTACCTTCTGAAATGCCATCAGTTCTGGAATGACCAGCCGAAATGGCAGATCTGTAGACATTAATCATCCTGTATGCTCGACCTTCATCAAACATGAATGTGAGAAGTTGAAGGATAACAGCTAGAGGTGCAGAAATGTGATCCGCATTCCATCCCACGCACCAATCGTGTCCACCAAGGCTTGTCTTCTCCCTGGGACCCAAGCTCTTTCAAGGAGAGCCAGAGTTGTTGATGGAATGTTCTGGACAAACCAGGGTCCCCAGAAAGGGACCAAGCTAGGAGGAGTAAAGAGCGGTCCAGTAAGAGAGGATGAGGTTGACCGAGAAAGTCTGTTATCAGGTTGGGATAAGCCTGGGTATGTCGGTGGACATATCCATAAGCGTTGGAAACCAAGGTTGAGTGTCCCACCATGGAGTGATTAAAATCATGGAAACCCGATGACGTCGAAGCTGTATCAGAGTGCGTGGAATCAGGAAAAATGGGGACAAGGCATAATCCTGCCCAAAGGCCATACCTGTAGTAAGGCATCTACCGCCAAAACTTCTGGGTCCAATCTCCAGCTAAAAAATTGAGGGAGTTGGGTGTTGAGGCGTGATGCAAACAGATCCACTTCCAGTGGGCCCCAAAGAGTCAGGAGATCTTGGAAGGCCAGATGATGCAGACGACAGCCCCTGGAACCATGAGAGACCTCCTCTCGTTCAGGCTCAGAGTCTGAGTATTCCCTAGAGGCTTTTGACTTTTTCCAAGTGCGAGCTGATTTCGCCCGGCTCAAGGCTCTTTTTAGTGGGGCAACCACTTTGTCTGTGGCAGGACGGACCATGCCCAATTTAGAGGTTTTGGAGGTAATTGCAGAGTGCTGCATCTTTTTGGACGGTTTGTGGTCAATACCGTTTGTTGTGCCATAGAGAGCGGGGGTGGAACAGGCTGAGCTGCTGTCATTTGAGAGGCTGTGAGTGCAGATGAGATAGACTGAGCAATTGTATCAGACATCATGCCCAATGCAGAATGCATAGCCTGTCTGACAGATCCAGCCAAAGTGGCAGCAAGCATTAAATTGAATTCCTCTGAATTCATACAATCAGTGAGGTTGTCATCAGCCCTGGGGGAGCTAGAATCCCCATGCATATCAGATCTGTGTGGGGGAACATCCCCTGAGTATGGTGGAGAATGGTGAGTCATGATAAAATAATAATGGGCACTGTGTAAAGGTAATGCAAAAATACGGCACCTGATAGACACACAGGAGTAGCAGGGTACAGCAAGGTACAGGATAGCAGGTAACTGAAGTGGTATTAGCGATGGGTGGTAGAAGATGAGGCTGTGGCAGGGTGGAGCAGATGATAAACGATTCCGAACGAGTGCTATAATTTGTGACAGGGCAGGGAACGCCCTTAAGGCTACAGCAAAATGGCATCCGCAAGGTAGGGCTAAAAAAAATGGCCGCAACGGACGAAAATAGGGAAAAAAGAGAGCAAACATGGGAAATGAAAATAATGCAATATACAAAAGACCAAATAACGCAAATATACAGATCTAAAACTGAAACAAAAAAAGTAAGGGGGTTCCAACCGACTCCAGGGGGAATGCAGTTGAAGTATGCAACAAGGTGCAAAAGTAAATGTAAGGTACTTATCTCTGAGGGAGCAGCAAAGAAAGAGGAAGTATTATTGTTACATTGTTATATATATAGGAGAAGGGGGGGGGAGTTTATACATGTTATGATTGGTTCATTTTTATTTCATTCTCTTCTTTACTGCTGAGGGGAATAAAGAAAGAGATACTGTATGCATAATAGGAGCCTCCATCTCTTCATAAATCCCTGCTTCTTCCTCTAAGTTAGAAAATTACTTTTTTACTTGTTTCTACCAAGCCTTTCGCCACATGGAAGCAAAACAAAACAAAAAGCATTGTTAACAGAGTTCCTATTTTGTGTGATGATTATTAATGTCACAGGTAAGAAAAAAAATTCACTAGCTGCATAACAAAGATAGTTTTCCTGTTCCATAAATGATAAAAAAAAGATAAAAAGACCAAACAGACTCTGAAACAACAGATCTTTCTTAAGATAATCTACATAAAACTCTGAGAAGAAGCATTTTGTTAATAAATAGAAATGTGTGGAGTAAGTTTGAAATACAGCATAGACAGCAAATACTCTACAAACATATTCTTTCAAAATAATGCATAAGGAACTCGTCATTGACGTGATTTGTGGCTTGTGTATTCAACATGTGACTCATGTACAAATGTTCCTATATCTTTTACTTCCCTAAATATTATTTACATGATTTCACAGCCAATGTAATTTGCACTTTCTAACCCACTGTCCACAAAAAGGTTAGTAGGCATTAGGGTTCCCAACCTACTCACCTGCCTTAATGTGTTCGGCTCCTGCCCAACCTTATGTTGACATACTGATGTTGTATACAAAATACAACACTGTCTGCTCTTCTCACCCTAATTAAGCATAATTAGGCTTAGCACACTCTCAAAAGGCTGATAACCTAATCTCACCTCCTATATAGTGGACACAGTCTAGACTGCTACTTCTTTTTAGTTTCTTCACATTTTGATGTGCGCCTGTAAGACATATATCATAATGTTGATGCAAGCTAACCTTTACACAACATTATGTCTGTGGGGCATTAGTTGTGCTTCATGTAAATACTAAAATACCATATTTATGCGAATCTAATGCACCATCAAATCTAATGCACACTTCAAATTTTGACACCTTGAAGCCAAAAAATGTTTTCAAATGCTACCAATTAACCATAGTTTTATTATGAATGACACTGCTATACAAGAATGTGATAGAATTTCTATAAGTAAGAGAGGGAAGGACGCATGTGCAGTTTGTCTTTATTGAGTTGTGCTTACCTTTTTTTTATAGCAAAATTGAGCTTTTTTGGTTTAAGTTGCAACATAAAACATACGCAAATCTAATACGCCATTGATTCTAATGCGCACTGAAATTGGAGACAGAATTTGGTGAAAAAAGCTGTGCATTAGATTCGAGTAAACACGGTATGCTCTTTTGTAAAATTGATTCTAGTACTTATGTTTTACTTTACTTCATACAAAACTTACTATATATACATCACGACAATATGCAGTAATATTCTTATGTACAAACATTTTCTTTCCCCAGGTATGTTAAGCTCCTTGATAATCCATTAGATGGAGGCGAGGATACAGATGAGGTTGAAATCATAGAGGAAAGTGATCAAGACCGTGAGAAATTTGAGAAAGAATTCATGAAAGAATATTTAAAAGATCTTTCTGGCAGAGGTAGGTGCAAATATGTTAGCATCTATTCATTTTTATTAGTTCACATGTAATATCAACAGCACATACATTTATTTCGGTAATATTAATGTTGTATAATTTAGATACAGCAAAAATGTTTACATTATCCTCAGCAATAAGGTTTTCTACTGTTGTCTATATCTCTGGTGGCTCAGAAGGAGTTATCAAATCATATATTTTCACACTGTTCACTTGGCAAGCAATCTATCAAACCCCTTATCCCTTAAAGACTGCACTGAGCTAGTAATTGACCCTTTGTTTAATAACTTGAAATTAAAGCTACATTTATTTCCTTAATTACTAAGAAGTATTTAGCACTACATAAAAAAATATCATGGTGATAATTCTAGAAATTTGATTATGAAAATTCCCCTTAGTTTAGGCTTAATAACACACCATCAACCATTTATGCTGCACTTGGAAGAAAATTAAAGGGGGTTACAGATCCAATGTTAGACTGAGCAATACATAAGGTGGAGACAACACTGCTCACAAACTCATAATCTAGAGCGAGTAATGACAGGAGAAGCAAAAAATATTAGAAAAGGCAGGAATTAAGTTGCTGACTGAAGTTGCATTGTGAAGAGGGGGAGATGGTGTCAGGAAAGCAACCTATGTAAGTAAGCCTCTATGATGAAATAATACAAATCATATAAATAAATATACATACATCACACACAGCTAATGAGGAATGAGGACATGTTACCAGAGACTAAAAGCAAGAAAGTGAGAAAAAAAGAAGTGAAAATGACACATGTAGGTTTCTTTAAAGTGAATGCTGTGGAGTTTCAAGCTACGATATTTCATGTCCTTTTAACTTGTACTGCAAAAATATATCTATACCTAGAAAGAAGGTAAAGCTCTTCACTAAAAACAAAACAGAGGAAAAAAGTCATACAATTCATAATTTATAATAAATTGGAGGTTCTTATGTCAAAGTGATACAAAGCTATGCAGTCTTCAAAATAAATATTTTTAAAACCTATTTATTTTTTTACAGAAACTGCTCCGACATATACAACTAAAGTGTCATTGACTCTACAATTATAAGAGTTTTATGGATTGGAAATGAGCTTCCCTTTCCAAGAAGTGGACATGGTTAACATGGTTATACTAATTTTGCACTATTGTATGTTAAAAGATAGGGTATGTTTGTTTGGTTTGATGAAATGGGTAGATTCACTTGCAGAATACAACAAATTATCCCATGCCATGAAATGTTTTTTTTGTTTGTTTGTTTATTAAGCGTAGGATTAATAGACCTAAAACCTGAAGGTGAAATGAAAATACAGACATTATAGCAGTTTTTAACCAAATTCTAAGACCAATAAAATATATTTAAATCTTCAACTACTGATCAGAAAAGAAAGCTGGCCTTCCCAGTAGATTGTGACTTTAGCATAAAAACTATGTAATACATCTACATTTTAGAGTCTCCAGTAATACATATGACTTAAGTAGTCATTTATTAAGGATATGTCAGACCAATAAATCCTAAAAGTAGATAAAGTGCCATGTGTAGTAGTATTTCTTCAATGTGCTTTTTAAACTTCAAAAATCAAAAAGACATGGAAACTAAATGCACCGCAAAAAAAAGTGTTGTTTTTTTTTGCTATGCATATATATGTTGAAACAAAATGTGTCCCATGTATTTAACCAGACAATCAATAGCAGATTTAAACTATAGCCATGTGAATACCATTATGTGTACCAATTACTTTACAAAGGCTGAAGAAGAATGGCATCATTTAAGGTGGTAAAAATGGCCACAAGAGCAATGTCATTATGGCACTAAAATGCATATAAGGGATTTGCAATTCATTAAGTTTCAGTTACACATCCATGAAGACCAGCTAAAGTTTGAATTTGGAGCAAAATATCTGAATATCAACCTGATATGTACTCTCTTCAACTTTAAACATGAAAATTCATTAGTGATATTTTACACAGAAGATACTTGTTTTAAATGTTTTTCCTAGTTCACATATATATAAAAGCATAAGATATTAAACTATAAGATCAGTGTATACATTCTACAGATAAATAAATAGTTTGTGGTTGGAAGGTTTACTTTAATTGCAACAAACAGTTTTATACTGAAAAGATGTGGAAGATATACTGTATATTATAACATTAAGTGCATGAATTAATGGATGAGAGAAGATTCCTTTTCACAAATATAGTATTCTTAGAAAACACCTCATACTCCCAGATAAAGGGGATGTAAGAAAGCTGCTAGGGAAGTAAAATAGGGGCTCCTGTTTTATATACCCCGACACTTCTTCACTCCAATTTCTGTGACTTCACCATCCTTTGTGAGCTTTTAAATATTAAAATATATTGAAACCTGTAAATGTAACTAAAAATGAAAACAAGCACAGCCACCTCAGCACAGCAGACGGAGAACCAAGCTATAGGCTGTATAATATGCAAATAATGACACAAAGAGCATTCACACATACACAATATGGACAACAGTATTGTCACCTGACCATTACACAAACAGGGACATTTAGGACATAACATTCTAAATACATAGACATTAATATGTAGTCGGCCCCACCTTTACAGCCATAATAGCTTCCACTCTTCTGTGAAGGCTTTCCACGTGATTTTGGAGTGTTTCTGTGGGAATTTGTGCCCATTCATCCAGTAAAGAATTTGTGAGATCAGGCACTGATGTTGATCAAGAAAGTCTGGCTCACAATCTCCATTCCAGTTAATCCCAAATGTCTTTGAGGTCAGGGCTCTGTGTGGGCCACTCAAGTTGTTCCACACCAAACTCATACAATCATGTCTTTATTGACCTTTCTGTGTGCACTGTGGCATAGTCAATCTGGAATAGAAAAAGTCTTTCCAAACTGTTCCCACAAAGTTGGAAGCATAGCATTGTCTAAAATGTCTTGGCTTGCTGAAGCATTAATATTTCCCTTCACTGGACCCCTGAAAAACATCTCCATACCATTATCCCTTCTCCACCAAATTTTACAGTTAGCACAATGCGGTCAGCCAGGTATCGTTCTGCTGGCATCCGCCAAACCCAGACTCTACCAAGTGAAGACCCCAAAGAATTTATTCTCACTGTTTCAGATTCCAGTGGCAGCCTGATTTACACAACTCGATCGAACACATGTCATTGTACTTGGTGATGTGAGGCTTCCATGCAGCCTCTCGGTTATGCAACAGTTTTTGTGTTGATATTGATGCCATTGGAAGTTTGGAAATCTTTAGCACTCAGTGACCCAACTTTGTGACTTTACTTGGTCTCCACTTTTTTGGTGACTTGCTGCTGTTCCTGAATGCTACCACGTACAGCTGAATGTGCAATATCTAGCAAGGATGAAATATAACAACTAACGTATTGCAAAGGTGGCATCCTATCATAGTACCACGCTTGAATTCGAAGAGTTCTTTAAAATAACCTATTTTTTAAAAAATGTTTGTAAATGCAGACTGACCAGCTAAGTGCTTCATTTTATACACCTGTGGCAATAGGTCTGATTGAAACACCTGAATTCTAAAAAAAAGAGGTGTGTCCATATAAAGAGATAACTTCTTTTATATTAAGTCAGGGGGCAAACTTCTTGGGGCAGATGATGGAAGATCTCACCGGAGCTGCCATCAGACATTTTGGGGCCTCTTACAAAACAACTGGCTTGCTCCTTTCAATTTATGCTGCAGTCCTTTCATTTTTGCCTCCACATCCATTGCCATAGCACCACTTGCAGCACCCATAGCATTTGAAACCCAACTTGCACCTACAGGTCTTGCAAGAGCACTAAGATTGCATTTACATGTCTTGCCATATCACCTAGATTGCACGCACAGGTCTTTCCAGAACACCCACATTGCACCCATAGAGCACCTCCATAAATGTTTGTGAATGCAGAATGACGGTCTAAGTGATTTTATACACCTGTGGCAATGGTTCTAACAGAAAAACCTGGATTTAATAAGTAAGAGGTATGTCCCAATACATTTGTCCATGTAGTATATATTTATATAAATTCATAAATACTTTTTAATTAAGTCAGGTGGCAGACGTCTTGGGTCAGATGATGAGATATCTGACACAGGGCTGCCAAAATCCATTATGGGGCCACTTACAGATCAAAAGATTTGGGCCCACCCTTCAGGTTCTCCTGACTCCTTTAATTTTTGCCCCCACATCCCTTGTCATAGCACCACCTTTCACTTGCAACAGCACACAGTTTGCATCCACAGTGCCTGCCAGAGCACCTAAATTGCATCCACAGGACTTGTCAGACCACCTAGATGATAACCACCATTCTTGCCAGAGCACCCAGATTGCACACGCAGGACTTACCCCAGCCAGTACCCACATTGCATCTACAGGTCATGCCCAAGCACACACACTGAAAATGAAACAACCAAAGTCTCAAACAGCATAGAACTTCTCAGAACATTAGTCTGGTATTTTTAAGTAGCATATCCAATTAAAAACTTGTAAACTAAAGTGGCTTTCACAGAACTCTCTGTGTGGGTGGCAAATTTGTTGATAAGTTCATTGCGGTTCAAATATTTTGTGAATTCTGACTCAATTGCCAAGACATCGGAGCAGCTAGATGCTGCTGTGCACAAAATCATTCTATGAGCAATGTCCACATTTGAATAAATACTTTGCAGTCATTTCTCCCTTATTATTTGGGACATTGCTAGGACAGAGGTATGTTTTGCAGGAGAACTTATGAGGTATGAATGTGGAGGCACTCATCAACAAAACACTCCTGTTCCAAATCTTTGAGAAGTACAAAGCTTATTAGTATGCTGTGCTATTTCTGATGGCTCATTTCTTGAAGGTCCATAATGAATTTAAACTTTCCAAAGGAAGAGTCATTTGTAGTTTTTCTTCACTCAAGTTCAGCAACCACGTTGTCACAAACTACATAAAATGTGTTAGTTCAGAAATGTTCCTGAGCTTCCTTCACTTGTGTCTAACTGGAGGTCGCTGAACTGTTCCTTGCTTTGCTCTTAATCACATAATCAGTTGATTTTTCCATTGTTGTAGTGTTGCAAGTCGGGAATATTTCTCTGGTGTCTCGAACAAACTTGATCAGTGACCCTTTGGATTTTTTTGCTAACTGTACCAAATCTTTCTAGGATAGAACCCCACAAACCACTCAAAAGTGTGGTCTCCATAAGTTGTATTTTTTTCTGTATACCTTGAGCTTTCCTGAACGTTCCTGGTGCCTCTGCAATATTTTCCCTAATTGTTGTTATGGCTTGGACTACTTTAGTCCAATTTCGATTTAAGTGCTGACAGGCGTCTTCCCTGGCTCATCATCGTGTGTCATATAGTCTCTTTAACAGTGTTGGGCACTGATGATAAGTGTTCTTGTAAAATGTCCCAACTGCGAGTGGAAGCAGTAAAAAAAAGTGCAAAAAATGCATAAGAATGAGCAGGCCTCACTGCAACTTTCAGAAGCATACTTCCCTACTAGATTTGCAGAGAGAATATAGTGGGTTCCTTTCCAGAATTCTGGCTTCTAATCCTCTATAATGACTGGACATATGGTTTGCGTTATCATATAATTGACCATGACAATTGGCAATATCAAGGTTATATGACTTCAGAGTACTGAGGACCACTTAAGTCAGTTTTTCTGATTAATGGTCAGGATTTGGACTGAACCATACAAAGTGCTCAATTGCTAAGTGATCTTCCTTGACATACCTTAAGATGAAGGTCAGCTGATCCAAGTGGGAGCTATCAGGTGTTGAATCAACACTGATGGAATAATATTTCACAGTCTTTTCATCAACTATCTGCTTTGTAACAGTATCAGCGATAATGAACTGCTCACACGTAGCAAACTGTGACTCCTTTTCCTGCATTGCCATAGCAGGCCCATTTTTGTTCAGCTACAAATAGGTCAAATTCCTAAATAAATTCAAACATCATCATGTAGTTTCCGTTGTATGTGGAAATAAAACAGTCATCTTACCCTCTCTGAAAGCACGCCCTTGAGTGCCAAGTGCCTTAACAGCAGCAACAACCCCTTTTAACACATTTCTCCAATATTAGATTTCCTCAGAAAACTGCTTTGTAAGTCTCTCGTCAATTCTCCCCAATGTATATGCTCTTGATTTTAAAGAGAACACGAACGATTTGTGTTCAGATGAACGATTGTGTTCATTTAATAGAGCTGTGCCACTCATTGAAGCAACTCTCTGCCAACTGGGATTTGCCACCAAACAAATGGCATGAAGAACAAAACTTTTTTTTTTTGCAGTAGTTTGGCTGAGTAATACGTGAAGTTACCTTCATCTTTGTTATATTACTTTCTGATGATGTTATTGCAGCTGTGACCCACTTTAACAATTAAAAAGTCCAAATGTAGTCAGCTGCCATGGAGAATTAGGCATGCAACGGCAAGTCACAGAGAAAATAGTAATCAAATTTATAAAAATATAAATCATAAGTGGAAATTGCAAATACAGGTAGGTAGGACCAAAATGCCCAATTCAACTTATGCGTTTCGTGCCTAGATTCCTAAATGCCTAGTACTTAGTCATAGGCTCACTTTAACAATTACCCCATTCTAAAATGCAGCAAAGTAACTCAGGAAAGGATGATTTAATTAGCATATATTTAAATATTTATATATATTTAAATGCAACATGTTTGTAAATTTATAGAATGGCAAATGCAAAAAAAGTTTCACTACACTACATAAGGTTCTGTTTAAATAATAATTAATATGAAATGTAATTTTTGTGAAATACAGAGAAATGTTAGCGCTGGCTGTATACATATAAATATATGTACTTTCATGTCCATTACATGTAAGCATTGGAGAACTATTATTCTGCAGTTATTATTCTTCTAGAGCATTTGTAGGACATGAGATATATGACTTTCCAATCACACACACTAGATTTTAATCAAGATTGGGTAAAGCTCATATGAAGAATAATATTCTTTAGTAATGGAAACCTGTTCCCTGCTGATCACCAGATAGCATGCAATGTTAATTTAATCATTCCAGTATTGCTTCAGTAATGTACTTATGTATGTGAACTGTTAGCCCAGGAGGAAAATTATGGCCTTGTGAGCACTTTCACCTCTAGGACAGAAAATTAGACATTCATGACCTCTGATCACTTAATGCTGAATTAATTTATATAACATTTCTTTCTGGCAAGTGAAATCGAATTTCAGATAGATTCTAATTGAATTTTTTTTAGATTGAAAACAGTTTTTAGCTCAGGAAAATGAGTCCAAGCGCTAAACTTGTGATCCATTGTTCTACAAATATTTCAGAATAACCCCAGGAGCAGACTGAGGTGGATCAATGGACTGCACTGTGTACATACTTAGGTTAGAGAACTGTCCTAGGTAACATTTGGTTTAATTTAAACTAAGCAGTGCACCAGGAAGGCCACTGAAGCCTGGCAAGGGGGGCAGAGGGGAAATTGCACATCAGCCTATCCTCTACCCTAGCTCAATGGGCTGGGGCTGCACCACTTTCCACTGTAAAATACCATAACACCTAGGCGTCCAAATGCGGTCCTGCAGATGCTGCAGAGCAACAAACCCCATAATTCCCCAACAGCTTTTAGAATTGCAGAGAATTATGGTAGTTGTAGTTTAGAACCGGGTAGTATGCAGTTGGATCCCTAGGACCTAGTCCTTTCAATCGCTGTACTTTTTCTGTCAATATGTCTATCCTGACTGTCTATCTGTGTCTGTCTGTCTGCATCTATCTGTGTCTATCTGTGAATCTCTATCTCTCTATCAATCTTTGTATTTCATCAGTACATACACATGACAATTATTCATGCTGTAGTGTTTTAAACACATAGGATGATACTGATTTGTATACAAGTGTTCTCTTTTTAAATTGAAGTATTTTGAGTGATTTGTGCCTATGCTGGCACAGATATCCCTATTTCTGGTCTGTTGCAGGGCTTCTTGAAATGAATAAGAGGATATATATAATGACCATAAGAGTATCACTCAATGTGAGCCTCCTACAAGGTATGTAAGTATGACATCATATGGTATACATTTATTAACACTTGTAGCTAATTATATATATATATATATATATATATATATATATATATATATAAGCTACAAGTGTTAATAAATATATACATCTGGTAAATATAAGGTTTTGTGTTATGTTAGTCATTACTAGAGAAATAGAAAATAAACTGCAATCTCTTATTTATGTAATTATAAATCATATATTAATGTAGTATTTTGTAAGCAATTATATCTACGTTCGTTAAAGGTCCGTTCCACTACTTCTCCCCAAATGGCATTATTTCCATAAAGGCAGAGCATGCTTAATGCTCTGTGACAACATAATTTTGCATGCAGTCATATAAGACATGCTCCACAACATGCAACTCTTACAAATTCTGAAAATACAGCTATACACTTAAAATTGCGCATTCCCAGCTCTTTCCCCATTAAAGAGGGATTACACCATAAAATATATTTGTACAGTCAGAAACGTTGTTATATATAATTTTTAAATGCTAGTTTTGCAAAGAATTCCATACTCAAAAAAACAAAGGCTTGAGAGAAATACATTTGTGAAGTGCCTGCTACACCAAGATGGTACAGTGACTGTTGGTCACTACTTGTAGTGTGTTTGTGTGTCAGTCATGCAAAATGGTAGGAAGAAGGTATTATTTCGAATGGGGATGCAAATGAAAATGTGAACATGTAGGCAAAAGCTTCATTTTAGGGTTCAATCCCTCCTTGAAAATAATGCATGAATCAGAGCACATGGGTCGATGACCTAAAGCACATGCATTTTGGAGCTCTTAGATTGCCTTACACGTGATGCCAATGAGTGTCTATTTGCAAATAACCATGAGGGAGAATCAAAGCCATTTGAGAAATAATACAAAAAGTAAGTTTTACAGTAATGAATAACTTGATTAATTTATTTGCACATACAGATATAGTATATGTGCATATATATTAAAGTATATAGTCTACTTTAATATGCATTAATACGTTCAATTTGCTTCATGCACAGTGCCCTTTAATAATTCATCAGTGCCCAACTCGATTATTCTCTTCAGTCAAAGCATTGACTGAAGAGTCATAAAGATGACTTCAAACTGATAGGATTAAAAAGGGGTTATAAGGTTAGATTTTTAATATACATCATTAATAAGAACTAAACAAAGAAATATTATATGGTTAAGAAAATTAACTATGTCCATCAAATGGAAAGGTGTCAGGAGAAACCACAGGTAATAAAAACTAACATATCCTGGTTATAATTTCCCTTTAACAACAGTCCTGCATTATGTAAAACATAAAAACCACTGGTGTAAGAATAGACTACAGATCATAGTTGTTATTACAAGTAAATTAAACACAAACATTTACATATTTTAGTGAGAAAAATAGACTAATCAGATTATTGTAATAATGGAATTTCCATTTACTGATGTTTTTAACTAACTTAATTTTACATTGTGCAATTAATTGTACCATCCTGTTTGCATATTTGTTACCTGCTAAATGAGCCAGGTTTTAAAATAAAAATAATATATTTTAGTCTTTTTATGTTAAATTACAGAATGCCAAGAAACAATGCTCAAACTATGTATAGTAAAGCTACAATGTGTATATAGTTGTTAATATATCTGTTACTAATGTCCATATGAAATCAACTTAAAATGTAATCTCTGGTTTTCCGCATTATTATTTTGTAACTATACAGCACGTTTTCCTGTGCTGTCTGGAAATATAATTGGAATTAATAAACAGAAAATCTTAATGCACAAAAGTTTTCTTCACTGCATATTTCAAGACTTTCTTCTGCTAATAAAAGGATATATTACTGGTTACCTTTAATTGCTATAAATTTGTCATGAAATTGAATATCAGGTCAAACCATGATCTAATTCCTTCCTTTAACCCCTTCCCGACATGAAACGGGTCAGGCATGTCACGCAAAAATGTGTACTTAGTGACACATGATGTGCCTGGCACGTCATGCACTTAAAAGAGCAAAGACCCTGTCGGTGTTGCTACAATGCCTCTATGTAGAGGCATTGTGCAACACTGAATTAAAGTGCAGGGGTTCGCTACGATCACTCCCCTGAGTGACTGTAGCTGCCATTTAAAAATGGCGGCGCAGGTTGCACATGTGCTTAGGAAGCAAACGGAAGTTTATTTGTTACACCAACTAGGGGTTAATAATACCCGCTAGGGTATTACGTGTACTGAAAACACTTTTTTAAAGCCTGTCTGGGCGCATGTACAGCGATCAGTAACAGCCGATCAGTGGGAAAGATGAGCATCGCCATTTGTCTGGTCAGATCAATATTGGTAAATATTGTTCTGACTCATCTGGATCTGCCTCCCACTCCTCACTTGAGTTTTAGTGAGGGAGAGAGACAGACCTGTATAATGTAAATGTGCAAAATGTGCACCTCTCAAATGTGGCCTTTTAAACCCCCAAACCAGGATTGTGACAAACCTATGCATGGGTGGTATCCCTGTACATGGGAGATGTTGCCGAAAACATATTGGGGTGTTGTTTGGCAGCAATACATAAAGTACAATGTATGTGGGAAAAAACACAAATTTACTACCAAACAATTTGACAAAGACTGGTGGTAGAATTGGTGTATGGAAAGTGCTAAAATACCACAATTTGAAATAGGCTAGGGTGTCTACTTTTACAAAATATATGGTTTTATGGGGTAAAATACATTGTCCGGCTTCAAAAATGGCCTAAATGAAACATGGGCACAGGCTGACTACATGTCAAAATTCCAAGTTGGGAATGTGTACCTCCTAAATGTGGCTTTTTAGCCTCTAAACAACCCAACAGACCTATGGATGGGTGGTATCTCTGTACTCAGAAGATGTTGCTGAATGCATATTGGTGTGTTTTTGGCAGTGAAACATACCAAAATCTGTGAATTCATGTGTGAAATACAATGTGTGTAAAAAAACACACAAAAAATTACTACCACAAACTTTGACAAAGCCTGGTGGTACAATTAGTGCATGGAAAGTGTTAAAATACCACCATTTTGAAATAGCCTAGGGTGTCTACTTTCAAAAAATATATGGTTTGATGGGATATACACTGACTGGCTTCAAAAATGTCCCAAATGGAACATGGGCGCAGGTTGTCTGCAGAACCAACCCAACAAACCTATGCATGAGTGGTATCACTGTACTCAGGAGAAATAGTAGAATCTATTTAGCAGAATTATAGAATTTGTGTGGGTACAGCAAATGACAAAGAAGAAAATTACAACTAAACACAAACAGCACAGAAATGTTAAAATAGCCATTGTCCAGAATGACCAAAAATGTTTCAAAGGATCTGTCTTTAAGGGACACTGGACTTTTTTTTTTTTTTACTTGTGATTCACAAGCAGAGCTAAGTGTATCTCGAAAGACACTAATTGAGGAAGCAATTGTTTTGTGTCCCTTTAAGTATGACAGAACCACCAAAGCTGGCTAACATTTTTTTCTTTTGCTTAAATATTTTACCAAGAAAAAAAGAGATTTGTAAAGGTTTCAAATATCTGTTGAAGAGAATTTATTTCATAATCTTACACAAAACATTAAGACATATACAATATATGTATGTACACATAAAAGGCACTATCATAGCAGCTAGACGGAGTAGATGTTTGCTAGCAAGCTATGTAACACTTCTGGAACTTTGTAACAAGTAAGGTTGGCCCACTTCCTTTTGTATTATAGGATAAATAGCATGATACAATAAATAAAATGATAATCTGTTATTGCTGTAGCCAAGAAACAGTACCTTAGAAATGACAGACTAAGAATGTTAACTATCACAGTGGTGATATAGGGAATCACTAGGACTTAGCATAGCCAGCAACAAATCCTATAATTGAGTTTACAGCATAAAAAAGTCTAGCATTCCTTACTTTTCATATGTAAATTAGTTATCCTTATGAAGACTTCTTTAACAGACATGTATGAAATCCACTTCACAAAACAACCTAGCTACCTGTTAATAGATGCCTGAGGCAACAGACAATTCAGAAAACTGCTGTTAGGTGCCGTCTGACTTTAGCTTGTTTCAGTGTTGTCGTAATATTTCCAAGCAATTTAATCCAGCAGAAGGAAAAAGGGTGTTATTGCATTATCACTGCCCATAAATGAATTTTTGCAATAATACCAAATGATACAAGTAACTTAGTGCGCTTGACCCAACACTTAGCACACTGACAATTGGCCTTTTTAATGAGGTAGTCTCTTGCAAGTGTTGTATAAAGGGAAAATAAACACAGACAAATATGTAGTGTAGTATATTAGAACACCATACACAAACACACTAAAAGTGTATAAAGTGTCCACATATAGGCACAGTATATTATCCTTGTTTTATATTTGAATATTTGTTATAGTTTATCATCAATAAAACAGCATACAATTTAAATATACCGTTGTGTTGATTAATCAGATGCCAACCAAAACCCAGGATCCCTTGGAATGAAGGGTACCCGCATAACGTAGACAGTGCCAGAGGCTGACAACTTGTGCTATCGACAAATTGGTCCAGGCAATGCCACAAGTGGCCAAAATATGAATAGATAAGTATAAATCAGTACTTCATATACTGAGTCATTCATCTAATTTAGTATATTGGAACAACGCCAATGAGACTGTTGCTTTCTGAGCTCCATCTATCTTAAAAACGTCTCTGAAGTTACCATAAGCACATCTAATTTGTCACTTCAATAATTAATTCACTTATACAAGTGTCTCCAAAAATGGCACTTCGATGTAAATTGGGACTCTGCTAGCAGGATTATGATAAATCTAAAGTGAGATCAACTTAGTGTGCACCTATATACTTTATCTGGGATTGCCAGATAAAGTATATATTGGCAGCTTAATGAATATAACCTGTGATAGTCAAGACTTTAGAAAAATATAATTATACTAATATCAATCATGTTGGAAGACAATGCAACGGTATTTTTTTTTATTTGTTTTTTTACAAATCTGCAAATTGGAAATACTCATCTAAACGATGACCCATTGGGGGTATTATAAAAGTGTTTCTGTGACAAAAGTAGTGCAATTGAAACAAAGTTATTATATACCTGTGCATATAAAATAATGACACCAGGAAAACAAGCTTTAATGTATTAGTTTTGCCATTATTTAATAACATTTCGTTTTAACACTTTGGTTTCACAGCATTTACAAAGAAAGTAGTAGAAGTGTGCAATTTTTAGGCCACTTTATTGCACTATGATTCTCTTACAAACCTTTTCTGGTGTTATCAGCATGGCAGAAAAATTAAGAATAAAAAATAACAGAAGCAAAAATATGAAGGCATAATGATTAGACATAGAAAAATCACTATAAATAACAAACAATGTCTTGCAAGCAACATTTTTTAAAGGGACTTTATTAATCTAAACATAGTAAATTAGGTTGAAGAAAATATGAAGTTCAACCATTCCACACACCCATATTAGTTGATCCAATAGAAGGCAAAAATAAATTCCACTGAGTCAGTAATGTAATCTCAAAGGGGCAAACAATAGCTTCTTGAATCCAAGGAAGCAGGACTCACCCTGGATTAACATTACTTGTAATTTCCATGTATGCATTTTATATCTAGAGAACATTCTTAAATATGTGTTTGAATATTTTGATTGTATTGGCCAAAACTACTTCAGATGTTAGTCTATTCAACAATGTAACCACTCTGATGGTATGTTTAAGACAAAAGCTCCTTTCTTCCAATATTAAGTGATACCCACATGTCTGGAAGGTACAATATATAAAGAAATCTACAAAAAGATTGTTGTATTGACCTTGAACATACATTATATTAACATGTATTTATAAAGTAAGATAGATAGATGTAGATTTATAAATATTAACATGTATTTATAAAACGTCAACAATTTAGGTAGATGGTAAAGGTTTCTCACATCCCCATGGAGATGCTTTTTCAACAGAGGAAAGAATCAAAATGTGCACAGCCTTTCTTCATAGCTGAAATTTTCCATTTCCTTTCTATTTCCATTGTTCATAACTGCACTGGATATTCTAGATTCTAAGTTTTAATCTCATAGACCTATTATCCTTGTAATCCATGACACCAGCTTACTTGCTGTAACAATCAGCCTGGATTCAACCCTGACTTCTGTGTTTACTGCTGTAGGCTCCTGTTCCAGGCACCACCTGCTGGTTTTATTATCTCCTGTAGCAGTAGTGTTTCTCTATGCATTTATCCTCTCTCATTTACCTACTGCCCAGGTGTGGGTTGTTGCAGGGATGAGGCCTAGTGCTATATAAACCCCATCCTCCCAGCAATCAGAGCTGGTACATTTTGTCTGATGGCTTGTTTATTGGATTCCTGTTCATAGTGTTCCTGACGATCCTGCTGTCTCCAGTCATCACATTTGTTTTTCTCCAATACAATGGCATATTTCCAGTGAAAAGTGAATCCTTAAAAATGAAATAAAACAGTTTGTCAATTACTGAGTACCCAAGGATGAATCCCGTCCATCCAGGAGCTTTTTTAATCTTCATTTTTTTTATGGCCTATGTCAGCCATAAATATGAGGTAGGTGTCAATATGGGAGCCTTTGTTTATGAAATTCCTGATACTGGTTCCTCATGGGAATACACTGAAAAGAAGGAGAAAAACTGAGAAAAAAGAAATGAGTACCTGCTTTCATTTGACCTTCTGTAACCAGTGTGCCTTTGGCTTTCAGTTGTCCTACATTTTTATGTTTTCATCTTTTTGCAGTTAATATACTTGAAAAATGTTTTGGAATTTGTTTTGCTTTGTATTGCAATCATTTTCGCTAATCTGATTGCTTTTTTTGTTTTGTTTTTACAAATGATCGTATTTTTCTTATGTTCATTATTTTTAGAAATAATTCTGCTGTCTCCTCTTTGTTAAAGACATTAAAGGATTATTTTTTATGGTGTTAAACCATATTGGCTTATTTTTTATTTTGTATTTGTTTCTCAAAGGTATTTACTTATCTGCAGCCTCTTCCAACACAGTTCTAATTTTTATGTACTTTTACTTGAAAAAAACTTGATATCAGCCTTGTGAAAATGAAATATGTAAATTCTTCCCCAACAAAAACCTTTAACCAAGGGTTAACCATTTCAAAAGAAACAATGTTGTGATCACTGATCCCAAAAAGCCCCTACACTTGAATGTTGCTTGTACTGTGTATGTAGAGAATACAAAATGCAGAAAAAGTCTGTACATTATGTTAGCAAAATTGCTTGCAAATGCAAAAATTAGGAGAAATATTTTTTTTTCTTATATTAACCTTTATTTGTTTATCAAAATAGTTAAATATAAACATCCAGTAACAAAGTTAATTAGAATAGTAACAATATAATAAATACCATCCAAAACTAAGAATACAACATACATATTCTCATACTAACAAAATCAAATTCTAACATGATTATAACGCTCCATAAAACCCTCGATTCCATCAAAAAAATTAGGACTCAAATAAATTAGCCAGAGCTGGGTCAATGCAAGATCTATTCAATTTACACAAAGAATGCACAATGACAAACTGACCCAAAAAATTACCCAATGAGGGCTTCAGTCCCAGAATTCCACCCATACCAAAAAGTATGGTATATTTGTTGGAGTACTTATCTTTAAGAAAACAAACATTTTTTTCTCAGAACTAGCTTGTAGTTGAATTTAAGCTAGGATATTGTTCCATGGAGGAACTTCAGATTGGCAAGTAATGGGCCAAGTTGATCTTGCATACTAAAAGAACATTCATAAGTAAATACTTATTATATTTATTTGTAAGAGGTAACTCCAAGTGTAATAGTAAATTCTGAGGAGTCAGAATAAAGGAGAGACCAAAGATGCTTGTCAACAAATCATTGATTTTACTTGGTGGAATAGTGCCTCTCTCCTTATGACATTTCCAACTGAGATCATCCAAGGACTGATGGAACCGACAAATGAGATGGTACAATATACCAGTGCTGTGAAAGCTTATAGTGAAGCTCCTGGAGATTAATATAATATACAGCTTTGCGTGTACTCTGCAATGCTGAGTACCGTGACTGCAGGGGGAATTTGGTTCCTAATTCATAATCCCATCATCAGAAATGGGTAGTCCAAATTTTAGTTGTAAATCAGGAAATGGTATTAATTTAGTATCCTCAAACTCATCTGCCATTACCTGTTTCTTGTTTGTCATATTAGAATGAAACAGATATTGGTTCTATATTCAGGGAAAAGAAATTCTGGTTGGTTAATATACACAAGAATCTATTTAAACAAATATATCTCAAGGGATGTTATGGCAGTGATACAATAACTAAAGAAATAAATTCTCTACTATAGGTATCTAACAGAGTAAATTTGCTAACTTATTGCCTTTGTGCCATGATCTAATAAACAAATTACCATTAACTAAAAAACAATCCCGGCCTTTTGATACAAGTGATCAAACAATTTGCCATAAATCAGTGGTACCCAGTTAATGAAGTGCAAAAACATGGGTACTACATAGTTAGTGTAATGTGCCGTACTCAGGATCGGAGCTCCCCATCTGATCTATCATGAAACCTGTATATTGATTGGATCAGAGTTGGTAAGTAATTGTGTCATATACCAGGGTGTGTTCTGGAAAATATGTTTGAGTTGGGTTTTCAGATCAATCGGTAGAGAGTCAATGTATGGTTTCCAGAGAGTGAAGAATTGTTCTGTCCTGCCAATTTTATTTAGTTGGGCTGTGAGCCAGCTCATGCGGAATTGGTGTATTAGTGTTCTTTTTGTATCTTAACAAGTGCAGTGACTATGGTGTATCAATTTCAAGTTTCTTAAAAG
This sequence comes from Pelodytes ibericus, assembly GCA_036172795.1. NCBI lineage: Eukaryota > Metazoa > Chordata > Amphibia > Anura > Pelodytidae > Pelodytes > Pelodytes ibericus. Next base: position 95,982,504 of record CM069860.1, read on the forward strand.
AAACTGGGTGATGTAGCCTCCAAATATGGAACAGATTATAGCGTTTAATACAATTAGCGAAGGCTGGTCTTCTGTCCACAATTCGGTGCTCATGTTTACACTTTTTTTTCAATATACTATCTAAGGCATCAACCAGAATGCAATTAATGTAATCTCCAATAATTAGAGACCCTTGAGCAAACTTAAGAAATCTGATGTATTAAAGGATTTGGTTCAAGAGAGAAAAAAATATGTTTTTTAAATGTATCAGTGATATCTTCTTCTTATGAGATAACTTGTCGTATTTCCCTAGTAATGTTTTATTCCCTACATTCACATTACAAGCAATGTTTAGTGACAGAGTCCCTCTAAGTAGAAAAGTACACACTGTAGAAAAGGCACAGCTGTAGACTATCATTACCATAGAGTGTTCTGAGTTGTTCTTACTGAAGATTTCAGATCTTAAACATATTTAGGACTGTACAACTGTGGCACTGAAACCCCACTATACCGACTGCAATGTTTACAATGTACTCAGTGGTACATATTATGCATTCTGTGCTGATCTCAGTGCTGCAACATATGTTGATACAGCCCATTCCATATTATTATTCAATCTAGAAATAAGTCTATTATACACAGACCTTAGTAATTTTATTACAAAAAATAATATATATCAAAAGTTTTTTTAACCAGTGACATAAAAAGTACTATATTGTTGAAACTCAAAAGCCGTAATATTTTGGCAGGGAACTGATGTGGGTATAATTCACTTATGTCCAGGAGAGTGTTATTAATGTTCTCAAAACAAATAACAACTTTACAAGCGATTGATATCCATTCACAGATTTGTGAAGCAATGTTTGTTTTCCCCACCTTTATTTAGCCCTCACAATCTTCCAAGAACCATATTGTCAACGACTGCATTCCTTTGCTAAAACAAACAAGAAGTATTTAGTGATCAAGTCTCCTCCACTGAGAAAGCTTTATTAAAAAAAATAGATTGTAATGATTGTGAAACCAGATCCAGGAGAGAATGTCTAAATATTTTGTGAAGGTTAAAATTAGAAAAAACTACTTTTGTTCTGTCCCCTAAGTACAAATGAATAAAAAGAAGAATTTGAATGGACTTATTATCTTAATTAGGCAAAGTGACCTAATTAATAAAGGAACCGTAAAATGGTTAAATATATATTCTTTTATGATTACCTGTATCTTAAAGTATATTGTCTTTAAGTGTTGGATAATACATGTGTGCATTTTTTGCTGAGGATTAGAAATAACAAGCAGTTTAAGTATACATTTTCTTTCATTCATAACTATTGCACGTTTTCATGTTTAATGTTATTCTTTGTTCAATATATGGCAATATTGCAGAATTCATTTGACATTATGTATACAATGAAGCATGTGATTCTATTTGTACAAAGTTATGTCATTAGGACATGAGGCTCTTGCCTGCATATTGCAGGTGCGCATCGTTTTAATCACTGCTATGCTTTAATGCTGGTTCGTGTTTTTGCAATGTGTGCATGCACGAGTTTAGATGTGTGACGTCATGATGTCAAGATGGCACCTGCCATAGCGTGTACACGGAACTGGTGTGTTCCAATCAACTGTTAGTATTATTAAATGTTGGGATATCTAACACCCATAGGTGTCCACTCTGCTGTTTATGGTTTTTTTTTATTTAAATATCTGTATTTGTATACCTTTACTCACTGACTGGCTATACTGTGAGAAATTTAAGATTTGTCTTTGTGGCATTTAAACATTTGAATTGAAGCAAGCAAATAGACATAGGCACTCACCAGTCCGAATGAGGTAAAATAAGTCGATTTATTGATGAAAAAAAATTCATGTAGATAAATTCCAATGTGACAAACAGGATGAATATAGTGGCATCGGTAGTGGGGAAGCAGGAAAACTGCCTTACGCGTTTCGTGCCGGCAGGTTTCTAGCCTATGATTAAGTGCCTACCGGCACGAAACGCGTAAGGCAGTTTTCCTGCTTCCCCACTACCGATGCCACTATATTCATCCTGTTTGTCACATTGGAATTTATCTACATGAATTTTTTTTCATCAATAAATCGACTTATTTTACCTCATTCGGACTGGTGAGTGCCTATGTCTATTTGCTTGCTTCACTTCTATTATTTTGCTGCTATCACAGCACGGACGGAGCACCACACAGCCTGAGGTATTATTGGAGAACTTTCCTAATATATCTTCAGGTGGAGCCGGCAACTCCCTAACGGGAACCCTTTTCTTCTACTATTTAAACATTTGACTATTATCTCTCACTAAAGTAATTTTTTGCAAGTTATTTATGTGTCAGTGTGATTTTTGGAATTTATATACATTTATGTGTGCACCTCCATTATTAACAATCAATTTGCATGCATTGGAGTTCTGTGTGCCGACCTTTTGCTTTTTCTGGATCTCTGATTTGTAACTTGTGATGTTGGCGGGTGAGTCTCCAGCACCGGTTGCTCAAATGAATGGCAGGTAACCCACCCTTATAAATGAAGCTAACAGCCCAAGACATCCTAAGGTTTCCTAGCATTAGGCCCAGCTGACTCTGTCATAAGGTTTTTTAGCATCAAGCCACAGAACCCACTTCGAGATCTAGCCAAAATAAAGTATTCAAAATCCTCCTTACATTATCTGCAGAGGATTTAGCTGGCAAGAAACCAGATTGATCGGTATGGACTATTTTAGGTACAATCAGTTTTAATTTATTTGTCAGAATTGTCAAACAAATCTTTATATCAGAGTTTATGAGAGAAATGGGCCTGTAGTTTTTTAATTTCCTTTCTATCATTACGTTCTTCCAGGATAAGACTGATGTTTGCCATGAGCATCTCCTTAGGCATTTTGTATTTATTGATCACCTGCCTCCATATTATTAGTAAGTTCAACAATGGTTCTTATCCATAAAATTGGTTGGTTACTTGAAAGAAGGGGCAATTTAAAAAATATTTAACCATGTGATTGAATACAGTACCAACAGACAGTCCTTTACTTATGTTTTTAACATATATTGCGTCCAAAATAGACCACACATACCATTTGTGATACAGGAGTACTCAGATAAATTATAGCTCAATAGTTATAGCTCAGTGGGCTAGATTCTCAATGCATGTCTTCCTAATAAAGACAACTTCGGAGACCAAAACGATTCATTTAGGAAGGAAATAAGCAGCATACACAAATGCCCAGTATTTTAGTCCCTTGTAGAAGTGACATCAGGTATTGTTGTGATATCTGAGTTTTAGAACACTTACTAACTTACTGTGATATCTATTGATATTTGCAATTGGATAAATTATTTAAAAAGGTATGTAAGAAGTAAAAAAATGGTATATTGCCAAGCCTACTATACATGTCCACAATGGAATGCAAAAGGAAATGCAGCTGGGCACAAACACCTTACATCTGGTAACACAATGTGAATGTGAAAAGAGGAAACAGGAGAAAGGATTTTGGAGGAAGATCAGACCCAGATCTGATGGTACACAATCCATTGAAATGTCAGCGCAGAATCTAAAGATACTTTAAAAGCACCTATCCTAGATGGAAAAAATGGAGATTTAGTCACACCATAAGGCCATATCGTGCTTAGCCAACCACTGTGTCAAAGTACTACAATAGGGTTCTACACTAGAACGCAATATATAGACCACCTGAGGGTCGGTGGGGTGATTTTTCCAATCGATGGTCATGCTTCAAGTTCAAACCAGGTCTGATGGTATGCCTATGGGCATGCATGGGATAAATTTAAGTATATCTTGAACATCAGATAAGACTAAAGATCAAATAAAGTATGACGATTTTACAGCACATTGAAATATGGGTTGAATAAATGGGGCAAATGCTAAAACAATGCATAAATATACCATTCCTTATGATCTATAGCTGAAAATACTAATTAGATGACATAGAGGCTTAAAGTACCTTATTTTGGCAATATGACCAGAGTCAGGGAGAAAGTCTGCACTACAAACAAAGTACGTATTTCATCAACTAAAATAAATGTAAATAAAATTAATTTTATTATTGCATTTATATAATTGGAGTTGTCCTTTATCTCAGTACACTTAGTGTTACTTTCTTTGCTATATAACACCATCACTACATGTAGTGCCAAACAGTATGTATGTATGTTTAGATATGTACATGTCTTGGCTTTATTAGAGTTTTCACTTTAAAGCATCATAACCACATACTCATCCACCTCCTCAAGCTCTCTAGTAAATCCCACCATTTAATCAACTCATCATCTCCCAGCTATTCTCTTTTGCATCTTAATCCTGTACATTTAGCACTAATCCCATTATTATCATCTCTACAGCATCTTCCAAAACCAGTTTTAAGCTTTATTTCCAGTCCTTGCTTATGCTTGTGAAGGGTTGAACCAGGAGTGATATTGGAAAGGAAACAATAGAGAGAGGAAAGAGCAGAAACTATAAACAACCTGGAGGCAAACCCAATACCTCAAAAGGAGCTAATTGTAACAAAATGGGTGTAAGCACTGATAAAAGAAAAAAGAAGAGCAGGGCAAAGGTTACAATATTTAATTTAATGTGAGCAAAAATAAACATCTTTCACAGTAACAGGAGCAATATAAGTACATAATGCACAGAGAACTAGGGTGTCATACTCACTCATTGTGTACGTTCAAATATAAAAGTACATGTGAAAAATGTAGTGCCACTAGTGTGATAGTATATACCAGTTTATCCTCTGACTGGCAGCTTCCATGCTTCCCTGGGAAGGTCAGCGACTGTCTCTCTCTGCTGGTGCGAGAGATATCCTAGTTTTCAAAGGGGATCAACAGAGGGGATTCGAAAAACTTCATAGAAAGAGATACAATGCATAGAAGGCGAAGTGAAGCCAATTTTGGAAATGCAGGCTGTAATAGTAGAGAGTCTGTCAGCGGTATACAGACTGCTAAACAATATGTAATATACAGACATTAGACAGACTGCCGCTCGTGCAGAACTAAATAGGAAAATGCTAAATACTTGAAACAGTATAGCAGCAGAGAAACCCAGCTTAACAGAGACCCGGTGAAGCAAACACCTTAGTTGTTTCATGGTAAATTACAGGCTATTAGCTTCACCAGGTCTCTGTAAAAGTATTCTTCTATGCTGCTATATGGAATGAAGTATTACAATCATTTAGCATTTTGCTGTTTATTTCTACGTGAGGAGCAGTCCATTTTCTGATGCTGGATATTTTAAAAATGGCAGTTGTCCTTTAATGGCCAAGTCCAAAAAAGCAGCGACATGGCTTGAAGATTAATGCCTCTCCTCCCCCCGTGAGAAGGGGTCAATTTCAAAATTGTATTTCGAATTAGCTTTGACCAAACGGGGCCCTCAACTTGCGTATATCACTGCTTGGGAAAAGGACATAAGACATCGAACTGATAATGAAACTGGAACAAAATCAGGCCCAACACTTCTAAAATATCAATTTGCACTATACAAGGAACAGGCCTATAAAACTCTGATGAGGTGGTATTCCACCCCAAGTAAACTCACCAAGATGAATGTTCTTTTCCCCCCACAATGCTAGATGAATTGTGGAAATGTGGGTACACTAGGTGGACATTTTCTCGAATACAAACCTTCTTGCGACTGATCCACAACTTACTAATATAACATTGGATCCACTGATTATTTTTGTTGTCTAAACCACAAGACAGTTTGACTAGACTTGAAAGCTCTGCCCCCTCGCCCTCTGAGCATCCTAGAGCGCCGGATGTCTGTGACATACTGGCACTCAGAAGAAAACGGAGGCTGAATCAACCACCCTCCCTGCAATGAAAAGGAACAGTGCAGGGAGGGGGACAAAGAAAAAAAAAATCTGTAGGTATGTAAGTATGTAAGTCTGTAAGACTGTATGTATGGATGTAAGTCTGACTGTATGTAAGTGTAAGTCTGACTGTATGTAGGTAAGTGTAAGTCTGACTGTATGTATGTTTGTAAGTGTAAGTCTGACTGTGTGTATGTATCTAACTGTAATATTATAACAAATATGATATAAAACCAGCTATATATATATATATATATATATATATATATATATATAGCTGCTTTTATAGAATACTTGTTATATAAATATTATAAAACCAGCCATATATGTTATACACATATTAAATAAACCTTTATTTTATATAATATGTGGCTGGTTTTATAATATTTATATAACAAATATATAAAACCAACTATATATATTTTTTTTTTGTTTGTTATATAAATATTACAAAACCAGCCATAAATTATATAAAATATAAACCTGAGCCATATGTTATATATATTTATCATATGGCTAGTTTATATAATATGTTTATTATTAATATATATCTATATTTGATTTTATATAATATGTGTTATATAACCAGACATATATATTAACCAGCTATTATATATATATATATATATATATATATATATATATATATAATTTATATATGTTACATTATAAAAATATGTAAACCATCCATTTACATAGTATAGAAGTTGCATGGTGCGTTCGGGGGGCCCCAGGGCAATTTTTGCACCGGGCCCGGTGGTTTCTACTTACGCCTCTCGAACAGGTGATCAATTTTGACCAGCTTACGTCTTATCTCCATGACTCCCCTGACAAGTTTCAAAAACTCTGGCAACCCTGGTTCATGTATTTCCCGAGATAGATTCCTTGGATCCCCAGTGATGTATGCAATGTGGCTGACATTTGCTCTTGTGTTTTAACTTGATGTTCAACAAGCTGTAAAGTTTTTTGTTTTTTTTTATAAATGTTACATTTTGTATTAAGCACATAAAGCTTTAGTCTTTTTAGTGTATAATTTTGTTTTGCAAAAAAACACCTTGTAAATAAAGATTTTTTTTAAATGTCTCTTTCTTTACTCCATTATTTTTAAGCTCCAGTGCCCCACTATATATCTTAACCTTAGTCCATTCTTAATATCTTCGTCATCCATCCAATGTTAGTGCTTTGGTTGCTACTCATATAGTGCAGTAATATATTTAGCAAACATTCAGGCACTTCACAAGACCCAGTTCTTCAGAGAAGCATATCAATTATATTAATAGCTCCAGTTATTTTAGCCATCTTGCCATTGCCTCACTCCAATGGTTATCTTACCTACCAACTGCATGGTTGTGTAATATATCATTGATTATAAATTGATATTGATTGTACATCTGGCACATCCTTCTTGGATTTCTAAGAGTGGCCAGACCTATTGCTATTTTTATCTATTTTGAACTGTATCACCACTTCCTTTTATCCTGTAAACTCTTTGAACAGGGCCTTTGTCACCTTATGTTCCAGTATATCTGGCATGTGATGTTAACTGCTATTTGCCTATTGTATAGCGCTAAATATTTTTTTTTATAAACAAACCGTAATAGAAATAACTACGCAAAGCTTGGCAGATTCAGCTCTGGGAATTCATTATTTACTCTGTTGAACAAACACATTGCTATGTTCTGCCTAGAATATTGGCAGCAAACAAATTACACTGAGTTGAAAGCACTGTGTGCACCATGTTACATGTTTAAGAAAGAAGAATACAAATGTCTCATATACTCATATGTTGGTTCTACTCATTTTTTCTATACTTATTCCAAGGTTTGGTTGGTGAAATCAAACCAAACACAACACCTCAGAATATCAGATACCACTTTGGATAGCACACGTATCTTCATAATCATTCTTCAGGTAAAAATAACATTTTATTTGTTGCTGTTTTTGCCAGCCAACATAGAAAGTAAATTGCACCCAAATATTTCTGGCGGACACAACCACTTTAAAAAGTAGTCTTTGATGATCAAATGAGGTTCAAACAGACCCAAAGCAGCAGCAAAGATGGTGAAAATTACCGGTTTCGAAAGAATAACGATTTAGGCTACAGGACACCATGTGTTTATGTGTTAGAAAGCTGGTCACTCTGTTCCACAGGCTGCTATTTCAGGAAAAAATCTTACACAATGCATAGGTGAATAAGCCAGATTTGCCATGTTGCAATAATGTGGAAGTCATGTCCCATCTGTACAAGTATAAAAATACCACAGGGACAAGTAAATGTAAAGGCCCTGGGACATATATCAACTTTTTCCTTCAGTAAAAAAATCTGAGTTTTACCTTGGCAGTAATCTCAATCCATAGCCGAGAGGCTAACCCATTGGTTATGAAGGCACATGAGCTATTAACAGCTTTACTGTATTTTTTTTATTATTCAGAAGTTGGTATGATTTTTTATTCCTAGTGATAAAGTTGCACACAAGAGGCATGATTAATAAGCAATAAAAACACATACATATGATATAATAAAGGTGCATTTACTTGCTATACACGAAATGGCCACTTCACTAGGCACACCTACCTAGTCTTTTTTGTCTGCAGAAATACCTGAAATATTTATGGCATGGACTCATAAGGGGTTTAGTGCGAGCCACCTCAACAATTTCATTCACTGCCTGCAGTTAATGTTGTGAACCTCCCATTCCCAAAAGTTATTTGATTGGACTGAGCTCTGGATACTGTGACAGTCATTAGAGTATAGTGAAGCCTCCACTATGTTAATTGAACCAGCTTGAGATGATGATGATGATGGTGAATGCTTTGTCCTGGAATTATAGATTTTTAAAATGGGTAGACTAGAAACATAAAGGTTTTGTACCTGATCAGCAGCAAAGCTTCAAAAAATATAGAAACATAGAATGTGTCGTCAGATTAAAAACCTTTTGGCACATCTAATCTGCTCAATTTCTGAATAATAATAAATAAATCTGAATGCCCTCTTTAGTACCTGGCCTTATCTTATATTTAGGCAGGGCCGGCCTTAGGGGTGTGCGACCTGTGCGATCGCACAGGGCGCAACACCCCAGGGGGCGCGCACCGGCCTCCAAAAAAAAAAAAAAAGTTTAAAAAAATGGTGCGGGTAGAGGCACTGGATTGGGGAGATCAAAAATCCCCCCTCACCAGCCCTCTGATGGTTGTTGCCACGGTGACGAAAGAAGCTTCTATCTCTAGAGTTTTCTGAAGTCTGTCGGCCAATAGGAGGCGCAGCTGCAAGTCACGTGATGTATTATAATATAAGGTGGGTGCGCAACTGGATTTTTCTGTGAGGCAGTGGAGCGGAGTGGACACCTGTACCGGAGGCCTGGCATCTGCCAGCAGAGTACCAGCAACATGTTCGGAAGCCTGCTCAAACATTTTGAAGAAGACCCTTTCTTCTCGTGAGTGATTCAGAATGGGACATCAGCTCTTTTGAACTAACTCCGTTAATGCAAATTGTGTACCAGCAGCGAGGGTCTACAACTCCCATCATGTGTGGTCTGTCTGAACATGATATGCATGATCTTTAGTACGCATCAGTATGTGTGCAATCTGCAAGACATACAAAACTGGCTTTTTTATGAATATTCTACATTGCCTTCATAGGACATTTCCTTTTTGCGTCTATTTAGGAGAATGATGACACTGAGTTAAAATAACTCAATATGAGCTGAAAAAAACGATCAAAAAGCTGAAACATGTCATGTTTAAAATGCACATTACTTGTAAATCATTATTAACTACCTGTAGAGTAGCAAACCAATTCAGTATGTAAGACTGAAGTAACTAAGCTATCACAGAATAATAAATACGTGCCACATGAACCTGTTACTATCTTTCTACTATAAGGCACTCTCTATGTCTTTTATCATGCTCATCACTGCCTTTTTTCATATTTTCTATTATTTTTCTTGATCTGTATGCCATTGATGTTCTATCTGCTCTGTACCACTTCTCTTAATGGTTAAAGTATAAACAGGTTTTATTTACTTTAAAGGTGTTTAATTAGATCAGATGAATGATTGATTGGTACCTTGCATCTCCATTTGGAAAGTAATGTGTGTGGTGTTTAATGCATAAAGGACCAGAGATGGAGGTTGGGAGAACAGAGGGAGGGGGAGAGAGAACAGAGGAAGGGAGGGAAGGAGAAGATAACAGGAGGGGGGGGGGGGGGGGCAGGGAGAGAACAGATATAGGGAGGAGGGGGGAGAGAGAGAACAGATATGGGGAGGAGAGAGAGAGAACCGATACGGGGAGGAGGGGGAGAGAGAGAACAGATATGGGGGAGGAAGAACAGATATGGGGGAGGAGGGGGAGAGAACAGGTATGGGGAGGAGGAGAGAGACAGACATGGCAAGGAAGAGGAAAGGGACAAACATGGGAAGGGAGAGACACATGGAGGGAGGGGAAAGAGACAGGCTCGCACAGGGCGCCGCAACACTTAAGACCAGCCCTGTATTTAGGACAACCTAATGCATATCCCATGTATATTTAAACTGCTTCACTGTATTACTTCTACCACTTCTGCTGAAAAGCCATTCCATGCATCCACTAACATCTCAGTAAAGTACTATTTCATGATATTACTTTTAAATCTTTGCCCCTCTAATTTCAGGCTATGTCCTCCAGTTGTGGTAGTTTTTATTCTTTTAAATATACTCGTTCTTTGCCATCTTGATTCCCTTTATGTATTTAAATGTGTTTCACATATAAGAAAAGAGTGAGAACGATACGCTGATAAAGTGGTCAATATTAACTTTGGTACAATTGGATGAGAAATCCCTTAGGTTCTTAAAGTTTATGTAAAGGATTATTAAACATCTTATATAAACAAAAAACATTACAAAAATAACCCCATAAAAACACATCAGCAGTTACAATAAAATAAAAATTCTTAGAGCGGCCTCAGTCTGATAGATCAAACTTAATCGACTCTCAAAGTGAGTGCGAGTTACATTTATCAACATAGTCAGGGCCATCATCAACGTTCAGCCATGCCTGGGCATCACTTGTGACATTACAAAGTCTAGATATTTTGACAACAACCCACAGGGTAACTAAACATCTTCATCAGGTCTCTGACACTGTGACCTTGACTCCCAATCACTGCGTGATCGGGACCTGAAACAAAAAGTCGCTCATTGGGCATGAAAAGGTGTAGATGCGATCATGGCCGGGAACAAAGTCATTTTGATCCTCAAGGACTGAAGAACCATCGGGCATGAAAAGGTTAAGATAGGTGCCCTGTTCACTTTCTTTTTAAATGTTATATTGGGACACCAATCAAAAACTGAATTCATTGGTGGTTACGTCAAGTACAAAGCTAGTTTCTTCTGCTATAACTCAATTGGCCCTGCATAATGCATAGTTAAGTCTTTGTAATCTTTTCTAGCAGGATAAAATAACCTAATTTGCCCCTGCACAATGCAGTAAATCTCATCTCATCCACACATATGCACCGTGCAGTAAACACCCTCAACTCTTCTGCACCTTACTTTTAATAAATAGCTTCCAGTGTTATTGATGATTACTCCACTTTTATTCATTTGTTCTTTTTTTCTCAGCCAGAATGTTTGTTGATTTTTTCCCCCATACATATATAAAATGCAGTAGGAAGTACTGATTACTGACTTCCAAGTGCAATAACAACTTTGTAAACTAATCTAAATTGCAGCAAATGTCTAAAAACTAAACATCTTAAAATAAATGGAAAAGATTAGGAAACCTTCAGGGTAGCATTTTCTCCGCCCTGTTTAAATCTCTTTTGTCCTAAACTTGTGTCATATTTAAACAGCGTATACATAGCCAGCACAGACTCCAAGCAGCACAAAAGGGTGCATACTCCCAGACACAAGCAAATAAGTACTTATGTAATTCCCCTTTATTTAGTAACTACACAACGAAAACATTCGCTCTTAATCCTGGTCCCGTATCTCTAGACCTGCCCTGGAGGTAGAGTGTTCATTTAGTTGTGCTTCCTCTGCTCTCTCATCGATCCCAGTCCTGTCTGGAGGTGGAGCAGGAGGAGTGTAGCCGTGAGGCGGGAAGGTGGCGCGAATACCCCTGGGAGTCGCGGTTGTGAAGGGGGAGGCTGAGCCAGGAGTGGAGAGGTGGGTTAGCGAATGCAAGGTAGGGCCTGACCCGCCTCCTCATTACCAGGCATCGAGCATGGTGCAGTGCAAGGAGTATGCTGCAGGGGCCTGCTCGTAACTTTTATTAACAGTTACCTTTTCCCCCCCCCTCTCACCCCTTCCTTTTGCCGTTTTTCACTTTGGTCCGGATTACGATATACGAATAAAGTATTCATCTTGGGGACATTTCAAGAGGAAGACCCGGGAAATGGAACTATAAGCATTGTAGGAAAGAGTGGTGTGTCGCACCGTGACCTGCAGCATGGCAGAGGAGCTGTTCTGTAAAGTGGTATCTATTGTCATCAAGTGCAGAGACTGTGAGGACAGGTAAGACTCCCTGGCTTCTCCTCAACCTGTAGGAGACTATATGTGAAAGTAAACTTGTTATCTGGCCATTAAATGAGCTGTAATAGATTTGCTGGCGGTTAATTAAACGCTTGTCACATTCAATGAGTGAATGGCAGAGAAGGGGCAGTGTAATTAACCCGTTGCTTCTGAAGGATGAGCAATCCATTGGGGTGTTAAAAACTGCAGGTGTTTGTAGAGCTGCTGTGCTTTTTTTTTTTTTTTAATTCAATTAGTGCATATTGTAATCTCGTACTAAACTTATAATAATACGTTTTTATTTCAACAGTCATTGGGAAGCCAAACCTATAAATCCAAATGCTTGTGCAGGGTCTGTAAACGGCACCCTTACAAAAATGTTTATAGTGATAATCGGGTTATTTATAAACGTCAATTTTTGGACAACATTTCTGAAAGTTGAGCAATTACCATGGAAACCAATAGCACACTCATTCTGATTGCTCATCTTAAAAACTTTGGCCCAGTATGTAAATATAGGTGCAGCCATAAGTGTTACCTGATTTATAACTGCCATTGTACATGTTTTAAATATGATGTAATTTTTTTAACATTTTTTGTTGTTGTTGCTGAGTGTCTGGTACTTGGGTGGACTTATGCATTTGTTTTTTAATAAATGGATACCGCTGGTGCAAATCGCAGTGATGCACCCTGGCTAGGGTTGCCACCCGGCCGGTATTTTACCTGCAGGCAGGTTAAAAGTTGTCATCAGGCCAATGTTAAGTCTTTGGAGACAGTTGTAAGGCAGGTATTTTGCTGAAGAATAGGTGGCAACCCTAATCCTGGCAGTAAGGGATGGCCTCTAATAAGTCTTTTGTTCATGTAACGTTTTGATTGTTATTACAAATGTAAGAACTGAGATTATTTTGTATTTATTCTTCGGTGATTTCCGGTAAATCCCAAAGGCTATGGTCTAAGGTATATGTATACCTAAACCAATTAGCAGAGCTCAAGGCTGATTTTACGCATTTTACAGGTGATATATAATTAAAAGGTGTACTACAGTTCTGCTTTGAAATAATTGTTTTCCAGCATACAGCTTTTGTAATCAACCCTGTATAAAAAAAATTGAACATGGATGTGTGTACATTACAAAATAGAATAAGGAAGCAGTTTTTGGTTGTTAATATCAGAAGACCCTGGAGTGCTCATTATTATTCTTTGTGCAGGGCATATAACTCCTATAAGTCTGTAGGTGCATGGAGCTATGAATAAAAATAAAATAAATCTTTTTCTCACTGTCCTATGGGTGATATGTGTATTCTTCAACCTCTAGTACTCCATCAGAGGCCTGTAATTTTGAGGGTTGTGCACACAGTATCTTAGCTGTTCCTAGCACTGGACAGAGTGCTTTGATGTCGTTCCTGGAATCTGTTGGAGCCACTCTCCCAGTTTAGGTGTTACAGCCCTGAGTGCTCCTATCACTACTGGGGCCTTCACTTTCCACATCCTCTCTAGTGCCTCTTTTAAGACCTTGGTACTTCTTCAGCTTCTTATAGTCCTTATTCCTGATGTTGTTATCACTTGGCACCACTACGGATATCACCATTGTTGTCTTCTGATCCTTGTCTACTATTACAATGTCAGGCTGATTTGCCAGAACCTGTCTGTCTGCCTCTTGTCCCACAGGATCTTAGCCATGTTATTATCCACAACCTTCTGTGGAATCACCTGTTCCCATCTGGACGTGGTAACAGGTGCCATATGGCATTCTGACACCCCTGAGACATTCGACATGTGCCTACAGTTTCACCATCAGTCATAGAGGACCCAGTAAATGTTATGATTTAAGACTGACATTTGTGGATATTATACCCTTTAGTGCACAGTTTTTACATGAACTGGTTAGTGCAAGAGAAATTATAGGAAGGGATGGAGAGCAAGACAGTTAATATAACAGTTATTACTTTTGGTTTTCTTTGCATTTTTACTCTGTATGTATATTACAGGTGTGTCAGCACTGATTATTTGGACACTGAACATATAGTTTGTTTGAATTTAGTCACGTCTAGTGCTGCTGGAATAGAATACATTGTGTGGAATGTGAGACTTGCTCTTGTACACAAAAGGATCTCTTAACAGTGCAACACATTACCTGATGACATCACTAGAGAGACAGGAAATTCCATTCATTTGAATGGAATGATACTCATTGGTTCCTGCAGCAAAAAAAAAAAAAAAAGGAAAATGACCTATACTCAGCTACTGTGGGCAAACCTGGATTTTTGCAAACGGCTGTAATTTCACAAAGTAATCTTAAGTGTAAGTATTTTATATTTTAAGCAATGCAAAATGTAAAACAAGCATTTTAATGTACTTTGAGAGCACATTAATGTGCATTAACATTTGGAAGATGCTTTTTGGGCACCAGACAGTCCCTTTAATAAAAAATGTTTGTATTCTGTTCATTTATTTTTTATGTAGTTAATGTATCATGGATTTGTTTATATTTATTTTTTCTGATTTACATTTTATATAATTTCAGCTGTTTTGGGAGTACTTGAGCTATTTTAGCAATAGCTGAAGTCCTCCCATTGACTTCTATCCAAGGACTTGGGCTATTTATGTTACTTAAGTCCATAGGGGGTACCAAGGCTACCGTTTTGGCAGTCAAACTCCTAGAGGAGTTGGGAAACCAAACATGTAAACCCAAGTGCCTGTAGCAGAAATAATTTACTCTCTATTTGTGAAGTGTCTTGAGTTATAAAACCTGGGAAAAACAGAATAACAGTAGCTTCATATATCTCACTTAACTGACCTGTTAATTCTGTTTTATAGTGGATAATCAGGTCATTTTGGGGCCAAATTTCTGAAAGTTGAATTTGGCTGCTGAAATACTGTCATACAGACTGATTTTTCACGTTGATTCGAGATCACTTTGGTGGTCTCTGGGTAGGGTTACTTGGATCTCCATTGTTATCCGATTGGGTCCAAAAATCACACCTCCGATACTTACTTTTTTTTTTTTTTACTGAACCTGAACATAGAGGGCTATGTATGTTAATAAAGGCATTAATATTTATGTAGTGGTTGTTGATCCCAGGAGAAATCTGAATGTCATTTGGGGTCAAGAAGGAATTTCTTGATATGGAACTACCCTTTGGAGTTAAGTTATATCCCTCCAAGTCCTTAATACTTTTTGAATACATGTTATATTTTTCTGTTAATAATTAAGGGCCCTTCAGCCGATATGTATGGCCCTCTGATTGCATTTGATGTCTGTTTATTAAACCTTCTTAATTGTTGCTTGTTGTTACCAGACTATTGGAAGTAATATGGCTAAAATCCAAATGTAAAATGTCGTTCAGCAAGCAATTATGTCACACTTGGCTGCTACTTTTTTGTGTATTCGATGACTTTGTTATTGAAAATGGAAGTGCTTGTTATCAAGATTACCTGAGGTTTTAATTTGTGGAGTAATACATAAATGGGGCATTTTGCTCATCATGTAAAAACCAGCAGCTTTATGATAAAAGATGACTGTTAAAGTAATATAAGTCTGATTTTATTAGTATTTATCTAAACTGGCAAATTGCAGCTGTATGTATCAAAAAATAATATATGGCATTGTTTAAAGGTAGGTAACCCACAATTTGTCAAATAGATAAAGTTACCACACAGGCCGTAAACATTTGGCTACAGGCCTATGTTAACTCTATGGAGGCATTTGCATGGCTTGCAGTTTTTGAAGAAAAAGTGGCACGTGTACTTCCAGACCTGGCACCAGAAATAGTCATGTATTCTTGGAACTTGTTCAGCATGTCAGTTGACCCATCAGGAAAGAGTTCATTATTCTTTCTTTGCTCAGAAATGTTAATGATGTCCTCAGACAGAAAAAGCCCAAGGAAGTAATTTCTCAGATGCCTTTTACGTATGTGGCCTTTTATTCTCCTTTTCTGTTTGTTCGTTGTTTTTTTCCCCCCTTCCATCTGCAAAACAAACTACCATTTCTCTAGTTCAATGAATTTTAAAATGTCAGCACAACTTCATGTTGGTTTTACATGATGAAATACAACATACCTTTTACATACTTTTTTATTTTTTATCCTTGACATGGTTTTTGCAAGCTTTTTTTTTTTTTACTCTTACATTTAGTAGTGCTGTAGTGATGCATTTGTGAGGACTTAATTAACCCTTTAAGGACCAGGGATTTTCCTGGGCCAAGGACCAGAGCGTTTTTCAATTTTTAATACGCGGTTTTTGAAACATAATTTTCCTCTCTCTCATTTAACGTACACATACAAGTTATATGTTGTTTTTTAAAGGACAGTTAGAGCTTTCTTTTGATACCCTATACATAAAAATGATTTACATTTTAGTATTAAAAAATAAATATAAAAGAGGAAATTTTTGAGGAAAAAAAAGTTTTTCCCCATTGTTTTCCCAGTAAAAACCTACATAACTAGTGCAACACAAACCCACTTATCCCCCCTAATTAACTAACTAATAAAAAAGAAAAATATTGCTTCCCAAACCCCCCCCCATAACAAAAAAGACAGAAAAAATCTCTGAAGAGTGCGATGTCAGATCAGTAAAAATCATGCAACAGGCATGCAGGGGTTACATTTTATTAAATAAATATATTAAAATTACCTTTATTTATTAAAAAAAACTTTATAAATTGTAAAAATAAAAAAATCTGTTAAAAAAAAAACTAAATGAGGGCCATAAAGTGGAAGGAAACTGATCACAGTTAAAAACTGTGATCAGCAATGAAAGGGTTAATTTTTTTTTTTTACCTCTGTATTTAATTAATTTTTTTTTACTTACAGGTCACTCTCTGTGCTTCACTATAAGAATGTGAAGCACAGAGAGTGAATTAGAGGCAAAGTCAGTGTGTGAACACACTGACTTTGCCATCTAATTTGCATGTTATCGCGGTGATGACTCAATCACCGCGATCACATGCCCGGAAATCGACCGATCGGGTCCAGGAGCTTTGCCTCGGGTGCGAGGCTTAGTCCTGGACCCGTTGCAGACTAGCTGGCGGTGCCCACGGAGCGCACCGCCGGCTAGACTGCATGACGAGTTAACTCGTCATAAGGTCGCTAACGCGGCGGCTCTTATGACGAGTTAACTCGTCATAAGGACGGGAAGGGGTTAATCTGTATTCATTGCCTTGTCTCTGGCAGTCAGCTCTTTGCTTTATATCTCTGTTGGCAACTGGTTATAACATCCCTGGTTGCAATAATTTTGCAGGTGATATGCTGTTTTTGATCCAGTAAGATACTGAGAGCTTCTTATTTTAATTAATTTTAATGTGTTTTCTAAGTGAAACAATGGAGGGCATTATTATTATATTTATTATTATACCTTAGATTAAAGAACATGAATTGCATTTAATGTTTTATAGCTTTGGGGGGGGGAAACAGGACTGTAAAATATTTAGGTATTTTAAAGCTAATCAATAGATAGCTTTTTGCTGTTGTCTCTTGAATATATCATTATGACAAGTGTCGTTCTTAATCTGACATTATGATTCAACTGTCTTAGTTTGTTTTTACTGTTACACTTTCAACCATTACATTGGCATTATTAGATTACCGTATTTTTCGCTCCATAAGATGCACTTTTTTCCTCATCAAAAGTGAGGGGAATGTTTGTGCGTCTTATGGAGCGAATGTAGTACTTACCTCCTTCTTGCTGTATCTCAGGTCATTTCCTCCGTGCAGTCTATTCCTCCTGCACGGAGGAAGGAAACTCCAGTCAATTTTTATTTTTTTTTTTACATTATTGAAGCTGCGCAACTTCAATAAAGTAAAGAAAAAAAAAGAAATGCGACCAGAGTATCCTTCCTCCGTGGAGGAGGTTAGACTGCACGAAGGAAACGACCGGCGATACAGCAACAAGGAGGTAAGTACTAGGGGAGAGGGAAGCAACATCCTGGCATATAGAGTGGCTAAATCCTGGCATATAGAGTGGCTAAATCCTGGCATATTTAGCTGCTAAATCCTGGCATATTGAGGGGCTAAAACCTGGCATATTGAGTGGTTTTCTTGTTTTCCTCCTCTAAAAACTAGGTGCGTCTTATGGTCAGGTGCGTCTTATGGAGCGAAACATACGGTATATAATATCAAATTATTACAAATAAAATTATTGATAGGGCAATCGGAAAACAAGACTTTCCTAAAAGGAGGGAGAATTAAAAACATCCCTGTTAGACATTTTTTAAATTGCATTTGCAGTTTTCTCCTTTTATTGTTGGTATGTTCATCTTATTTGCTGCCATTCTTCCTTCTGGTTATGTATTTCTAATACTTAATGACATTTCTTGTGGACTCCTTGCATTGCTTCATTTATTTTCCCTTCTCTTGGCATTTCACATCTTGGTCTATGCCTGTGAGGTTAACTTTACACAGTGGAAGCTGTTGGCATGTTGGATATCTGACACCCAGGGGAATGGTGTCATGTAATGATTTCCCTTTTCTTCGGAATAACAAAACTAACTTATGTTCAGTGGAATTTTCTTGGATAGTAAAACAAACTAGATTTTTTAAACTGGTGTTTTATTGTGTGTGCGCGTGCTTGTATTTATATACTTGTGTGTTGCTTAAAATAAGTGTAAACTTACCCTATTTATTCTGAGGAGTCTGGTAGCTGGTACATCCATAGAATTATAGATGTACGCTTATGATCGCTTTTCAAAGAGTATATTTTAAAAAGATTCTGGAGACAGACTTGCTTTTTTAACTTGCTGAGATCTTCTTTTCTACTGATACAAGTAAGATTCATTTAGTCAAGTTAGCGACCTTAAGACGAGTTAACGCGTCATGTAGTCAAGCTGGCGGTGCGCCCCGGGGCAAAGTTCCTGGAACCAATCGGTGGGTTTCCGGGCATGTGATGGCGGTGATCACTGTGGTAACATGAAAATTAGATGGCAAAGTCAATGTGTTCACACATTCTTTGCCTCTAATTCACTCTCTGTGCTTACGTACTTAAAGTGAACCACAGAGAGTGACAGACAAGTGTAGAAGAAGAAGAAAAAAAAGCTAACCCTTTCCTTTCTGATCACAGTTTGTAACTGTGATCAGTCTCCTTCTTACTTTATGGACCTCAGTTTGTTTTATTTATTTACAAACGTTTTTATTTTAGCATTTTTAAAGTTGTTGTTTTTTAAATAAATGTTATTGTAATATGTTAATTTAATTACAGTTAACCCCTGCATGGCCATTCTGTAATTCTTATGGCTCTGATATCGTACTGGTCAGTGTTTTTTCTGGGATTTTTTTGTTGGGGGGAGCGGTTGGGAACCTATATTTTTATTTCTTATTAGTTAATTAGTTGGGGTAAGTGGGTTAGTGTTGTACTAGTTGTGTAGATTAATATTGGGAGATAATGGGAGAAAATATTTTTCCCTCAAAAATGTTCCCCTTTTAATATGATTTTTTTTTTTTTTTTATACTAAATTATAGATCATTTTTATGTATAGGGTATCAAAAGAAAGCTCAAAAACAACATATAACTTGTATGGGTGCGTTAAATGACGCAGAGGAAAATTACGTTTCAACAACCACACATTAAAAATTTAAAAATCACTCTGGCCCTTGGCCCTAGGGGGGGAGGGGGGGGGGGGCTTTTGGGATGTCGAGAGCTCAGGGTTGGTAACCCTGCATTAGATACATACCCTTCAGCATTTCTGTTCTTTCTTTTTTACACTTATGTTTGGAAGTCTGCTTTTGCTACAATTAAGTATATGGTAGTTTGACTAACTACTTTACTCATACCTCCTCTCCCTGCCTTTTAAGACCTCCCATGCTCCCCAGGTTGGGAAGTACTGTGCAAGAAAGTCTAGGGTGTCCTTGTCATATTAAGATGTTAAGGCAGTGCACCTACATAGTTCAGTAAACATCATGATCTTCATCTATTCTCGGACACCAACTTTAGCAATGAACCTTTTTGTGGACATTAGGGATCGACCGATATTGATTTTTTAGAGCCGATACCGATAACCTGTGAACTTTCAGGCCGATAGCCGATAACTTATACCGATATTTCGTGCATTTTAATTTTTTGGGAAAAAAAACAATTTCTACACAAATCTGCTGTTAAATGAACATGTTTATTGTTAACGTTTAGCTTTTTTTTGTAAATCTTTTTCATTGCTAAATAAAAATAAATAATGCAGCAAAACAATGGTGATATGGTCAAATACAACAAATTGGACCACTTTTTTTTTTTTTTTTTAAATAAATATCAGTCAAAAGGTAACAAGAACAACAATGTTCAATTGCACATAGTCCATACTTAGATTAAATCTTAGTAAAATGAGCAGCAATGACATAGGCAATTATATCAAAGGGACACTACAGTAAATATAAGCAAGGCATCAAAACAGCTTAATTAACCCCTTAGTGACAAGACATTTTCACCTTGACTTTCCCTTGGTGACAATGGCTGTTTTGACATTTCTAGGGTGTTTGTGTTTAGCTGTAATTTTTTGCTTTCTCACATACAGTACCCACAAAAATTATATGTTGTTTTTATCGTCATAAGAAGGGCTTTCATTAGATACCATTATGTTCATCATATCTTATAATTTACTACAAAAAAAAATCATAAAATATGATGAAAAAATTAAAAAAACCCACTTTTTCTAACTTTGACCTAAAATATAATTTACACAAATAAAATCATTAAAAAAGACCCCGGCTAAATAGTTTCTAAATGTTGTCCCGAGTTCAAAAATATGCATGTTTCCATATTTTTCGGTATTTTTTTGCGAGTTATGGGGCAAAAACCAAAAATAGTGTTTTTTGGTTTTTTCCTATATTGACCCCAACCCGAACCCAAAATTTAACCCTAACACTAAATTTAACCCCAACTCTAATCCTTATTATATCCCTTAATATTTTTTAACTTTAATTTAATTTTAACCCTATCCCTTATGCTAAAAAATATTTAATTTTAACCCTATAGGCTAATATAGCTAAATAACCTATTTTTATTTAATTAAATATGTATTTTAATTATTTTCCATTGCAATGCTACTAAACTACCACTAGGGGTAGTCAAGTAGCATATTCAGAGCGACGGAAGTGAAGTTACTTTCACTTCCGAAGCTCAGACCGGCAGAGGACTTAGCCATATTGACGGAGCAGCATGCTCCGTCAATATGGCTCCCCACGATCGCTCCGTGGGGCGATCGTGGGGGTCCCAAAATAGAAATATCGGTGCTGGCTATTGCCTCGATGTCGAGGCAATAGACCAGCACTGTTAAAGCGGTTTTCGCGATCGTTGATCGCGAAAACTGCTTCATTCAAATATTATCGGCATTATCGGTAAAGTTAGATGCCGATACCGATAGTTTAGGAAACTGTGAATATCGACCGATAATATCGGTTAATCCGATAATCGGTCGATCCCTAGTGGACATGTTTTCATCCCATTCATAAAGAGTGCAGGTTTAACTATATATTTAAGACTCTTTCAAATGCAGCTGTTTTAAAAAGCTGTATTTTAATGTCCATTTTTATTTTTTGGCTGATGCTTTAGATCAGTCATGTCCAAAGTCCGGCCCGCGGGCCAGTTGCGGCCCGTCCTTTACTTCCATACGGCCCCAGAGACACGGCTGATCAATGTCTCTCTCTGAAAAAAAAAAAAAAGCTTGTAGGCAGAGACGGAGGTGAGAAGGGATCGGAAGATCCCCCCCCACCATCGCTCTGCCTGCCAGGCTGCACGGGGAGCCGAACAGGCAGCACGGAGAAACCTCCGTGCTGCCTGTTCGGCTCCCCGTGCAGTGTGCCGACACGGAAGTGCCGACAGGTCACGTGACCGGCGTGCTGACGTCATACGCGTGCCGGGTCACGTGACCTATCGGCACAACCACCTGTGAGACGAACAGGCAGCATGGAGAAGACCATGCTGCCTGCCACTAGCCACCAGGGAAAGGTAAGTGCTGGGGACTGGGGAGATTGGGGGAAAGTACTGGGGAAAGAGGCAGGGGCTTATTAATGATAAGGTAACACTGACATATTATTGGGCAAATTAGCTGGGGAATATTAATGGCAACTAACACTGGTATATTACTGGGCAAATTGGCTGGGGCATATAAAATGGCAAATAACTGGCATATTACTGGGCAAATTGGCAGGGGCATATAAAATGGCAAATAACTGGCATATTACTGAGCAAATTAGCTGGGGCATATAAAATGGCAAATAACTGGCATACTACTGGGCAAATTGGCAGGGGATATTAAATGGCAAATAACTGGCATATTACTGGGCAAATTGGCAGGGGATATTAAATGGCAAATAACTGGTATATTACTGGGCAAATTGGCAGGGGATATTAAATGGCAAATAACTGGTATATTACTGGGCAAATTGGCTGGGGCATATAAAATGGCAAATAACACTGGCATATTACTGGGCAAATTGGCAGGGGCATATTAAATAGCAAATAACACTGGCATATTACTGGGAAAATTGGCAGGGGCATATTAAATGGCAAATAACATTGGCATATTATTGGGAATATTGGCAGGGGCAAATTAAATGGCAAAAAACACTGGCATATTACTGGGAAAATTGGCAGGGGCATATTAAATGGCAAATAACATTGGCATATTATTGGGAAAATTGGCAGGGACATATTAAATGGCAAATAACACTGGCATATTACTGGGAAAATTGGCAGGGACATATTAAATGGCAAATAACATTGGCATATTATTGGGAATATTGGCAGGGGCAAATTAAATGGCAAAAAACACTGGCATATTACTGGGAAAATTGGCAGGGGCATATTAAATGGCAAATAACATTGGCATATTATTGGGAAAATTGGCAGGGACATATTAAATGGCAAATAACACTGGCATATTACTGGGAAAATTGGCAGGGACATATTAAATGGCAAATAACATTGGCATATTATTGGGAATATTGGCAGGGGCAAATTAAATGGCAAAAAACACTGGCATATTACTGGGAAAATTGGCAGGGGCATATTAAATGGCAAATAACATTGGCATATTATTGGGAAAATTGGCAGGGACATATTAAATGGCAAATAACACTGGCATATTACTGGGAAAATTGGTAGGGGCATATTAAATGGCAAATAACACTGGAATATTATTGGGCAAATTGGCTGGGGCATATTAAATGGCATATAACACTGGCATATTATTGGGCAAATTGGCCGAGAGAACCATGCATGGGAAGGGAGAAGAGAGAGACATAAATGGAATGGTAGAGGAGAGACAGACAGACATGGGTTCGCAGAGGAGAGACAGACAAATATGGGATGGCAGAGGAGAGACAGACAAATATGGGATGGCAGAGGAGAGACAGACAGATATGGGATGGCAGTGGAGAGACAGACAGATATGGGAAGGGTTAGTTGTGTTCCTGACATATATTTCAGCATCTTGTGTTGTTGTTTTTTTTCATCTGGCCTTCAGATATGAAAGGCAGAGTGATTTTACTACTGTTTAGAATTGTCATTCAAATCGTTTGCAATAAAGTTTGCATAAAATAGTTCATTTGTACTTCATTTTAACTGTCAGGCAAAATGGTCGGCCCTCACGCATGTTCACTTCATCAAGTCTGGCCCTCTTTGAAAAAAGTTTGGACACCACTGCTTTAGATGTTCTGTTGACTTCTTATTTTTCTTATTGTTTTCATAGCTGTCTGAAAGTATACACATTCTGGCACTACACATTATTCCCTTGTTTTCATGTTATAATGTCTGCATTGCTATAACAATGCTGTACAGATATATTTTATTCATTATTCAGTAATTGCATAAGCACTGGCTCCTGATGTGCTTAATATTTAAGAATGGTGAGTTGCCTGTCCTGACCTTCAAGTACTCTCTTGGATGCATCATTGAAAATATTGATTGCAGAATCCTGGCATCAAATTTGCTTTGTATATTACTTACTAGTGCTCTTTATTCTTGTAAGCTTGTACTAAAATCATTCTGAAATCAATTACCATTTGAGATCTTAAATGTTTCTGGTATCCTACTTTTTAGGTTCTTGACTTAAGATAATTGTGGGAACCTTACATTTGTAGTTGCCATTAGTTATTTGTTAGTGCTGAATGTGTCTTGTTGGCAATGCATGTATTGCTCTAAGTTTATGTATGTATATACTGCTTTAATCAAGACATAAAGATTCATGCCTATCTGTTCTACGGAAAGGCATCGCAGTCACAAACTGGAAATGGATTACACACGCTTTATGTGCACTATGCGCAATGCAGAACTTTGCTTTAGGTGCTCATGAGCAGTAACTCCTGATTATTAGTTATGCATTGGTACATATGGTGATAGTTCTCTGACTGTGGTATTTGTTCGAGCTCTGGTTTTATAACAAAATAATTGCAAACATTGGAACTTCTGGTTTTTTTGCACTCTGAGAAACTGACTATTTCTGTTGTGTTGATTACATTCTCATCATGGAAAATGGATAAATGAATAAGTTCTGACTTTAACATAAATACAGGCAGAACATGCATGGCCTATAATTATAGAATTATGTATGTTTCCCTACTGTTTGTCATCATTTTTTTATTAAAGCCTGTGTATCTGAATAAAATAGAATACACTTTACACTTTAATAAGCAGTTCTCAGAACACACTTTTTTTTTTTGTTGTTGTATGAACCATCATCAGATATTCAGCTTCTCACTTTGCAGTGTAATCTGTTTTAACGGTGTATTTTGTAAATTCTATTCAGACAATCCTATTAACTTATAAAGAGTTGGGAAACCTATTCTCATTGTCCTAATTGATAATCAATTTTTCTGACAATTAACTTTTTATGCCTTCGCGAATACTCACTAATTTTGTTACAAAAAAAATGTTTGGCTTGCTTAAAATGGTAAAATTGACATATATGTTTGTTTATAGTGTTTTTGAAGTTTTATCATGGGTTTTTAATTCTTGGCATTGAAATGTTTTCTTAATGCAGTAATTGACAACAATTAAAAATCCCTACTCCTGGCTTCTTCGATTCTTGTTTTATGTTGAATTCTTTGGAAGTATCATTTTCTTGCTCCTGAATTGGGCAGTTTGGCTCCTAAAGTCTTCGAATATTTCTCAAGCCTTTCCTTTGTATCCCATGTTTAGTAGGCTTATTATATTCCTTGTGGGTTGTTAAAACCCCTATGATAACACAGAATGCCCTATTTATAATATGCTGCTCTGCAGAACTTGGCTGACCCCAAATAAGTGGAATTCAGTAAGTGCTTGGTTTGTAAGAACTACACTGTTAGGATATGGGTCATTGTTCTTTAAGGGGTTAAACTGGTTTGTTTACATATTTAAAGAGATTTTATATCCAATTTTTGTTTTGATGTATGTGTTAATTCTAAAAAAGATCTACATGTTTATCACTAAATATAACTTGAATGTTGAATATTTTAGGATTGTCTGCCCTTTAGTTCATACACTAACTTTTATACAAACATATGCATATTTGGATACTATCAATGTTCATAATATTTAGTATTATCATGATTCACATCAGGGCTTTTTAGGAGCCAGCAAAAAAAATCTAGGAGCCAGACAACGGCACATATGCACAATCACGCAAACACACACACACACATATATATATATATATATATATATATATATATATATATATATATATATATATATATATATATATATAATATATAATATATACACACACACACACACAGACCTGTACACACAAACATACAGAGACAGCCACTGACATAGACAGACAGACAGACAGACCGAGACGGCTACTGACAGCCAGACAGATTTAAGAGGAGGGCAACACGATGGGACAGTCTGTGCAGCTGCAGACTTTCAGCTCCTCCCCCTTGCGCATCGCTCTTTAGTGTTTGAATGCCGATTCAAACACTAAAGAGCGATGTGCAAGGGGGCGGCGCTGGCAGTCTGCAGATGCATCGTGCTGCGCTCCTCTTACATAAAAATAAAAAAATATCATCTGTCCCAGCGGTGAGGGGCGCGCAGGGTACATGGTAGTACCCGGGCACCAAGTCTCATTTCATGGTCGCCATGACGATAGTGACGATTGACAGTGATATATTTACGTGATCATAACATTATTATTATCATTATTATTATTGCTCGTGAATGACGGGGTTCGACAAAACCTCCTAGGTTCCATGTTGCCGGCGCCTAATGTTTTTTGATGTCTTTACATAAAATCCTATGGAAATACCAGCTGCTTTGCTCCTAAACATTTGTCAAGTCCTGGGCACACAGACACTTTTCAAGCTAATGTATGAATGGGAAAATGAAGATTGCACGTACTTTCCAGTTATATGATTTAGCATCTGTATTTGAGGTTAGACCCTGCTTCCAATTTACTCCCAAAGGCTCATGCCATACTCTGCATCGCAAGCTATATTGCTCTTACTCATCAATTACCCTGTGTGCGCTATGGCAGGTGTTAATGTTTTTTTTTTTTTTCTGTTCTGTTTTTTTACCCTTCTACTGGAACAAAATTACATACATTAAATATATACGCCAACACTTTGCCTGAATCACTCAAGTAGTCTGGCGGCATCAAACACACTCAGATTGGAAAGTACTAATATAGGCCTATGTGTTAATGTGTTGGGTTTTTTTTTTGTTTTTTTTTTGCATGGTTTGTGTTAACCAGGGACTTCATACTCAGAGGTGGATCACTTTGCTATTTCTTGATTTTTCTTTTTTTTTGTTAGGAATAGTAGTGCTCATTTTCATGGTATCATGTTTATTCTGTTCAATAGACTGAGAGTTTGCAGCAATTTTGGGTGATTTTTTTTTTTCTATAAGGTTTTGTTGAATACAATACAAAATGTATCTCATGTGACATTGTAACAGTATTTCTGTGTCTCTTGAATACATCACTATATGAAGTGTGTAATGCATTTGTATCATTTCAGACGTGCTGATGTTCGGTTAACTGTTGAAACACATTCCTCTTCAAATCCTGTACATAAAAAGGTAAGTATTCCCATTATTTATTGCAGATGGCTGAAGAAAATTGAGTTTGCTTATATGCTTAATACATCTGACTGAAACAAACAGAATAGTCCATGGCTTTACAAATATAATTCTAGCATAGCACATGCAGCACCAACACACACAAAACACCCATTGGATGCATCAGACACTCAAAGAGTACGTTCCAGACACACCCACAGCACTGGTCAGCACCCATAACACACAGAGCAACTGCCAGGCAAATGAGTGCAGGCATTTGTTCTCTTCTTCTCCTTCATACTGTATATTATATAGTCATATATGTAAGTTTTCTATATACAATATAAATGCCTCTCAGCACTCATTAAATACAGAAATATCAATGCAAATACTTAATAGAGCAAATACATAACTTTTACTGTGATGCAGATGTATGTAAATAATCGTTGTGAACCTGCCGTTGGCGCATCAGAACTGCACACAAGCCACTGTATCTTATGTAAGTGGTAGTGTCACGTTAAAGGTGCTGGACACTGGATAAAATGTTGAGTGTGTGGAATCTGCAACTTGTGGCAAAATCCCGAAACATTTTTGGATAACAGATCATTTTGGATATCGGATGTCAACTGTATGTATGTATGTGTGTGTGTGTGTGTATATATGTGTGTGTGTGTGTGTGTATATGTATGTGTGTGTATATATATATATATATATATATATATATATATATATATATATATAAAATAACATATGTATTAATGTTTTGAAATGTTGGAAATGTAATCAATTGAAAAATTATATAAGGGAGTGTATTTTTGTGAACTTATTTTTTAATCATTTTGATATAAACTTGAGTTTGTTTGGTTTTTTTTTTCCGTGCAGACACAGTGGACTAAATTGTCCCTTTAAATGCATTCTCCTTTGTGTAAATACATTTTAATATTGTCCTGCTTCAATGACCAATGGTTTATCTGATTTGTATTTTAGGACCTAATTGTTCGTCTGTCTGATGATACAGATCCATTTTTCCTATATAATCTTACTCTAGGAGAAGAAGATTTTCAAAGGTAATTTCTATACCTTCACATCACTTTTCCTCATAAAATGAGCAATATCAAGGGTGTGGTATTAACAGCTCAAGTGCTATCACTTAGCGTTTTATAAGCTTCTGGACCAATAACACAAATGCATAGAAACAGACATACCCATGCTTAAAGGAGTAATAAACACCTACATTTTTATTTCTGGGTTTAGTGAGATATAAAGCATGATCTGCCCAGCGTTTTTAGTGATTTATACAAATCGCTTGGCTTCTTGCCTCATGCTTCTGCACAGTCTCAGGATATTAATTCTGTGAAGGAGATACTCAATATGAATACTTCAACTTATAATGCTGTATCATGATCTTGTGGAATGTACAATTTTAAAGTGAAACCTTCTAACTATATTGCTTCTTTATATCAAATGTATCCCCTTGTTATTTAACATAAACGTATATGTAATTTTATTTTATTTTTTTCATTTTTACAATGTGTTTTTTTTTTTATTGTCCTATTTTAGCTTAAAGAACCAACAAGGGCTATTAGTAGAGTTTTCTGCATTTCCACAGAGATTTATCGACCTATTGGAACAATGCATTTTTGAGCAAGGCAAGGCAATCCCCAGGTACAAATTTTTCTTTTTATACTTTTTGTTATGTACATGTTGGAAATGTTGAAAGTTTGATTCAGGCCTCAGGTTCTGTGGCTGTTTAAATTATCACAGTATTATTATTATTGTTATTATTATTACAATTTGATACAGTGGAATATTCATATGTAAATAAAATATGTACACATAAATATATAATTGTTATATTATAACTTTTTTATATATTGATTTCTTTTTCATTAATTTTTTTTTCTTTATACAAATACACATATTTTATTTGTTCATATGAAATCATTAAGACAAAATATATTAAGCTGCTTTTACTTTATGTGCCGATATTCTTTTACGATTGACAGTGACATTTAATCAGCTTCATTAGAAGAAATGGACTATCCTAATTCTTGTCAGAGCTGCTTGTATATTGCATATTTGCTTTAATGTCTCAATACGACACCGTAGATCTATGAATGATTTATTGGAAGCAACAAAAAGTGCAAAAATGTATAGACCTGGCATGATCAATTTTAATCTTTAAATAATTTAATGCCAAAAATGTGCCAGATCCATGTTGTCAGTGGTGTTCATTTTGGACAAACTTTGTCAATGGAGCATGAGTCAACTATGGCTTGCAGTAGTTGAGAGATCAGGGGAGCTACGGTTTGACCTCCTCTCTCCTTTTTTGTGAAAAGGAGGATTAGATCAGTTCGTCTGTCTCTCACATTGAATGGAACCTCTGAATGAGACAGGTATTGTGAGGGAGGTCTGTGCTGAAGCACAATTCACCACCTTCAACCAACAGGCATGAGGAATCTCCAGCCCATGTCTCTGGCAGTGAAAGCTATACTATAACTATTGTGTACTGCATGTACCTTCATACTTAACCAGC
Source organism: Pelodytes ibericus (assembly GCA_036172795.1). NCBI lineage: Eukaryota > Metazoa > Chordata > Amphibia > Anura > Pelodytidae > Pelodytes > Pelodytes ibericus. The sequence continues at coordinate 96,012,283 of CM069860.1, forward strand.
CAAACACCTTACTTCATGTGAATGCTCCGATTGTTATGGGCTAGGATTTTCACATGATACTTTGCCTTTTATACCATTATATCAGTTTGCTCACTTTTGGTTATGAATCTATAAAGCAAAACTGTAATATTTCTAAAGCAGTTCCACCTGTAGTAAAACTACACAAGTACACAACCTCATTTTATTTTCTGTGATAGATGAGCAGGTCTTTTTTAAATACCAATTTTGTAAGTAGATCTCTGTTTTGGAATTCTTTCTAACAAAGCCACATGTGAAAATTAGTGGTGTTAAATTCAACTGCATTTTTGGAAAGTGTTCTGACCTATTTTTAAAAGTAATCAAGATTTGTTATTTTTATAAAACAAGGTGTTGATCTGGAGTACAAGATGTTGTTTTGCTTAGCTTATTCGAATGATCAGCTGGAAAATTGCAGGCTTACTTGATTCTGCACAGGGTCACAAGTCCTTGAAAGATTACACCTCAAATGTTTTAACATCTTAGGAAAAAAGAATGCATGTGGTTGTAAACAGGTTATTGTAATGTTTGATAAGATACAAGAAATGACACCTACCGTGTGCACATCTTTGATAGTATACACTGTTTTAGCTGATACAGACGAACTAGCTCTGTTTCGGTTGCCTACAAAATTGGAAAAGTTTTGGGATTTTGTTTATTATGGGAAGTCATTTTTAGAAATCCTTGACTGAAAGGGCTTTAGACATTTATTTGAAGACATACAGAAATTGATTGCTTTGCTTTTGAACATTCATGCTGTGCTAGGAAGAGGATTATACCAACTGCCTGCTGTTTTGGTCAAATAGAGGATGCTCAAAGACTGGGAAGGATATCTTGATTTAAACCAAATCATATTTTACTATTATGTTCGACAAATTAGTATGTCTTGCATATTTATTATTATATTTTTATTTTCACAGGTTTTTACTGCAGCTGTTAACATCTTCAAGTGCACCGGACTGTATGCCTGCAAGCTTAAATATAATTGAAACAAATCCATTCAAGCACCTAATTCACCTTTCCCTAAGACTTTTAGCAGGAAATGACAGTGATGTAAAGAAATATCTTGCCACTTGCATAAAAAATTTAAAGGTTAGTGATTCCAATAGCTTGACTTTCAAACTTTTCATTGATCTAATTATTTTTTGTTGAACTAATTAATGGTATCTCAAATATACAAGGTTCTATGTTGTGAATAAATAAATACAAAAAACCTGTAATATATTAATGTTATATATTAAAATAATGTACATGGGAGTGTAAATGAAAAAACAAAACATATTGCCCATGAGAACCGTGAGACATGTGGAAGAGCTAATGCAGACACTGTTTCTGGACCTGCTCTGCCTTTAAACATTTTAGTCGCCCACCCTAAGTTATTAAGCAGATGGGAATACCCATACAATCAATTACCCATTAATGGCTATTCTGGGTATTATTAATATTCAATACGCAAGCAAGAAAAGCAGACTCCATGTATTCCTGGCAGCAGCTCGGAAATCAACACTCCATGAATGGGTCCAACCCTCACCAACTGAACTTGCTCTCCTTAAAACCAAAGTATATTATATAATGAGGATGGGTTGGTTGGAAGCAAGCCTACAAAAAGAAAGGAAGATTAAATCTTTCTTTACCCTGTGGTTAAGTTTTAGAGACTCCTTTAATCACCCTGTAATGGTCAAGATTGGAGACACTTTCCAATGCAATGTATTCAGGCATGATATTAAATGAACCTCCAATACACCTTCCCCACTGACCTTGATAGTTGCAGAATCGTATGTTTAACTCACACCTCTACAATGACAATACAGGGGGGAATTGTGGCGGCACAAATTACCGGATACAACATTTTTTTTTGTTGAAATTTCAAGATTTTATTATTTCTCTGAATTCATTATGAGATTGGTCGAGTTGCTTACTGTTTATTTTTCTACATTTGTTTGCTTGCTATATCTTAATCAATTTTTCTTTTAATACGACCTGAAAAGTAAAAATGGTGAGAATGGTGGGCTTCTCAGGAAGAGCAAAAATTTGAAGAAACCACTGTTGTACTCCGCATGAGTGGCCAAAATCGTAACTGATCAAAAAGCAAGCACTTAGTAACTGTAAAAAACAAAACAAAAGCCAGAACACCTACTACAGGTACTACTCATCTCAATTTACAAACAATTCTTTCCATTATTAAAGACCATGTTCCTTAAGTTTATACGGAAAGATTCTAGTCCTAGACAATGCTAGGATAGTTATATTTATTTGGTTACACCATGATTTAGGGGTGGAATCGGCTTACTCGATATCCAGAAATATCTCAAAGCCATTCACCTCTGTAGAATTGCATAATGGTCCCAACTAGCCCCCAACTATGGATCGCCATAGAGCAATGGTATCTATCTGCCCACATACCCATAACAACATGACTCAAATGATGCTTCTGCATGACCCCCTAATAACCCTACAATACCCGCCACTTTGACGGTATGGACAAAATTATGCCTCACATATAGCCATTTGGCATCCTAATCGATGTTAACCTCCCTCAAACATAACCTGGACTTTCCTCCAGGCCACCCCTATAAGCAGTCTAAATACTTTTTCCCACAGACATCACTTGCTTATATCACCTAAAACGCAAGAAACTGCATATAAGCTGTTAACACAGTAGTACTTAGTGCCCAGAGACCTGCACCGTATTTTCAAATTAAATTCCCCTTTTGTGTTAGAGATGTGGCACAACGCTGGGTACATACATCTGGTGGGACTTGACCCATCTGGTGGGAGATGACCAAAACTCTTTACAGGAGTTTTGGTCATCTGCACGACACAAAAAGTGGCTGATGCAAATTTCAGGTCTGACTCGGCTTCTACACCACAATCATAAACCCATTGGAAATTAAAAGCGATCCCTCACAATACACCAACTAAATTCTGCAAGATTTCAACATGCTGAAGGAAAACCACCCCGACAACTTTTAAAAGCTGGATGGTTTCGGTGGATTCTGTCCAGGCAGTGGAGGGCATGATCCAAACCTCACTTTATAAGGGTCTAGCCCACAACCTTACATGTCAACTCTGTTTAGACTTCTTGAAATCCCCGGTCTGCCTCACTATGTGAGAACATAGATTTAAGGACCCATAATTCATTGTTGTAAGTGACGCATGGCACATGCCACAAATGTATGTGAAATATATATGTTTATCACTCTGTTTCATGAGTGCTCACGTACCTATCACAGTGCCCCTTAAATATTTTTTATGTACTTACAGCTTACGTGTTGATATTTTACTTGTTATATTACCTTATCCCTACCTCCCTCTGATCTTCTCTCTTTTCTTTGCCCCCCTTCCCCCACTTTTTTGGGGGGGTTATCCTCCCTTTCCCCTTCCTTTTACAATGATGACTACAATTTCCACTCACTGAACAGAACTTAAGAGCCAGAACAATAAATGGCGCTATCATTTAACCTCCCTTGTGTATGGGTCGATTACTATTGTATATAATGCAATTTATTTATAACCTACCGCTGAGTGTTTATACATTTTTCTTTCTACTTAACCATTCTAATATGTGTTTTTGTATAGCTCTGAAAAAAAAAAATAATCAAATGTCTTAAACTAAAAAAAAAAGCCAGAACAAGGAAGATGTTCAGATCTATAAGAAAAGCCAAAAAAGAGGCAACACATGTTATAAGTGCTTCCAAAGCACACGCAGAATATATTGTTTTTAGATATATAATTGAAAAAGAGAAACGAGGATTAGCTAGATTAAAAACAAAAGAAGGAGGTATGTAGAGGAGGATAAAGTCTAAGGGTTCTTTTTTTTATAAAACATGTTCCCTGGGCACATCTTGAGATAATTAGAGGTCTGAGTACATATGTACGCTCTCTTGAATAATATTCAAACATCAGAAAGATGTATGCCTAATTTTTGTCATGTCAAAAATGAAAAACCATTTCTGAGCTTGTGACAATGCTGCACTAGGAAAATGCAACTTAGGCTGGAGTGGTTATTTCAAAGATCAGCTTGGGATGATGTCCTGGGAGTTCATTTGTCTTGAATGGGTTAAATGACTGTAGTTTTACATTATTCACTTAAACCCATGAGTGTATCTACTAATCTACATGTTTGTGTGCGCATTGACCATTTCACAAACTATATGATCAAGCTAAATTATCGCAAAAATCCTCCAGGACTTCTGCATTTAATTTTATTTGAAGAATAAACAAGCTTCTTCTTGGACAATGATTACATCTGACTTGCAAAGTTAAGCTTCTCTTGAATATTTGATTTGGAAATGTGATCTGTATTTTTCTATATTTCTAGTTGGAGAATTGTTCTTTAAAAGAAAAGCTTCAACAATCTGAAGAGGATCTTTCAAAAAGACTCTGTATAACACAACAGGTAAAGGCCCCATATTGTAGGTGCTTTATGATTGCAAATCACTTTTCAGACAAGTTTTTGACCATGTTTTTTGTTCTTCCGAATTCCAGTAATGTGTCAAAGTTTTTGAAATACTAGGAGAGAGCATGTGCTAAACCCTCCCTCTCCACTGATCTTGTTTAAAAAAAAAAAAAAAGTCATTGTGCTAAATACATTTTCATATTTTAATTAAAAACACCTTGCTTGTGAAATGAACCAGTTAATATACCAGTGGTATGTACCAGTTAAAGGACCATTATTGGCTTAGTATCTCCATTGTAATTGCGTTTTGGTTGGGATTACTATTCAGCGCCAAGCCTAATAGTTCACGAAGACTCTTATTCTGCTGATTGATGTCTTGTATTTGGTACTTCTCTAGTTATCTGTATGTAGGTACTCCACATTAGCTTTTTGCAGCTGAAATGTATACCTGTTTTTCTCACTGTGTGGACACTGCATTTTCTCATCAAAACTGGATTATCAGCATGGACGTGAGTGCCAGTCTTTGTCTATATACCTCACAGAAAAATATTCCCTTAATGACAATTGACGCGTCTGGCACATCATGTGGTGAAATGAGCTTAGAAAGTTATACACTTTCAAAACAAGAAAGTGAAACAATCAAAAACTGGACATTTTCTGTGCTTTTGCATTATGTACGTGTCAGTCTATTTAACTGTATTGCATATGAATTTACCCTTTAAAAATAAGCCCCCATCTTTTCTATGCAAGTCCATATCCTGTCCTTAGCTGGCAGTTTCAGTCAGTTGTTGGAGAGGAGGGCTCAGAGCTGCTGATCACACTGGAAGCAGTAAAAAAAACATCCTGCAGACAACCTATTCCACACACTGCTTCTATTTCACCAGCACAGGAAGTGACTAAATGAAAAAAAAAAAAAACGTTATGCTCAGTGTCTAAACAATCACTGCTATAGTAAAATATTAAAAATGTGAACAAATAACACTAGGTAAAATGCCTGTGCACAAAACACGCAGTAGTCTTCAACTTGCACCAAAGTGAGTTTGGGAACTAAACTGTCCTTTTAACCTCTTCGGGACGCATGGTGCTTGCGTCCCTGACAACGCAAGCACCAGAACAACATTTTTTGTTCCTGGCCACCTGTTACAAGGTGATCGGTAGCCAGGGACACAATGGCAGAGACCGTTTAGGGTCTTAACAGACCCTGTCGGTCCCTGCCAAAAAATCGCGAGACCTTCTGATGTCACAGAGACATGCCCGAACCCGGAAGTTCAGACACTGCACGATTTGGTTAAAATGTAGCCGGTGTTCGCTTTGAGTATCGGCTACATTTTCCCTGTCAGTCTGAGGCCACTCAAGGTGGCCTTATCTGACAGGTGAGATCCCGTGTCAAGTCCTTGCAGCTGGATCTGAGCACAGCTCATCGCGGGAGCTGCGTTGAACTGTTAAACGCAGGACGCTTTGAAGATTTAACAATGCATTTGTTAAATCTTATAATAACAGTACTTTTTTTGTATACATTATATTCTAATTGTGACCTTCCTACACCAGGGTTTTATATATATATATATATATATATATATATATATATATATATATATATATATATATAATGCAGTGCAATCACAATGAAATTATGAGAGGATTAGAATTCCCATCTAGGGTTGGCACCCTGCCAGGATTTTACCAGCAATAGGGTAGAGCAGGAAGTGAGGATCCCAGAAGGTTGATGTCCTGCACGCACTGCATGTATGTGCATGCGTGAAGATGTCACGTGGTGCACGAAGGGGGGAAACTGAACTGTCAACAAGGGAAGTGTGATTGCATAGTGTGGCTCCTGGCTTTGCTGAGGTGAGTCTTGGGTACCATTTGGCTGGTAGGGTAAGTATAAATGCAAAGATAGATATACACACACGCTCACTGTTAAAACTCAATGCAGAACTGAGATCCTCTTGTGGGCGGGACATAATGCCAACTGGGTCCGCCAGTGTCCGCTAAACATGACGTGACTATGGCGGGTATTTTTTTTTTTAAAGAAAAGGTGGCAACCCTATGCCCAGCTACCATTTAAAAAGCACTGAAAAGTTTTCCACATACTCACCTGCACTAATATGGCATCCTCTCTTATTGGTTTACTCATTTAATATAGTATGTCTGCAAAAAAAAAAAGCAGGGAGTTTATGATTTGCTCCACTGATCACTGGTCAGAAATTGGGGTTACTGTCCATTTAAAAGTTTAATTTTTTTTTTTTTTTTTTAATTGCTTCGTGTACTAGTAATGACTGCTGGCCATTGTATGTAACGGAAGATCTTTACAAGAAACGGATGAAATTGAAAATGAAATATATAAAGCAGAAAAAGTGCAGAGGCATAATATATAGACACATGCTTAGGTACTGCAATGTTTAAAGCCTAATTTGTTTTTGTGGCATTTGAAATATTTCTTTTTCCCAGGCTCTCTCAGAGAAGAGTAAAGAACTAGATAAGCTGCAGAATGAATGGACATCTCAAACCTCTTTATTAACCAGCAGGCATACACAGGAAATCACCACGGAAAGGGAGAAGGCCTTACAGGTTTGATGAAATTAATGTGTCATTTGTTTTATTCCTCTTTTTAAAAGGCAATTCAGGGTGAGAGAGGAGGAAAAGAAAAAGAAAAATCTGTTCAGTCTGGAGTTGTTATACATGCACAATATGCATTGCGATGCTGTCTCTCCAAGCTCTTTGTAGTAGTAAAATCAAAGCTTGTGTCACTGGAGTTTCACTAATGGGCCATCACATGTCTATATCAAATTTCAGACAGTCAGCGTAGAACAGAAGTCTATGTAGAATGGTATGAAATCACATCTCATGCAGGTTAGCTTCATTACTGAACTTTATCACGGTTACTGAAATCCTTAGACGGACTTTATTCTCAATAATATGTACAATGAGAAGGAAGAGCATTAAAGTGAGTTGGCAGAATTTCCAACACCGTAGAAATGCATAGATGTACGAATATTTTGTTTATGTACAGCATTAGTGAGGAATCACATGTTGACCATAGGAAAGACGTGTGTAATTTGTAGCAGTAGTACAAAAGCAGTCTAAAAACTGTTTAAACCTACTTTATTCAAACAAAACTGCTCATTGATATGGCTAGTAAAGGTATATGTAGTTAAGTCAGTTTGGCAGCATCACATTCTTTATGGTAGTAATTCATTGGCATGTTGTTCCATGATTTTCATAACTGGGATATATTTGCAATTTTTAAAATGCTTTTCCTTTTCTGTGTTTAATTCTGTTAGCATCTCACCCATATGTATTAATAGATTTTAATACTGCAAGACATCTTTAAGCTACAAAGTGTGTTTACAGTGTTTAAATGTGTGTGTTTGTGTATATATAAAAATATATAAGTTGCATATGTAAATTGTCAATCCAACTAAGAAATCTCTGGGGTTTTTTTCCATAAAAGTGAGAATTGCAGGGGATTGAGAAGGGAATTACAAATGTAAGGCCAATGCAGCTGAATGGGAGAATTCTTCAAACTTGGTCACTTTGGCCTTAAGTTTGAAATTCCCGTATGAATTCCCTGCAGTTTCTGTTTCATGAATAAAGCTCTTTAGTGTGAAAAATAAATATCTTTTTGATAGATTCAAACTCGATACCAGCTTCAGTATGAACAACAAAAGAAGGAGTTAGAGACTTCAAGCAGCAGGACAATACAGCACTTGGAAGCTAGAGTATCTGAACTGGAAGCAATCAATAAGGATCTTACAGAGAGAAAATATAAGTCTGAGTCATGTATACGAGAGCTTAAAGGCAAACTCACCGGAATGGAAGAGGTATGAAGTTACGCAAGCTGAAGCTTGAACAATGTATTTCATTTGATTTTCAATTTTACTATGGATGGATGACAAAACTGGTTCATGTTGGAGAGAAGGAGAGCGAGCATCTCAAGTGAAGAGTATGTAGTTATGTTTTTAAAAGCAGATGTACATTATTGATAAAACAGATTTTAGGACTAAATATTACAAATAGACAGAATGGCACTTATCCATTTGTGTACCTCAATCAATATTGCTTTCAATTATAAAAAGAGTACCCCAATGTATTAGTTGTTTTTTCTAAAGCAGATATTCGCATTGCCACCTATTTTTACATGCAGAGTGCATAGAGTATTAGTACAGCTTGGGCAGACATGGTGACTAGGGTTGCCACCTTTTTCTTAAAGAGAAGAAAAATACCAGGCTTGATATTGCCTGCATAGACCTAACATTGGACTCCAGCTAATGTTTTACCGGCCTGTAAATGACTAGCTGGTGACACTACTATTACAATAAAAAAGTTTTTGTTTTCACTGCAATAAAAAAAAAATCTTTTTAATAAAAGTAAAATAAACACTGATTAGCTAGAAGCTATCAATGCTAATGTAGTCGTGTCTTTACCTCTTGAGAGAGTAACTGTGTAATAAACCTTTTCTATCTAGTTTACCATATGTTAATGTCTAATTGCTCTATTTTTCTAACCTCTTCCTGCTTTAGTGTGCATTTAAGTAAACAAAAATCACCAGTACACATTTCATGTGAAATGGTAAGCAAGAATGTGATAGTTTTTGTCTTTTGAAGGAGTGTCATAGAACAAAACAGGAGGTAACATCCCTCCGGAAGGAGAACGCAACTCTGGATTCCGAATGCCATGAGAAAGAGAAACTCATAAACCAGTTCAAGACCAGAACAGCTGTGCTAGAGCAGGAAGTAAAAGATAAAGAGCACGTTCTTGTTCGAAGTGTAGATGCATGTGAAAGTGCTCAGGAACATAAGGTTGGTGTTCTTTTACAATGTCAAACTTGTTTGGAAGGAAATGGTAACTGGTAGATCTAAATATGCAATTGAAATGCTTGTTGCAGAAAGTGCTTGTTTTACTGCTTGGCATTTGCACAATAAAAGCAGAATTTATGACCAGGTAAATTACCAATTTCATACGCTTTCTTTCTTGCATCTGTTTATAATGAATCCATTTTTTATGTAATTGCATTTTCCCCCTAGAAAAAGCTAGAAGAATCTCTGGAACACAAACGGCTGCAAACTGGAAAGCTGGAAGCAACCGTGAAATCCCTGTCTGAGGAACTTATAAAAGTAACTAATATTTAGTGTCTGTCTTGTACGTACATTGTGACGCCTGTAACATCCTAACCAATTGCAATGTTCCCACAGGCTAATGAGATTATCAAAAAGCTGCAAATGGACATGAAGAAATTAATGGAGAAAATAAAACTGAAAAATGCAGTGACCATGCAGCAAGAAAAGCTTTTGGGGGAAAAGGACCAATCTTTGCAGAATGAGAAATCGGAGTTGATCAGTTTGAAGCATACATTGAAAACAAAAGAAGAAGAGGTAATGCAAATCCCCATGTAGCATTTGGAATTTAACCAGAGATGTGCAAATGAGGTGGCTGAGGAGGATCCATTGAATGTAGGTCCTGAGCTACAACTCCTCACAAGTGCTCTCTGAGCATGTACATTTGTAGATTTGAAATTTGGTGTGACTTTTCTGAAGTGACCTTTTTTCCTTCTTCCTTGAAGTAAGTACATCCAAGTGTCTCCTGGGTTTCTAGTCCATAAAATAACCAAAGGGAAAAAATAGATAGTTCAATGCAATACTCTTCAAAGAGCAATATCATGCAAGAAAGCGACAGTGAGGAGTTGAATTATCAGATTTTTAATTCTATCCATTTAACCCTTTGTGTACCTGAGTTGTGCACTTAAAATGTTGGGCATTGTTCATTTTAAAGGAACCAGCCCCTCCTACTTTTATACCTGACCGTTGGCTCAGTTGTGTCGCCGACACAAATGAGCCAAGGGGCCGAATGCATCCAAATTGCATTGCTGCAACGGCCTGTCCCAATCAGTGAACGGTGCGTGCGCACGTGCAAACAAGTGCACATGCATTTGCAGTTTGAGGCTTTTAAAATACAGCAGAATTAATGGGAATTACATTTCCCATAATTCTCCGGTGGTGGTAGATGTGCACGCGATACACGGTTTTCCATCCAGCTGCTTCCAAATTGCATTGAAGACACAGGTGGCAGAAATGCAATTTGGATGTAACATTGCAAGGGGCTGGGGACTCTATGAATGAAATCAAGTTTTAAAGTCCCTTTAAGAGAGTAAGCTTTGTAAACTTGAAAGCGGGAGACATTGGGAGATTTTGTTTCAGTAGCATTGGCCAAAAAGTGTGGAGGCTCAGAAGAGAACCAATGGATCATTTGCTTTGATTGATCAAACAAAATAATGTGCTGTTTTCTAGTAAACTTTGCAAAGCTGTTCAAATTTTATTTAACTTTGATGTCTGATATTATTTTAACTTTGATGGTGTGCTCTTCCATTCCAGTTTATACTGTTTTTTTTTTTTTTTTATCTGCATTACCATATTTTAACACTATTTCTGGTTGTACAGTGCCATATCATCTGGTGTTTAAAATCAGCCATGTTAAAAAGGAACATAATGTACTTATTGTTAAAAGCAATGTATTAAGTTATTTGTTTACTACAATGGTACAAAATATCAGTGTGGATCCTTTGCATTGTTTAAGTACTTTATATTTAATTGACCCTATAAACAACCCATCCATTCTACACCTACTATTTGTTTGTTACTATAATTGTGTGTGATATTTTATTCCTCCCGATAAATCAGTTGGTTGAAATGCTTTAATCTCCTCAAAATATTAGATCATTTAAAAATAGCCACATCTACATAATTGAAAAGTGCCATAAAAATACATTTTTACATTCTATTTTGAACATTATAAGTGGTCCACTCACATGTACTTTTTTTTAGGTGTTAAAGTTACAAGAGCAGCTGGACAAAACTACTGAGAAATTGGAAGAGAGTAAACAACTGCTAAAGACTAATGAAAATGGTTAGTGGTGTTACAGCATTATTTTCAGTTAAGTAAGACTAGGTGGAAATTGATGCTATTGACTTGTGCATCTAACTACAATTTACCTTGCGCTACCTAAATTGTTGGCGCCATATAAATAAACATTAATGTAATACAGACTATAGCCTTCTGGACAGCAGTCATGCACTATTATTTTTCCTTTCAGTTCCATTCTAATGACTCTCCCTTCCCTCCCCCATAACCAGCATGGTCAGAAAAAAAACTTCCCGATTTTATGGTCTGTTGCTTCCTGGATGCACTTCAGTTAGAAATTAAACGAGCATGCATTTTATCCCTTGCTGTGCCAGGCAAAGTTGTTGCTTGTGTAGCTTGCAAATCTCACTATGTCCTTTTGCGTTGAGTTGACATTTTATCTTGGTATTTACAATCCATCGAGCTGCCTAATTGATCTTGAAGAAAGTATTCCATCACGCCAGTCTTCCCTACGTTCCTCTACACTAAGAAAAGCGGCTTGTTTATGACTCTGTAATATGTATTTCGGAAATGCCGACATTTACGTGTATGTGGGTTACCAGTGACAAATATATATATATGGGTTTATTTTCTTTCTGAATTTCTTTTGATCACAAAAAATGAAGTCTCTACATAATATGCATCGTATTAAAAAACATGCACTAAAACATAAAATGAAGTTCAGTCAGAGCTCAAATGTTCCATACTGTCCAGATTGAGGGGACTATGGTCTAGTTTTACCTAATTTCTCAAAATAAACTTTTTTCTATTTTTGTACTCATTGCAGTCCTCCCTGTTACTATAGACCTAATTTTATACCCCATAATCTATTTGAGGTCTAGTTAGCACCCTATCCCCCTGGTTTATGTTTTGGGGGGGGGGGGGGGGGGGAGCACAGTTGACTCACAACAGACTGATCCAGTTAATACCTTTTTTGCATAGTGCACAATTAAAAAGGTAGTTTTAATGAAGTAGAAGTGGTCTAATGCCTAATTAGACAAAGAATTGTTTAACCCAGTGTTTATAGTATATTTTTATTCTTACTAGGGTCTTCAACAGAAAATAATCAGCTAGTTGCATGTTTATGGTATTCTTTTTTTTTTGTTCTTTCTATTTCATGTAATGCAATGAGATCATTTTATTGAGTGTTTGTTAGACAGAAGCACCATATTTTAATGCTAATAATGAGACATTATCCAATTAATCTCTAAATTCATGTAGTGATTTCTTGGCTTAACAAGCAACTGAACGAAAACAAAATTGCATCTTTACAAGGGGCGCAAGTGTTGTACGAAATGCCTGGTTCGGTTAAGGCTGTCAGTGCTTCTTCAAACCATGGAGTCATGCAAAATAGCCAGGTAAGATTTTATTTATTTCCATCGAAAGAAACATGTATTTTATTTTTGTGTGTGTGAAGATAAAAGATTTGCTCCTACTGTTGAAGAATGTCAAGTATCAATCAGCAACCAAATTCTTCATATGCAGGATTCTGTTTCTTTGTCATAAATGGATTTTTATGGCTTTTGTGTTGTCGACCACTTTGTGCTTTATTTGATTGTCCTAATGTGCATAGCTTTCATTTTCTTGATGTATATCTCATACAGTAGAATGGAACTGAATATCAAATGCAAGGTTTCTTTATATAGCTCTCACATAATGGGCAATCACAGACCGCAAAATTGAAGTACCAGCGTAATCATTTCTTTCCTTGTCATTGGTAGACAATCGAAGCAAAGTTCTATGGTAGATAAAGGCGAGTGCCCACCTACCTTTTGGTAGCAGCAGCTAGGCATGTTCCGATGTACCAATTTAATTTCTTAATTCCTAATATTCTTTTACCCTTTATTATAACTGTAGTTATTTGTGTCACATCAGTATTTCCCAATACAGGTATTCTTCTTTGGTCTTAGCAGTTCACGATTTTCTGAAATGTTTAGCAGGTCTAAATACTGCTTTTTTACTCTGAACTGACATAAGTGGACTTTTGTTGGTCTGTAGGAAAACTAAAAATCTCTGGTGCTGGGGGGAGTTATTTGCAGTGTTTTTTTTTTTCTTTTTATCCATATGGATGAAGAGTGGAAAGAAATTAATATTATTTTTATGAAGCAGAAAGTAAAAAGAAAGATAGTCTTTCCTTTTACCTTCTGCGTCATTAAAATAGAGAGGAACTCAAAATATTAAGTGGAATATTTGAGAGTCAACAGTACAGATCATGCAGCCATGTGCATATATAAATGGAATATGTTAATTGCATATAGAAAGAAAATTCTGACCATATTTAGACAGCATCGTATGGTTCTCAAAGTTCTGTGATTTCTCTATTTTAATGAAAACACTAGCAAATTAACATATATTGGCCTTCTTCGCCTGTGCCATTGCTCTTTTAAAGATCAGCTGCAAAGTCAGATTGACTAAGCTTTTTGTAATTAGTGTGTTTTTTTTAATGTTAAGATCAATGACCTCTCCAATCAAGTAAAGTGCACCTTAGATTTTTCGAGTCAGTGAGCTGAATGTAAGAAGTGTTTGCCATATTCAGAAATATGCATAAAAAGAACCCTCATACCAGCTTGCAAGTCATCAAATATTCATTTTATAACTTCTTCCAGCATTTTGTTTTCAGAAGTATCAAACAGGATATTACTGTACAGCATATAATTTGAGAAAAATATGATCAGCTAGCCTATCCAGGTGCCTCATTACCTAAACATCAGAATGACTTAAGCTAAGATTAGACAACCTCTTTTTAATTTGTCGTTGACATAAAGAATTGCACATTTGTATCTCCAAGTGTTCTGTTGCTTATGTGTGTTTCGTAAAATATTTAGGTGCAGTAGCATCCAAGCTACTGTATAGGTAACAAGACTTATTTGCATCCTCTCATTCAGCTTAATAAAGTTAGAGCCCTTGGTGGCTTGTTGAGAGCTCAAGAGAATAGGCACCTGTTGGGCACTTACACTAAGTTTTCAATGGACATCTGTGTTGACAGTAAAACTTAAGCCACTCCAGCACATTATATTGTGTGGATATGAATCATCATTTTCAATTTCTACTAGTCCTGGAGTATGCCATTTCTTATGGCATAATAAGAGGTCACATTTTACTGGTTACATACCTGAGGGGTTTGTTTGTTTTCCTTTTTGGGGTGTATGTAGTGTGAATTTAACCCATTCATGACTATATATGTTGTTTGATTTTGTTTTTTTATGTTCATTTTGGACAAGCCATTAAAGGATTAAGCCAATTTAAGGACAGATAGGGTTTTCTTTTGAGACATAACAATCTGTGTACTGGATATAATGTAATGAAGACTTTTTCTCGAACACTGTAGATTTTGACAATCTGTGTTCACAAAATATAATGGTTGGTCTGCCTGTTAAGGCAAAAAGGATCTACCACCCCTCTCATCCCCACAAATTTTGGGGAGAATGGCAATGGATTGTTATAAGCCCCTAGACCTTTTTAAAATCCTCAGCCAGTCTCCATTATTGCAAGCTAAGATGGCCCCTTTTCTGGGCGTTCCAGGCATCGGGTGAGGGGCGTGACTGACGGGTCAGTGAGGATGGTCACTGCCCTGGCCTTTTTTTACATTTTTTTCTGGTGTAGTTTTTAAGGCAGCCTTGACATATTACGATCATTGTCACCAGTTCATTCCATTGGGAGCTCTTAATCCCGGATATTGGCATTCTCTACAGAGGTTCTTTGCACTCCACATGACATTCCGGCACTCAGGATGGGATTGGAAGATGGTCTGTGCCTGGCAGACCAAGCTGAAATGGAAGTGCCCCTCCCTACAAGTGGGTAAAGCAGCAGGAAGGCGGGACCCTTTGAATAACACATATTCTCAGGAAAAAAAAGGCTGCGTTGCGAGTGTCTATATGTCGATGTGACTTTCTCTATGTATGTAAGTGTGACTCTGTGTGTACATGACTCTCTGTGTGATTGTGTGTGTTTTCTTGATTGTACATGTGTGCTGTTGTCTTGCTTCTAGTTTAATGTACTGCTTCCAGTTGTATCTCATGATATTTAGGTACCATAGTTATTAACAAGCTGCAGTCATGCTGACAAGTCTGAATCTATTTTTTACACGTCTGTAACTAGTTCTCCTAAAATTACACTCAAATGTCAAAGTTCTATTTTACATAACTTTAACATTCTTAGTAACATTCATTCACTTTCTAGTAGGAGCTCTTGGACAATTGACACATGCATGCCGGATTTTTAATTTAATTTGCCCTGCCATGCCAAACACTAAGAAGATGATTATACGTTCTACAATAAAAGCTCTCTGCAAATGAGATGATTTAGACTCATTTTTTTTCTTGCATATATTAAATTTAATGAAGTAATTCTTTTAAAGTAATCCAAGTAAGGGAACACTTGCTTCCAAACGTCTCCCTCATGTGTAATAGACAGATTTTGTTGAGTTTCTGAGGTGTGCAACAGATGGTAGTAAACTAAATCTGATGGTAATATACAGTGTGAAAAAAAAGCTTAAGATGATATGGACAGGTGTTGGGAAGTAGATAATGTATCCCACAGGTTCTATGAAAAGTAAGACTGAAATACTTAGCTATGCACTATATATAGTGTATTGGAAAAGCATTTTGGTAGAACAACATTGCAGTTGGTTCTTGACTTGCATGTAGGCCATCTGTTGCACCTCAGATGGAAAATACAGGAAGATGTTGTTATAAGCATAGCTGTGCTTCACTGTCCATTGTTACCCAGACTAGAATGATTTCCCTCATATGCTTATAAAGATACTAATGTGTTTCATAAATTCCTGGGAGATAAAACAAATCTCCATTATTTGTGTTGCAATGTGATCAATGTGGAATGTAAATCCTGTAAATTATAAATTTTCCTTTTATATACTTAAGCACACTTTAATTTCAGATTAACAGACAATTTAAAAATAAAAGTTTTCTGGAATAAGCATTGGAAGCAGTATTGACAAGCTTGATCTCCATTTACATATATATTGTTAAGAATGCATTTAATTATTAAAAAATAATAATTAAATGCATTCATTAGGACCTCCTCAAACATTTGTATGAAAGAGGGATGATAAAGTCTGAAATATTTGGGTTTTTTTTGCATTAAAATATACTTTTGTTATTCTGAAAAAAGCCCCCACACCGATTGGTTGTGACGTGCGGTCCAGCTCTGAGGCATCTTTAAAGATACACATCGGGTTCACACTGGAGAAGGAAGACTTTTGTTTTTCTTTAAATTGCAAGAATACTTTGGTGAAAAATAAGGCATTATTTTGCAGCAAGTCATTTTTTTTAAATCCAGACCTTTTTCGTTTCCTGTTTTATTTGTTTTAATACTTTTTACTGACATTCCTTATAACCAATTCTATCAAGACAGGGTGAAATGGGTGCACCAAGATCAGTCCACCCCAAAAACAGTGAGTTCGGGATGATCCAGTGCTTGGCATACAAGCACACTGTGTGAAGATGATGCAAGTGCATCCATTTTGTAATTTTAGTTTTACAAAAACAGGATGCCTTCCTACACTAGAAAGGACTGCCTGCAATAAACTTATGTTAATGCAAGAAACAAGACTGTATAACCTGTCCATGAGTTTTTTGTTTTTTCTTTGTATGCTTCTTAATCAGTATGTGGAAGGAAGTATCTTGTTTTTCTCTTTGGTTTTTGCAGGTTTCACTGACTGTTTTTTTTTATTTTGGTTTGCATTGTTTTAAAGTAACATATTTAAATTTCTTTGCAGCCTCAGTTTTCAATTGGTAACAACAATCCCTGCTTTGCCGCCACTTTATCGCAGCCAATTGGCTCAGCTCTAGTTCATAAATATTATTCAAACAGTTTCACTCCTGCTTCACGAATGAGCGCACCCACTGGCTCTGTTGGCTCAAGACTTGGCCCTCAGGCAGGCAATTTAATTTTTTTTTTAATCATTTGCTTCTCTGGTGTAGAGGTATTACATCATAAATCACTCTTAAACCTTTTAAAATAACACAGTACAACAGACCATGGAAATTGCTGTATGATAAACTGATGGCACCCTGATCTTAAATTAAGTCACTGGGCATGTTTACAAGTATACGGTTGAAACAATTGGGACACAGATTACTATTTTATCAGTTAATTTTATATTTTGTAATAAAATGTTTTAGTATATTGCAAAATATTTAATTTCTAGATTTTGTACCACAATCTAGAAGATAAACATTCAAAAGGTAGTTCTCAAGCTTTTGTGGTAGTACAATTCCAATTATGTGCCATCATCCCTGAGCTGGCATTGTATTAGTAACGTTGTAGTCCACAAACATCTGAGAGCTGACCTCTAATTCAGAAATGTGACGCCTATGTTGTACAGGTGTTTAATTGTTAAGGACGTAATTTGGCTCTCTATCACGTTTGGCACATGTTTTCTCTATTTAGGTGTTCTGCATGCTGGCACTTTGGGGCAATTCAGATGTTTGTATATTTTTAATTTTTTTTATTATTTTTATTTCTAGGTGCGATTCAACATTAATTCCTTATCCGATTCTAGTCCTGCTACTGAATCTAGACCCACTCCCTCAACATCTACTCCGATATTGCCTCTTACCTCAAGGTGTGTTTTTTGCTGATGTCTCAAAAAACCGGAGATGCATGCATGTGTTCCAATTCCAGCGGAGTGCTTTAATTGCTTGTCTAGGATTCAGACCATTGTCTGTGGTTCTGCACAATCATGTTGGCTGGTATTTCTTTTATAAAACCACGATTCAGCTGAATCAAACCCCTTAAGTTTGCTTGATCTGTTTAGTCACATATGTTTGCATTTCCAACTGTGCCATCTTATCTTTTAACAACCACCCCGAGTGAGCAAAACCTTTTTATATGGTGAGCATTTACACTGCTTGCGGATTTTATATTTGCTATCCTATTGATACTTTAAGACTTTTGCTGCTAATCTGCTAAACGTTGATAATACCGTTTGACTCTATTTGGCTCTTGGTAAAATTGTAAGCTTCATCTTCGTATCTGGAGGGAATCTGGCATTGAAATTTTGACCTCATCATTTCAACTGCAAGCTGTATGCAAGTAATGCTTGGAAGTTTCTATTTATACAAAAGATTGAGGGTCGCTCTATGTTTGGAATATTTGACAGTATATCTCCCATGTTTATATTAAAATACATAGTTGGACAAAATATAGTCACACTAGCTTTTAACAGATTCTAAGCTTTTGCAGTTTGTGACTTTAACATTTTATATTACTTGACCATGAATGAATTATTTTCACCTTTTCGACCTGCAAACCATGTATGCACACAGCTATACTTTCACTTACATATAGGATTATCTTGTGCACAATCTAAAATGCTGTTCCTGTATTAGATTGTGCTACATATCTTTTTCACAGACTTCAGTTCACGTTAAAATATTTTCCCCAGCCATAATAAAGTGATTCCAGATCAGGGGACAGCTGGCATCTTTTGTCAGGGGGTGGGGGGCAAAAAAAAAAAAACAGTGGCCAATTTTACAATTTTTTAGCCAACAGAGACAGACGCAAAGCGCAGTTACCTCTCTAGCCCTTCCCTGTTCCAGATAAATAATCATAGATAAGAACATATGACATATAACATCAACCACATGAGAGAAGAAACACATCGCCAAAGTAGGATTGACAGATTATCTATTTTATTTTCCTGGACATATGACTTTTACATGCTGTTATGCAGTGTGTATAATTCATGTAATTACAGAAAACTAATCAGTTAATCAGTGTGGTTTTATAGAATCTTTACCTCTCGTTGGTTAATTGGTTGCTTCTGCACACTTGGTAGCAAAGTACATGAGTTGCCGAATATGACATTTTATCCACCTCTGGCACTCACTTCAACATTACTAGGGAATGGTAGTGCAGAATATATGTACCATACTGTTGCACTGTTGACAAAATGAAATACAGGTACACAAATGGCTCGTAAGCAACAAAGTGTGAAAGTGTTCAGTTTCTAACTTCATGAAAAGCAGGACTGGACCTCCCAGCGGTTGCTACCCGTCTCTATTGCTATCTTAACTAGCATTGCAGTTGCTTGTCGCTAATTAATTAATAACACATTTCAAAATGCATATTCATACATAAATATTTCGGTAGATCCGTTCTGAATTTTTTTTTTTTTTATTATTCTAATTATGACACAACCTCATATATCATCATTCTGTTTTAAAATGCAATTAAAAACTGCATAAATCTTAATAAATATCGATATTATTTATTTTCTTACCAAAGCAAGTGTTACAGGTTTGATGTGGAGTTTGAGTTTTTTTTTTATTTTTTTTGCAAAACCAATTGTACAATAGTAATACTTGGAGGAATTTTGAATATCAGTATTTATCTCAAAGTATTTTTATTATAACAACAATTTTCTGGAGTGCATTTCTAACTTTTTGATTTTCCCCATCTGTGCTCTAGTGATCCAGTTGGATTGGATATGAAATACCTAAAGAAGAATGGCAGTGTTCCTGTTAGAGGCCCAAAAAATGGAAATGGACCCAGTACAGGTTAGTCCATGTGTCCAAACTACATAGTAGTTTAGGTGGAAAAAGACTTGTGTCTAGCAAGTTCATCTGTTTTTCTAATCTTTGTTTGCCGCTGTTGATCCAGTAGAAGTAAAAAAAAAAAAACCTTATTTCATCAATTTCAAATTCTACTTTCAATGGGGAAAAAAATTATTTCTTGACTCCAAATGGTAATCCGATTTGTCCTGGGATCAACAACCACTAAATAAATATTAATGCCTATTCTAACATACGTAGCCCTGTATGTTCTATTTCATTAAAGTATTCAGGTCCCTTTTCAGGGCATCTAATGCTAGCACTACCTCTTTAGGCAGTGAATTCCATTCCTTTTGTTATTACCATAAAAAAATCCCTTCCGCTGTTGTAGACTGAATCACCTTTTTTCAAGTCTTAGCCTCTTGTTCTTTGTACTGTTATGTTAATAAACAGGTCTTTGGATAACCCTTTGTATTGGCCCTGTACATATTTATATAATAATTATTTTGACTATAATGTTTATTTCCATAGTACTGCCCTGCACATGCACATGTGTTTATAAACATTATATATATTTTTTCATTTGCATGCATACTGGAAGTAAAAAAAACTGAAGTCCATCACCAATGGTGCTATGTATATATTTGTGTGTGTAACAATATGCACAATATAAACATATTTATAAACATTTTTTTCCTTTTGTATTGGTATGTTTGTCTTTAATGTTTGTATTTTGTAATTTTTCGTTTGTACAGTGCTGCCTAATTTTGTAGCTTTATAAATAAAAGATAATTTGCATGTGTAAAAGGAATTAGTCCATGGTTCATTGTAATAAGGAACTCAAGTAACAGTTTCTGTAGAATAATAAGTACCATTTCTGGGGCATATAATTATTTTAGCTGTATTTTTAGAAAAAGCAGTGTTTTTTATTTTCACATTATTTGGTAACCATTATATTATCAGTAAATAATGTTTCCACTTTGTTGGTTGATTGGTTCAGGCTGCCAAAAGCATTTGAACAGTTAAAAAAAAAGTCTAAAGGTAAGGTGATATGCAGAGTTTAATCTTTTAGAAATTTCACTCATAGTCATAGGTCTGTAGTGTGGCATAATAACAAAGTGATTTTGCATCTGATGATATTGATGCCCACAATAACTGAATAACACAATTGAAATGACAATGTAATATCATTCATAGACAGACTGGGGTATGTTAAAACTGTTGATTTTTTTAAAATTAATATTTATTTACTCTTTAATAATGAATTCCTAAAGTTAGGTAGCGTTAATTTAACACAAAACTCTACTTGAGAGGGTTGACGAGGTTTACAGTTTCTTACTAAACTCTTACTTTTCATTGCTATTGACACATGAAGAAACAGACTGTCCTATTTTAATCATACAAGTGTGTGAATTTTGCACTAAAGCATCATTGTAATATAACACTGTCATTGGTTTTATTGGTGGTAAATAAGTAAATAAATAAAAATCTGTATATTTTTCTAATGTTGCTGCTTTTTATTTCTATTCCAGCTAAACCAAGTTTGACCAAATCCGGCAGCTCACCAATCCTTTCTGCATATTTCCCTGGACAACAGCCCAGACTTCCTGCTTCCTAAAAATAAATACATCAAATTAAAAATACATTTTAAGGTGAATAGTGGAAAGTGCTATATTGAAATGACCTTTTATGGTTTGTGTACAACTATAGTTAATCAAAACTGCCAAAAAATATAGAGCTGCATCCAAATAATATGAAATTGGTTAATTGTTTTTCTTGATACTGTTTTGGAAAGAGTAATACTAATTCACTAAATGTGAATTGTATTGGTATACAATTTTGTTAACATCTGTAGCACACAATTAGCAC
This sequence comes from Pelodytes ibericus, assembly GCA_036172795.1. Taxonomy (NCBI): domain Eukaryota; kingdom Metazoa; phylum Chordata; class Amphibia; order Anura; family Pelodytidae; genus Pelodytes; species Pelodytes ibericus. The sequence goes on from CM069860.1 coordinate 96,033,979, forward strand.
TCCATAGATACTGCTGTACATTTTTAGGTCAGCCTTTTTTGTGAAATCTTTACCAGCTGAAAGTTTTGTTTATGGACTCTTGTAGCACCTATAATAGGCAAGGAAATTTAAAATGAGTTAATTAGCACAATCTTTTTTTATTGGATCAAGTAGAAGCACCTCTAATTTCTGTCTGTCAGGTATGGTTTCAGACTTTGTGCCATAGGTTCTGTCAATTAAGTAATAATGTGGCTACAGTTGACATTTTGTATGTTTTAACAATTTTTTTTTTTTTTGTGGTCATACTGCTGCTTGGCAGGTATGAAGTGACTGCAGTGGGAGGTTTTCAGATGCACAACAAACAGGTGATGATCATGGATGTTCTAGCGAGATTTTACTTTTCCTGTTCATGGTGTAAAGCGGATTTATCTTAATGTTTCTTGTATGGAAACTTGCCATTTTCTTTAGTGTACCAAATATCCACAAACAAAAGTACAATGTACTTTATCCGTTTCCCTGGAAATATCATGTTATATATATATATATATATTATTTGCTGCTCTCATATTCAGGTGTTTTTTAAAACCAAATGTAAATAACACAAGTCATCACGTTTTCATGTCAGTATTAGAAAACTGATTATTTGTCTTCATCACAGTTAACGTTAATTTAGATTAATGCGTAAATAGCTTTAATTATGTTTACCTATCTAAGAGCATAGCGGTTTTTGTTGGGTGAACTGGAATTTATCGATCAAGGCAAATGCTATGATCAGCAGAAATGTAGTTGTTTTGTTTCTAAACGTCTACTTTTTTTCATCATGAATTTAGCTTTCTTTTTCCAAATCTGTTAATGTTTGTTATGTCTGGGTGTTAAACATTTCAGTGTACAAGATGGCATTTTCTATTGTTACACATATATTTAATGTCTGTAAAATAATAAAATATTTATATTTTGATTACTAAACATGTTTCCCCTGTTTTTGTTTCCTTAACTTGCTCCATCTCCATGTCCCATATCCTCCACTTCCATCATAACATAGGTCTTTTTTTCAACCTAAATGACTTAAATAAGTTCATGAAGTCTACCATTATCCTTCCTGCTGTTAATCCAACAGGATAAACAGACTGACTGCATTGATGGCAACAATGCAGTCACATACAGAGTGCCACCTGCCAGAGTGCTGCTATATCCATGCATTGTCACTTTCTCACCACAGTGTGAACAGCAACATTTTAATCATAAAATAAAGTGCAGGACTTGAACTAAAGTGTTGCTGCTCACGTAATGGTGGGAGTAAAGCATTTGATCCATACAAACCGTGTTTTCTCCAGTTAAATAAAACATATATATATTATGTAACTTAAAAAGCATCTGCTTCTTTAAAGTTTGAAATGTTACCGGGAACAGTTATATGATAAGATCTAGAATATACATTTTTTAAAAGGTAATGCGGATAAACTAGGTCACAACTACACCAAAGGAACATACATATGAAAAAGTGAAAACAAAAAATGAAAGAAATTGAGTGCGGACACCAAATACATTTGTAGTATGAGCTCGATTTATAGCAAGAAACAATGAACAGACTGAGCCAGTATAAGTACTTCAAATTTGATACTAATGTGGATAACTGGTCAAAAGTCTAAAAAAAAAAACCCTATAATATAAAAAGAAAAAACCATTGCTAGAGCGAATAATCCCCAATTAACAAAATGTAATTGGTGCAGCCACAGTAGAATAGTACTGTGCTAGAGCGTGTGGGAAAAAGGATATAGAAAGAGCAATTCAATCTAACCAGTGGTTCACTTCATTAAAGGATAGTACATGCCTTAATATTACTGAGTTCAATTACAAGATCATTCATAGGTGGCATTTAGTACCAACAATTTTCGACAAGATGAGAAATCTAATTCCGTTATGTGTTTGAGGTGTAGTCATGTGTGGGAGATCAAAGACCTATCTGGTGAAATTGTCTAGTATTAAATAAATTGGGGAAAAGGTTTCAAGAAATGTAAATACTATTTAATGTTAAGTTACACAATACTATTGAATTGTCTTTTTTTTAATCTACTTTTTCTTCATTTCATAAGATATATTTGTTGATCCATATTCTAATGGCAGCAAAGATGACAATTTCATGAAAATGTAATTGGCAGATATGCCCCTCTACAACCAGGTATTCTACCAGTATAACATTGAGAAAGACAGGCATAGCATTCAATGCAGGAAATGTAACCATTTTAAAAAGAGATGGGCTCCCTGGTTTTAACAATATCCAATCTTTTGAGAAGATATCCCTGGGCCTAGTGTTAAGAAGTTATACCCTCAGTGGCTGCAAGCCACTAAGGGTGTAACTTCTTTGAACACACCAGGTACATCCAATCTAGAGGAAACTGCTAGCAACTCTCTTGAATGTACTTGACCTTACTAACTGACATTGTATTATGTTTTCTAGTCAACTAGTGTACTTTCCCTTTGCATGTATTGTGGTATTTTGTTTTCTATATATATTTTCTTTTCTCATATTTTCCAACCTTTTAACTTATCTAGGTTGTTCAAATCCATGAACCTAACCCAGCTTATTTCTTCTACTCGGATAACTCCAAACTAGTGTTGAGCGAACCCGAACCGCACTGTTCGGGTTCGTACCGAACATTACGATTTTTGGGGTTCGGCGATTACATTGTATGTAATGCTATTGGCTTTCTATAAACCGAAATAGAGTCCCCATTCATAAGAAATTCTTATGAATGGGGACTCTATTTCGGTTTATAAAAAGCCAATAGCATTACATGTATTCCATAAGCCGAAAGTCTATAAACCGAAAGACATTCGGTTTATAGATTTTCGGTTTATAGAATAGCAATAGCATTACATGTATTCTATAAACCGAAAGTCTTTCAGTTTATAGACTTTCGGCTTATGGAATACATGTAATGCTATTGCTATTCTATAAACCAAACTAGAGTCCCCATTCATAAGAATAGGTCAACTGACCTATTCGTATGAATGGGGACTCTATTTCGGTTTATAGAAAGCCAATAGCATTACATGGCTACTGGCTTTCTATAAACCGAAATAGAGTCCCCATTCATACGAATAGGTCAATTGACCTATTCGTATGAATGGGGACACTCACCCACATTTTACTTAATTTTGCAGCCCTCTAGCCCTTTCCAGGACTTTTTTAGAGGCATTTTAGTGGCCAAAAGTTCGTGTCCCCTTTGACTTCAATGGGGTTCGGGGTCAAGTTCAAGCCCGAACCTGGACTTTTTTCCAAAGTTCGGCCGAACCCGAACATCCAGGTGTCCGCTCAACTCTACTCCCAACTGCTCTAACCATATTCTTTTGGATTGGATCCTTTTTTCTTGTTCCCAAAGAATTCAGCAGTCTGGCATCCTACTCAATGTGTTCAGTGATCATTGCTTGGTGTACTGTGTACGGAAACGAAAGCCCATCAAATTGACCCATAGAGATATTGTTACAAGATGTTTTAGGAAGTTCGATCTGCAGTCTTTCCTCAGTGACTTGAGAAAATGTCTGTGGAGCAGGTTAAACTTAATACCTGATCTGTACTGTGTAATTAAATATTTTCATTCAGGTCTGTGATAAACATTGCCCTGTTGTGTAGAAAGAGAGTAAGGGGTGCCCAACTACCTTGGGCCACCACTGACCTGCTGGAATTATTCCATTTTAGGGAGGCTTTATGGTCAAAATCTATGCAAACTGGCTCTGACCAAGATCACGCCGCTTATTGACACATCTGCAATAGATGCACAAATCAAACCAAACTTGCCAACGCACCCTATTTAGCTGGTAAGCTGAGTAGAAATCTAGCCAATCTGCCAAACCCACGACAATTAAAACCCCTAATAAAGTTCTACACTGTCCAGTTGCAATTGCAAAGGAATTCAAAAGCTATTTTGTATTATGTGCTCTTTTAGCAAAACATCACAATAAGGATCATGGCACTGTTACTGTGGCAGACAGTCCCAACTCCCCATATCAACCCTGGCCAAACCCCTTGCGGAATCTGAATTTGTGCAAGCATCGGATAGTGTCATTGCAGCACATTTCCTCAACCAGAAAATGAAATTACAATGTGTGCCGGACTAACTTCGTCACTGCTACTGAGGCTGAGTGCACCTGTTACTGCTTGGCCCATTGCCTACTTAATGTGTCCCTGTCCTCTGTTTACGTCCCAAAAACCTGGAAAATGGCTACAGTAATCCCTAACCACAAAAATGGTAATGTAAACCTAGAGTCAAACTATGTCACTGCTACCAATCCTTTCTAAAGTCCAGGAAAAATGTGCTCATGAGCAACTGTGTGAGTATTATCAACAGTCTAACTTTCTAACCTCACTTCTATCTGGGTTTTGGTCTAATTACTCCACAGTTACCTTCTTATCAGTTAGTTATGGCATCCAGAGTGGAATAGAGAGAGATGAAATTACTGGAGCAGTTCTAGACTTTGCAAAGACCTTTCATACGGTTGATCATGATCTTCTGCTAAACAAGCGGTCGCTCTGCTGATTTTGTTCGTGCCTTTCTAATAGAACTCAATATGTGTCTGTTGGCGATACTGTCTCCCTCCTGTTGCCAATTAAGTGTGGAGTGCTTCAAGGATCCATCCTCAGGCCACTGCATTTCTCGCTATTTATAAATTATCTACCCTTGGTGTGTGACCTGGCACACGTTCACATGTATGCTGATGATACTGTCATTTATATGTGTGGTACAGAACTGGATGTTTTTTAAAGTTGAAAGTTGGATAGCTAGCAGCAAACTATTCCTCAACACTGAAAAAACTGTGTCCATGTTAAACAATCCTGAAATAAACATCAAGACCAGATCCGGCTATAACCTGACCCAGGTAAATTTCTATAAGTATCTCTGTATAAGTATTCCATCGTGTCTTTTGGTCTCCATATTGACAAGCTGGTGCCAAAGCTGTATCCTAGCATTGGCTCTTTATACAGGAACACATCAAACCTAGATTCCACAGTAAGGAAATGTATTGTGCAGCAAATGTTAATGCCAATCTTAGACTATAGAGATGTATACAATTCTGCACCGCAGACTCACCTTCGTAAACTTGACACTCTATGCAACGCGCTCTGCCGATTTGCCCTCTAGTGTGATTACAACACTTATCACTGTAAAATGTTAAGAGAGAAACTGGCTGACACTTGCCTCCAGGTGCACTCTCCACGTAGCTGCTTAGTACATAACCACTATTCTGGAAAGCTCCCCCTCTACCTGAGCAGCATGCTCACTCTTACTCCCCACATATCCTACAATCTCAGATTCTGCACCAGCCCCTTACTAAGTGCCCCTCACTTGAAAAAGGAAGCAGGTCAAGGTGCGTTCTCTTTCATGGCTCTTAATATGTGGAACAATCTCTCAGATTCCGCCAAATCATCCTCTAGTCTAAAAACTGAAAATGCATGTCTCGCAATGTCTAAAAACAGAATGTACCTGTTATTAGTTTACAAACATAATGATTTATGCTGTATGTTCTCTTTCCAACTTGTGTACATTTTTTAATCTACTGTTAAATGGGTGTAATACCTTTCTGGATTTGATCCCCAGGACATACTTAACCCCTTAGTGACCGAGTGCTATGCTGCATTTGATGTGCTTTGAAGACCAGAATTCCATTATTTTTGTCATACGTTTACTGAACTGTGAATTTCTTTTTTTGTGTTCAGTCCACCCACACAAATTATATATCATTTTTTAAAGGACGGATAGGGTTTTCATTTGATACTATTATTTTCATCATACGATATCATTTACTATTTAAAAAAAATATAAAATATGATGAAAATATGCCATAAAAAAACACTTTTTCTAACTTTGAAATTATTATTTTTGTTTACACAATTACAAATGGTAAAAATACCCCGTCTATATATTTCTAATATTTGTCCTGAGTTTAGTAATACCAATGTTTCTTTGTTTGTCAAAGTTTTATTTCAAGTAATAGGACAATAAACAATAATAGTGTTTTTTTTTTTTTGTTTTCTAACCATTTTCTTCTACAGTGACTTTTTAACCCCAACTCTAAATTTACCCTAACCCTAAATCTACCCCCACCCCTTAATCTAACCCTTGTAATCATCTGAACCTCCCTGTAACCCTAATTATGACCCTAGATCTAGGTTTAGTAAATCAAGGGTTAGCTTTTTCCAATTATTTATTTATTTTATTTATTTAATTAATTTTCTCTTTGAAACTGTAATATACTTAACTGCCTCTAGGGGTAGTCAAGTAGCGGTTTCAGATCAACCGGGTGATCGCGGTGCCCTGGGGGGCACACAAGCTGTTGCATCATTGCAACACTTTACACACACAGGCAGTGATCAGCATTCGCAGTGATCGGATGCGCGCAGGGGGGGGGGGGGGGGGCACAGGGGGCTGAAAGCACTCTCAGAGGCTGCTTTGGATCTGAAGACATGTTAGCGCAACGCTACATGAAACCTGAGGACACATATATATGTCGCTTTTCAGGACGTATATATACATCCACATGCGTTAAGGGGTTAAAAACAAGAGAAATCTCAAATGTATTCTTCCTGGTAAAAACACTTTCTAAATAAATAATATCTCCCTTTAAAACATGATATAAAGAAACCTAGTTGTTCCCGAATAAGTGTAACCCTAGTAACCTATTTTTTGTCTATTTTCATTTATGTAATTAATATCTATTTTCCTTTTGTATATTGCTATGAAATATTGACTATGAATATTTGTATGTATGTAATTTGTTAAAACGTGTTATGATTAGTGGAAAAAAGGAAACTAATTAGATTTTGTCGAAAAACAAATAAAGGTATATTAAAGAAAAATAGAATTGAACTTCCCTGGAAAAAGCAAAAATATAAATAATAGTGTGGACCAGACGCTCATTTTTGCTTCTACCACCTTTCCTAATATTATTTTTCTGGTGCTTTTTTCAGCCTCTGCCTTCTCTTGACCAGCCAAATTTTAGATGGTTAGACTAGCTTTATACAAAGCCATTTATAGTCAGTTTGCTGCGGTTAACTCTGACTGATATCTGGTATCAGAGCTAATGGCAGTTAGAACCTTTATCTGGTCTTTGGCTAAAAATCGTATTTCTGGATGATGAAAATGCTAATATTTTGGGCTTGATCAGCAGTGATGTCTTCTTGTACCATAAAGGCATCATGTAGCAGTCTTATCCACACTATTATTTATATATTTGCAGTTTCCTTTACAATTCATAGTCTTTTATATGCATTTATTGCTTATATCATGCAGCATGATGCGCAAGGGGGGTTGCACAGACCCGTTGCGCATGATGCTGTGATGTCAGAGCGCGGAATGTCACATAAGATCCCCGTGCTCAGAAGAAAAATGAGAAGTTATGTGCCTGGCAGGCCAGCTTGGAATAGAAGTAACCTCTCCTGCAACAAGGTAAAGCATCAGCAAAGGGGAACACATTGAATGATGCACCTTTTCTTTCTTTTTTTTTTTCTTCCATAAAAAAAATTAAAGGCTGACCTTTGACTCATGACTAGAATAGGTTTTCTTTAGTCTTTATATGTGACTGTCTGTCTATGTGATGATCACATTTTCTTTTTGACTGTTACGGTCTATCTATGTTACTGTCAGTGTACGGTATGTGTGTACATGACTGATTGTGTGTATGTGATGTTTGCTGGCTCCTAAATTTAAAATAAATTTGTCAAGCCCTGTACTATATTATATGGCTTGTGTTTGTTACTTTTTGTCTTTGTACATATTATATCCACAAACATTGTTCTATTTCTCCTGTATGACATGAAAAGAATACTATTTAAAAAATACACAAATAAGATAAGTATTTCCTACATTTTTGCGCACCCTCACAAATTTGAACTTACCTGTGTGTCCATCCTACCATCTTCCTCAACTATTCACTGCTAAATACAACCTGGAGATGCAATAAATATATTTTTATAGACCTTGCTGTCCTGGTCTATCTTAACTAACTATTTTGTGAATAACCTGACGCTAGACATTTTGCCCACTTATGGTTTGGGAATCACACAAGCGTGCCACTCTTGGTCTTTTTATAAGGCACTGTTCGGAGCAGAAAACAAAAACAAATCGCTAAACAATCCATCCAGTCTCTATTCTCAGATAACCAAACTAGAAACATCCCACAAGAACAAGTGGGGAAGACTTAAATCCACTCCTGCTCTTGACTAGGGAGTTATCCTCTATTAACCTAAAAGCACAAAAGTTCCATTTTGTGCTTTGTCCACTCTTTCAACACTATCCTGTCTGGTGAGCTGATCCACCCACACACCCTATCAGCTACCAAATCTCTGACACTAAAATAAGATAAGGATGCAGAGCTCTACAGTAGCTATTGTACCATTTCCCTCCTTTATGGAGACTTAGGGGCAAAAGCAGATTAAATTGACTGATATAAGAAAATGTAGTTGTATTGGCTGCAGTTTTTTTTTTTTTTGTTACTCTATACAAGGTATATATTTGTTTTTATGAAACACACATCAACCTGCTTGGCCTTCTTACCAGTAGCTATCTTCTTCAACAGTGTCAGCAAGACACATTTTTATAACATCTGTTGTTTTTACTGTTATTCTTGAGCTGCGGTCTGCTTCATTGCATTCATTTTATTTCTCTATACCTTGTTTTATTTTGTTAATATTTTAAAATCAATAAAAACTGATTTATGAAAAAATATTCTATAAAGAGACATAAAACCGTGGAAATACAGTGGTTCACTCTCATGTGAATGCTGATTTTTTTTTTTATAACAGAGCATTGTAAACAGAAGAGTATCCCACATTTGGAACGCTGGCAGAAGTGTCAGTTATGAAGTTGAATAAACCATCCATATCACTATGAATATACAATACTTAAATTACAGAATAAGAGGAAAACAAGGCAACAAAAGGAAGAGCAAGAAAGAAAGCAAAAAGAGGTTTAATCAACCATAAAACTGTAAAATTATATATATTCACATGCTTTGATCTGATACATAATTTAAATACACTGTAGAATCGGAGTAGGTTATCATGTTCTTTAAGGTTCTTTATTGTATTAAATGGCTAACTGACAGGATCAAACACACAAACCTTCACTACTTAAAAAATAATTCAGAATTAAAAAATGTATCTAGTGATGCTTATTCATAAGTGAAACACTTAAAGTGTCTGCTTAATTCTCATTGCACTTTTGCACATTATGAGGGGCATGTACAAAAGAACACAAATATATTTGATGTGCAAAACAATTTTTGCGCTTTGCTCCTTTTTCAATGTACTTAACATTCATATTAATACGAGCAAACAGTGAATAAAAATGGGCATATTTGCAAACATTTTTTCCCACCTTTTTTATTAGCACTTGCTAAAAGCTGGTGTAATTTTCACATGCAAAATTAGAATTATTTTTCACCAAATGTTTGCAAAAGTCTGTAGCATGCGCAAATATAATTGCAATATATTAGCGCAACTGGAAAAATGCACACTACAAGACAATAGTGTGAGGCACAAAACAGGAAAAAAGTGCAAAATGTTATAAATATTCGCAAACTGCTCCTCACTCATGTTTTACCTACTTTTTTTCCCACTGCACTTATTTAATACATGACCCGATGGATCCTCATCTTTGAATAAACCAACTGCTGCGATGGGATCCAGGAGTGCCTGTGGCTTTTTTACTTTGTCTATTTGAATCTCTGGAGCGTGGTTGGCTTGCTGTTTGTCGGCTTATTCTTATTTTTATAGTTACTCTTATGTCTGTGCATTCAAATTTCTATGCATACGCTCATTTTTTGTTTATATTCTGCATTGAAGTAGTTACCGTATTGCAGGATAGTTTTATTACTATTAACAATTATAGTGTATTGAACCCTTCTAGGAACGACTTACAAAGAAACATCTGTTCTCCCTGATTCAACTACCTGTTGAAGTTACCTACTTACAAGGAACGCATTACTCTCACTTTAAATATTTAGGTCTTATTTGACTGTTTTATTATTAAATATAATCGTTTTGTATTGTTCTTAAATGAATAAAGGAGCTTTTTATATGTTTTTGCACATGTGCTTAGGCACTCTATACTATATACTATATGGTTTTGTTTTTATGCATTACATATATATGTTTCCTCTGTGCTATATTTGTATTTTATTTGAAATAATGTTTTCCTTTTTTCTTGTCACATATCATTTGTATTGCACTTTAGCAGGACATTATTTACAGGCTCCTTTTGCACTCAACAATATTTGAACTTATTTATGAATATAAATATATGTTTTTCTCACATTCATGTTATAAAGACTGCACATTGGATCTATAAACTTTTTTATGTATTGTGATAATTAACATAATTAATTTGACCTTTTGTACTTTTTGAAGCAACACCCTATTTAAACAGCACTGTTTCACTTTGTCTTTAGCCTATGATTAAGCGTGAGTACACGCGAAACGCGTAAGGCCATTTACTTCCACTCTATGCCTTGCTGTCTTTATCTTCTGTATTTTTGATCACCTGCCAATAAATCACTATTTTATATTTTTTTGAACTGGGAGTGCAGACATCGTTCTTTCTTTTTTCTCTGGTTGGCTGCTTACACTTCAAGCACCCAGGATCCACATCATACTTTGCCATATATCTATATACCTTGCAGGCGACAAAGAGACCATTTTTATCCCTCCTTGGGGAGAGGATGTATCTGTTCTCTACCAGGCACAGTCATGTACACAGCAGAGAGTTTAGATATAGATGTATAGTTTCCCCAGCTGACTGCAGATAATCACAGTGGAGGAATGATTCTCCTCTATGATCGTCGGCAGGTATTCAGTTTGCCACTGAAGCTGTGACTGCTGACTAGTTAATCCATAAAAAACAGAGGGTACTAAGGGCAAATGTTGTGGGTCTCTGTACCATCTCTGGGCCCTGGGCAGCTGCCTTTTTTCCCCCTGCCTAAAAGATAAACATGATTTTATAAATATTCTGATAATTTTGTGGAGAAAAGGAACAGATTTGCTTTATTCAAGCTATGTTACTTCACCAAGAAAAGGCTTTGTTAATTTGTGATAGTGCACAGACTACAGTGCAGGAGCAGACAGATCTAGTTTCTTTTGACCCCTGTGTCTTTCCAGCTGCAGCATAGTACGTAATATAGTTGCTGGAACAACACTTGACAGCAGGAGGAACATAATTTTCTATACACAGCAACAGGATATGGAGAATACCTTCCTGCCATATACTGTTTATTTGTGGAGTTTATTTGCTAAACTTAGAGAGCTGTACAGTAGCCTTGTTTTCGCTCAACATATGCAGACCATTCCCATCTACTGAGTCTTATCAAATCTACTGCCTTCACTGTATTGCAAAACCTTATGATTAATGTCAATTATTTACCAACTCTATATTTATATATTTTATATTGTATAAATGTTTTCTTACTTGATTAGGACAGATTTAAAAACATACATTTATTCACTGAGGCAGTATAGAAATATACATCCTAGGTAAGAACAGTAAAAAGTTGGTACAAAAACAGGTGAATAATAAAGATAGCAGATCAGTAGTCAGTTTCCCTGTAATTATATTGTATGATCATGGACTAACAGTTCTGTAAACATATGACAAAAATAATGGAATTCTGGTCTTCAAGGTACATCAAATGCAGCATACCACTCGGTCACTAAGGGGTTAAAGAAGAAGTTCACATTTTTCTTCCTTATTTCCAAAATAAGCTTGGAAGACTTCTACATATTTCATGTAACAGCCTTGGCTAATGCCACTTTGGTGATATAATATCAATATTACAATAATGGTGAGTAAGTGTGTGTTTTTATTTGGATAAAAAAAAGTACAAGGCAAAGTCGCAATGTGCTCCTTTTGAGTATAAAGTGCTTTTCAGAAACCTCTTCACAAGCAGTAGTAATAGCTCACTTGTGATCTTACAAGAACATTTCTATAGACTTATGTTAGTATTAAGATTTATTTAAATGTACTAAGGTGTTCTTTTTAGGCAGTCATGGTGCATTTTATTGTGGTTTTACCTGAACAGATGAATATACCATTATCTACAGGAGTGGAGGATAACAGGGAGTAGGAACCAGAAGGTCCATAATATTCCTGTGATTTTGCATGAACCCACAAGACTGATTCAGATTCTCTGTACAGAGAAGAATTTATGTCTAGCAGACAGTGCAATGCACCACCCACAGGCAGCAACCACACCAGGACAGGACATACAAAAGAGGGGCCCATATACGGGCAGTGGTGTATCTTGATTTTGTGCTGCCCTAGGCAGACAAAATCCGGGCACCCCCCTACCCAAGCTGCACACCCACGTTACACACCTAAGACATGCCCCATCATTCAGACTCACATCAAGCTCATACTCCCATCAAACACACACTCCCATCACACTCAGTCACACACTCCGACTCCCATCACACTGTCACACACTCCTACTCCCATCACACACACTCCGACTCCCATCACACTCAGTCACACACACTGTCTCCCATCACACACACTCTGACTCCCATCACACTCAGTCACACACACTGTCTCCCATCACACACACTCTGACTCCCATCACACTCAGTCTCACACACACACACACAGTCTCCCATCAGCACTTACCTTTCCTTGGTGGCTAGTGGCAAGCAGCATGGTCCCTCCATGCTGCCTGTTTGGCTTCCCGGCGATTGTACCGACAGGTCACGTGACCGGGCGCGCGTATGACGTCAGCGCGCCCGTCACGTGACTGTCGGCACTTCCGTGTCGGCACACTGCACAGGGAGCCGAACAGGCAGCACGGAGGTTTCTCTGTGCTGCCTGTTCGGCTCCCCGTGCAGCCCGGCAGGCAGAGCAATGATGAGGGGGGATCTTCCCTCTCACCTCCGTCTCTGCCTGCAAGCGCTGTCTTTTTTTATTATTTATTTATTTTTATTTTTTTATTTTTTTCAGTGCTGGGGGGCGCTGCCACCCCCCAAAATTTGCCGCCCTAGGCAGGATGCCTTGCGGTAAATACAGCACTGTATACGGGACTATTGGCAAATATGCATTTCATTGGCACCTACTTTCCACAACCTTGCATCCCATGTTTCATTATGTTATCTGAAAAATTTATAAATGAGCAAAAACAACAAACCAAGTATACCAAATTAAATATTGACATTTTCTGTGCCAGAGTAATCTTTTCTGGTTGTTTGACCGGTAATCTTTTCTTTCTTTTTTACTATTGTTTGGCTAAGCAAATTCAAGTGATATAAAGTATGCTCACCCAACTTGATAAAAAGCCACAAGGATTCTAGTTTACATGTTCAGTTCTGGATAAGTACCACAAAAAGTAGGCAGTCAAATAGTTTTCTTTCTGACAGTGTCTAAAATCTCAAAGTGTCATAATATGTCCACTAGGTGGTGCAAGTGGTATTTAAAAGTTAAGGGGAAGAAACAAGTACATTAATTGAATGAAATGCAAAAAAAAAGTATTCTAACTATGTAATGTAAAGAGTGCTAACATAACCAGCTAATTAACAGACATATTTTAAATTGCACTACAGAAGTACTTGAAAAAAGCTACCTAATCAAAAAATTGCTTGCAAAACTCAACAATATCCTTACAAAATAAGGCAGAGTTAAAGAAAAAAAAAGTAGTCTTAAAAAAGTTCTGCAAATATCTCTGCCTTTTGCAAAGAGTGACTGCCTTTTATCTTCCTTAGATACATAAAAGAGATGCCAGTTATAATTGGGTAATAATATGATGATGAATTAATTGTGCCTGTAAATCGCTTTATGGAGCAAATTCTGAAAGGTAGTATCGTACGCATAGCTCTTTTTTTATTATTATTATTTGAATTCTGTCAGGGATTAATGCCATAGTTGAAAAGGTCCTTTGTCATAGACAAGAAGGAGAGATGTAAAATTAGCCCAAAAAAATGGTCAAGCTGGAATGTTATTTTCCACAATTCAGTGTGCATGTAGTCCTGTTAAATATATCCATTAAATATAACCAGTCTTTGCAATACAAATAATCTTTAAAGAGGAAACAAAATGTTCATGTTGTAATGTATAGGGAATTACCATAGCATAATGGTTTTAACATTTTATTCAGAGTATGTAGGACTCAACATAGATAGATTTTGGCTACTGCAGAAGGGCCTCAACATATGTGTTCCGCAGTTAATTATAACAAATGGGAATTGTACTTATTTTTTACTTTAAAATAAATTACAATTCTCCTGTATTTTTATATTGCAAGTAATATCACATGTTCCCATCTGAGAAATCTATCACTGTGCTATTAAACCCTCTCTGTTGAACTTAGCAGTTTCAAGTAGTTTGAATGCAAGGCATGATTGGTTTCAATATGTTGTGATGTAACACAAGAAGGAGTTGGGCTGGACAATTGCCGTACAGTAATGCTTTAAAACTTTAAATGCAATGTTTAGGAAGTGTGGAAGAAAAAACTGATAAAGTAGAGTAAAGAGCACTACTAGTATAGTTAAGTCTGTTTAACCTGCTCACGAACAGCAGTCCCATTATCTGATGTCTATTTTGCTAATCTTACTATAAGACTTTGTACGGCGTCTGTTAAAGAGTGCAGAAACCCCATTTTCTTTTAATGAGTCAGAGGGTCACTTCTGCCTTATTAAGAGTATTATGTTATAATAAGTGTCTACCATTCAAAAGTTATTGTCCCCTTGGTTTCCATCTAATAGCCAGGGAGGAGATAAGTATGTATGTTCACCATCTTAGATGACGCACACCAATCAGCATTGGCAGGACTTGGAGAACCATTTCTGTGACATGTCTGCCTGTAAGTCAGCATCTGACTTCCTGAAGAAGTCCAAATCACTTGTGAATGAAGCTTTATTTCAGTATTCCAAATAGCACTATACCCAATACATTTATATAGAGCAAAGCATTTATCTAAAAATCTGCAAAAAAACATGGTAAGTATTAGGTAACTTCCAGGACACCATTCTCAATTATCCCTCCTAGCATCTTCCCAGTAGAAAATGTCAAAATATTCATTTTGCAGTTCACAGGAAATGTTATCATTGATGGCTTCAGTTTTGTGCCAGTGAGTCATAGGCCTGGTAATCTCTGCACTAAGTTGTTGAAAATCCTTTCCGTTTGTCATTTTATCAAGTATTCATTGGATGATGGCTTTACACAAGTCAGTCATGAAATGTATCTGTATATGTATCTAAGTTTTATCTCTTATGAAATGGAATAAAATAATCTATATGTATTTGCAAGGTGCAGAATCAATTTTTCCAAATTTAGCTGTTTCTAATAAATATATATATTTTAAAACATATACATAATAAATAAAATTAATAAACTAAATGTAATCACACTCAAAGATATATATGAAAAAAAAAGAATATACTTTTTTTTTAGAGATTTGTCGAGATAAATGTTAAATTACAATAAACTAAAATCGGCATAATAAAAACAGCAATGAGAAAATGAAGCAGCACGTATAGTCACAAATAAATATGCTTCATAAAGGCGGGAAATTAAAATTAATAAGGTAAGAAACGAAAGAAGATGAAAATAAATAAGTAAAAAAAAAAAGAAAAAGAAAATGGGAGAGACAGAAGAATATCAAGGAAAGTGAGAATACAGTAAAGGGGGAGCAGGGATAAAGCCGTGATGGACAGACCACCGGCGGACAGACCACCAGCAGCAAAAACGGTCTGCAAAAGAAATAGATCCAATTACTCACATGAGTTTGGGTTGGAATGCCCTGGTGGGAAATGTGTGACACAGAGAACATAACAGTTAAACATGCTGGTTTTAACACACCATATAGAAATTAAACTGTGAATTAGGCAAAAGCTTGTCACTTAAAATTTTCCTGCCCCTGGGGGCCACCATCAGCACAAACGTCAGGATCTTTACAGAACAAATTATCTGGGCCCCCACCTCTCCTACTTAATTTCTCCTTTCATTATTGCCCCCACATCCCTTGCTCTTAACTTCACCCTGCACACACAAGACATGCCCCAGCAACCGCAAATCACACCCAGGACATACACAGCCAGCACCCACATTGCACACCCAGGACATGCCCCAGCACCCACATTGCACACCCAGGACATGCCACAGCAGCCACATTGCACAGTCAGGTCTTACTCCAGCCAGCACCCACAGTTTTTCTCCAGCTCCATGGTGTCTAGTGGTATTCAGCCAGATTTCTGTGCGCTGCTCAGGCAGACAGAAATCCGGTCTGTCTGCCTGTCTACCTCTCACGCTCCACATGTGCTCTGAATGTCCAGCAGGTCAAGTGAGCCCTGATGCTCCGACCCCAGAACAGTTTTGAGGAGAGGGAACATGGGGGTAGTCTGTGTGCCTGGGAAGTGCAACTTTATGACTGATATTACACGAACAGAGAGAGAAAAAACTGAGGATGCCTAAAACTACAAAATAACTGTGGTTATTTCTCCAAGATGTTTAAACAACCTACCTGCTGAGTTCCTTAAAAAAACTGTGTGCAAGAGTACGTAAAGGAACTTTTGCTGTTTTGAATGCAAAGGGTGGTCACACAAAATATTGATTTGATTCAGATTTTTTGTCTGTTCACTCACTAACAGGTATTATGCACCATTTGGGGTACTTTATTATAAATAAATTCACACTTGAAGGTGAAGTAGAGCATGGACTTCATTTTTGCAAATCAGCTCTGGACGATGATATCAGAAGCATCAAGAGTCCATGGAGCATCTGTTTTCAGCTCTCCTCAATCAGGGTGAGGAATAGTCGCACTAGTTCTCTTGAAACAAGAGTCGTTCTTTGTCTGTGACACAATAATGCCAAGGAAAAAATTATTGAGTTTCATATTATGTGGAGAGGAAGCATGGGAGATGTCTGTGTGCTGGGAAGTGCAACTTTATGACTGATATCTAAATGTGGTCTAAATAACTCTTTTAAAATGTAATCTTTATTTTACACATATCTGGCCATTTAGTTACTGTGTTTTTGGAGATTTGATGATTTCACTATGATTTCCAAGTGCACATGCAGATGGTATAAGGTTCTTGCTATGGGTTTAGTACATCCATACACAATAATGTGTATAAAATTGTAATTTTGTTCTTTCAAACCTATCATATTAGATCTTTATTTTTTGATATTAACATTTTCATTCTGGCGATCTCATTTTTTTTATTTGCTTTTTTTATTGAGATCGTGGGTGTCAGTTTGTGATAAGGCATCTTTTTGTTTTCATTTGGTTGTGTGCCACTCTCATTAAAGTAATAGATTAATTATTTTGGCTATTCCACAGCACACATTAATTCAGACTTTTATTTTTTATTTTAATTTCACCTGCTGATTGTGGATTCATATTTGGAGATGAATCATTTTAGTATAGGCATTGTTTATAATTACAGTTCATTTCATACCTTGTGGGATTATCTCCTGAATGTGGTTTTCATTATCTTTATCACCTGTGATGTCAGACAACAGATTATGATGGCACATAATAATAATAAAAACAAATAATAAGCTTTTTCTTTCTTGTGTTTCCTAAATTGGAGATCTTTAAATAATAAAGTACTGTTCGTAAACTGAAGATTTATTAGTAGATGAGGGGGAAAAAGTATGTGATCCGGGTTGAGAAAGGATCTTGGCAATAACTGATCATAATTGGGAACATTTGGCAGTTGTGAGTCCAGTTATCTATTTAGTCCTAAACCTTAAGAACTGCACACATTTCTTTTAATACTCCTGTGGGGTTTTTTTTTTGGCCAACCTGTGATAAGATTGGCCTTTGTTTTGCTGGCATAAAGAAAAAATAAATCTACACAGTCAAACAAATTCAAACATTTATGGATTTTCCATTTTATCTTTAGGGATATTGTGACCTGATTGTGTTTCCAAAGTCCTACATCCTAATAAAGATCAACAGAGAGTTCCAATTATACAAGGAATTCTGTATACTGTATTTTCTTTTAAAAACCTTAACCTTTAAACACCAGTCAGATCTTTTGTTATGCACAGACTGAATGGTAATTGCTTTGATATCTGTAAAATTGATTGCTGATATAACCTGAAAATGTTTAATTTTATTGTATTGTTTTTATTCATTTTTTATGTATTTCAAATTTTAATTTATGAAGTTGCTTGTTAGGATGACCTCTTTTCTTTTTGGTTACCATAGTTTCTAGTGTTGCAATTGATTTTTGCAGTACATCTTTGCACGATATAGGATGATGAAAAGAATTGTGTTATTGTCAATACTGTACAACCTAACCCACAGTCTAATTGACTGTTGGTGGCAGGCAATCCAGAGTGCATATGTGTGTCCCATGTGGTCCAAAAATTGTTAACAATCTTATCTGTTTAAAAGGTTTGTTAATAAATAACAGGGAATGGATCAACAATTCAGTGTCACAATTTAGTTTAACAACCTCCAATTATATAAAATGGTACTTATTATTTCTTAAAGAACCACAAGCATCTTTGTCCATTGCATTTAGTGAATAAAAATCATCATACATGTAAGTTTTTAATAGTGTGAATGGGAGTGTCCTATGTTTATTTGAGTTTTCCAGCTAAATTGCAATGTAACAACATTTAAAATGAATAGAATTACAAAGTGTTTAACCAGTATATGTACATTCCAATATTCTCTTACTTACTCATTTTAAAAGCAAGGCATTGTTACTATTTTCTTCTTTACTTTCTAAAACAGAAAGACAGTCAGAGAATTATATCATAAATATAAACCAATAATTTAATGGCACTAGCATTCATATTTTGGGACAATAATTTGCTCTATATCAGCAACATTTGTTAAAGCTCTATTAGAGGGTAGAAGAGACTTTTGTAACTAGCACACTCTACTCAACAGAAAAAAAGACTAGCAACTTAAATTACCTCTGGCAGTTTCTTAATTTTTTTTTATTATATTAAAAAATCATTACAAGTAAAATGTAAATGAATACAATAACCTCACTCAATGATTGTGAATTAAAATGTTATGTTGGAGCTGAATATAGTACATACACTAAGGGGGCTATTCAGTGATATGTGAATTAATGTGAGATGAGGGGAGATGCACATTTCATATCACTATTTTAACTATATATTATGCAAAAGACAAACCTGGTGAGTTTCCCCCCATCAAGCAAGCACATCAGGTTAGACCCTGAACAATGTATAGCTAAACTGATGAGATGAAATGTTCATCTCACCTTTTAGTGAATTGATATATGTTCATGCAAAGTCACTTCAATTCTCTTGTTTCTGATAAATCAAACTACATGCTTGAAAGTGTATTGTCTTCCAACAATTATGCCTTCTCTTTTTTTTTTTTGGGAAACAGATTTAAACAATGAATCACTAACAAGCACAACTGCTAGAAGAGGCATAACAAGAATCAAATGAATTCCTTAAGAAAGGCTGCTATTTTGTGATTACCACCTTGATACCTTAATTCACTGCAATATCCTCAAGTAATCTTGTACCAAAGTAAAATAGCTTTACTAATAACATCTGACAACTACAAACTGAATTGCTTTATTGATTTTACCACTGTGATTACAACATTGTCATATTTGAGGCCCTTGAAATGCCATATTTACATAAGCCTCAATTAAATGAATATGTAAATATTCAAGAAATGGGTGTGTTCATATCTTTTTCTTATTCTCTTTTTAGATTGCAATATATTACATTAACATTGAGTACAAATTATATGTTCATTATATGTACATCATTTATATACATTTAGCAGTCACATAATATGAAACTCAATCATTTTTTCCTTTGCATTATTGTGTCACAGACAAAGAACGACTCTTGCTTCAAGAGAACTAGTGCGGCTATTCCTCGCCCTGATTGAGGAGAGCTGAAAACAGGTGCTCCATGGTGCTATCATCGTCCAGAGCTGATTTGCAAAAATTAAGTCTGTGCTCTACTTCACCCTCAAGTGTGGATTTATTTATAATAAAGTACCCCAAATGTCTGAACTGCATAATACCTGTTAGTGAGTGAACAGAATTTCTTTTTTAAATCAAATCAATATTTTGTGTGACCACCCTTTGCATTCAAAACAGCATAAGTTCCTTTACGTACTCTTGCTCAGTTTTTTTTAAGGAACTCAGTAGGTAGGTTGTTGAAACATCTTGGAGAAATAACCACAGTTCTTTTGTAGATTTAGGCATCCTCAGTTGTTTCTCTCTCTGTTTGTGTAATACCAGACAGAGCTGTTTCTGTTTCAGTTAATGATTGTGTTTCAACCTACATATTCAATTGATGATTATTAGCACCTGTTTGGTATATTTGAGAACTATGACATCTATTTTATTTATATTTTTTGGCTAATGTAATATAGAGTCAAAAATAAATACAGTGAGCTAATGTGTTGCTATAAAGGTGTTTTACTGGAATCACTGTTTTAATATTTGGAAAAAAAAATTCATTTATTTAGAGATTTTTTTCTGAGTGAAATAATGACACATTTCCCTGTTAGTCTAGTTTAATTATGAACATGTTGACCTCCATACACTTGGGAATCAGAATTTTGTTGCACAGCAGGGTAACCAAGAAAAAAATACAAATTTTTCTTATGACTTCCATTATATGCCCCTCCTGCTGGTCCACAGTGCAGACTCTTTTTAAAAATATTTTTATTTTTTACAGCTCATTATGCTTTTGACATTGTGCCAAGAAATCATTTGCTAGCAATTGGTCTACATATTGTAATTACTGAAAGGTGAGAAAAAGTTACCTAGGAACACTCAATTTATTTTCATCACATTTCTGATGTGAAATCTTTTAACACCTTGTGTATTTTCAAAATGTAAAATAAAAGCATACTAATCTTATTTTGATGCAGCATTTTAAGCTCCAACACAAAGTGTCATATGGGGGTTTGTTTGGTAGCATGCTATTTCACCCCAGGTAATCAAATTGTTGAGATATTTCAAACACACTAATATGCCATGGTTTATCCCAGTTCAATAGATGGGATAGAGCAGGATACGCTTATATGACATTTTCACTAGAATAACAGAGTGAAAAGGTCTACTTATTATAGCACAGTTGCAATAGGTTTCATACAAATACCAAAAAGCTATTAAATTAGTGTACTGAATATTTTCTGGTGGTTAGGTTCACAATGAACACATTATCTTTGTTACAGTCCTCATTATGCAAATTAGTGTGTCCCTGTAAATCCTTCCCATTTTCAAAGGAAGCCATCTTATAGAACATTTGGAGACCTAATGAGTTGACCAAGGATGAAAGGAGATGAAAAGTGCATGTACCCACCCACTAAGTAGTATTCATGTTTGTGGCAAACTATTTCCAATGAGAGAAAATATAGACTTACAACTAGTCACTAAAGAAACCTGTTTATATAATTCTCTCAATCCATGTAACACATACAATGTATGTGCTGATAAATAAATAGTATTAATTGGAAAAGTAATTATGAGAAGTGGTCAATGCTAAACAAGGAAAAATAAATTTGAAATAATATGAAAATTACAAATTAAATAAATATGAACTTGTGGTAAACTATGTTTTGTAAGTGAACACCTGTGGGAAACCCATTAATTAAACTTATTTGTACATGCAAGCAGTAGAAAATCATATACAAATCATCATGAAAATTTGAATGGATCAACATCCAATATAAATCCTCCACGTACTGAAAGTAAAATATAGACAACAACTTAACACTTACAAAGTTACAGTTGATCACAGAGCTAATTTGTGCAAGGTACACTAGTGTGGCGATGGATAACCTGAACATATGTCCTCTGTATTACTGTAACTGAATATGTCAATTATTTTTTGTGGTTGCACTTGGAAAACTTTGAACTCTTTTTGGGTTTGCAATTGTATTGTAATGTACTACATTGTAATTTGTTTTGATATGTTGATATTGGTCTGCGTTGACTTCACTTTTATATATATATATATATATATATATATATATAATGATATATGTTGACACTGTATTTATATGCTCTCAAATTGAATTGGAGTGTTATGTAGCTGATTGTCACTATTTTCACATGTGTGTGCAAGCAATCATTGAGTTTGTATCTCTAAGCACATTAAACAGATTGAAGAAAACCCCTTTGTGAGTTGAAACATTGCCTATTGCAGAATAAACCACATTTCATATTAATTGCTGGTCAGCCTACTTATTATTATGCACTGGATTGGCGGTTGGGGTGAGACCATGGTAGTGTGTATCCACAAAGGTTAATACTATATAGCATTGGTTGCAAATTATAAACGTATGAGTTGATGCCATACTCGGGAGTAACCTAATTTAAGGGTGCTTTCTTATGAATATACTCTTTTTTTTTTGTGAAAAAACATTTTTATTTATTTCATTTTTTTATTTTTATTGTTAGCTGCTACTCATAGTTAGAAAGTATATGGGATGAGCAGAAAGACGTAGTCTCCAAAGGTGGTCCACAAAACCCACTGCAGCTCATGGATAAAAAAAAGTCAACTTCAAATGAATAAAGATAGGAATACAAAAAGAAGATGAGTGCAATGTGTATGGACACTTAAAAAAATAGAAAATGAATGTGGTAAAACTTACAGAACACTGTAAATGGAATTAAAAATGAAATTAAAAATGGGTTGCTAGTGCAACTTGCACTCACTATATAGGTGTGCATTAAAATGCCACATATTGTGAGTATAAAAAACATACATAGAGTGAGCACTGCAAGCGTGATACAATCTAATATATTATACAACAGTGCAACGGTGCTAAAATTCCTTACAGTGCACAAATGTGCAAGTGCAACAGCAACCTGAATCATATACAGAAAAACAATTAGAACGATTCTTACCCCTGTATTTTGACCATGTGCAAACTGAATTATAAATAAAGTGCACTATGCAAATACAGGTATTAAAGGAACATTAAATGTTATATCTCACTTGTGCAGAAATATAGGCAGGTCGTAATTGTCTGGATGGGTGATTTTAATTGCATTCTTGACCCATTTATGGATAGGCTGAGACAATCAGGAAAAAAAAAAACACAGAAATACTCTATCTTAGGCACGTAGATTTCAGATATTGCTAGATAAATATTCACTGTTTGATATACGGCAGGTGTTACATACAAATGAAAAGGACTTCACATTCTTTTCCAAGATGCACCGAGCGTACTCACGCAGCGTGCGTGCAGGAAGAAATGCTGCGGGGGAGACGGCCAGGGGCTAGCAGCATCCAGGTAAGTACTGGTGAAGGGGGGAGGAGGGTTTTTTTGGGACAAATTATCAGTGACATATTAATGAGTAAATTATCAGTGGAATATTAATGAGCAAATTATCAGTGGCATTTTAATGAGCAAATTATCAGTGGCTATTATTGGTCACATTATCAGTGGATATTAATGGTCAAATTATCAGTGGCTTTTAATGGACAAATTATCAGTGGCATTTTAATGGACAAATTATCAGTGGCATATTAATGAGCAAATTATCAGTGACTATAAGCAAGCAAATTATCAGTGGCTATTAACGGACAAATTATCAGTGGCTATTAATGAGCAAATTATCAGTGGCATATTAATGAGACAGTCTCTTGCATACCTTCTTGACATGTCACTCCACTCCTGCGATACTACGCTACTGATGTAACCCTCTCCCCTCGGGCAACTCCGCCACCCAACTTGGACATGGCAGTACTTTTTTAGGACACAAGATGTGGCCCCATCCTTTTTTTGGCTTCACTGCCAGGTGGTCTCCTCTCCTTTACTTACTTTTCTTTTACTTACTCCTTCTTAAATCTATTGATTTATTCTCTTTCAGTATATATTCATGCCTTATTCCTCTCTTCCATACTATTTCATTTGAACAGTTCGCTTTAAGTATAGGACTCTGCACAGTTTGTTTGCTCTGTATTCTTTACTGTTATGATAAGTGTCATGACAGCGAACATTATTAGGTTGACCGAATAACGGAGATTCTAATCCAAGAAGACGCATTTACAAAAGGTTAACTGCATACAATTTCTCAGTGGCAAACCCATATTTGTGATATATTTGTAGTTTATTTTTTATGCTTTTTCTTTAGTGGATTTGATATATACGGCCCCAGGTCTGTTTTTATTTTATCCAATACATGGCGATGCAGGGCAGTGGAAATCTACAAATAGTCCATTCTTACTCTCCCTACAGAAAGTTTCTGTTTAACCAATAATAGACACTGCAACCATTCCTTAACTATGTTTTTCTATATTTGAGTTATGGGGTGTGGACCACATTTAGTCTGTAGTAGATATTTTGCCATATAAACAGAACTCATATATGTTTATATATATCATATCATAGAGTTAAAGATACAGTTCATCATTTGGTATGTGCAATATATTATTTATATGCCTTTTTTATATCTCAAGTTCCAGTTTATTGAAATTACAATATTTTTGTTAAAGTAACCGAAGGATTTGACCAAATGTGAAATATAATATTCAAATGCTTTGGTATTTATGTTTCAAAAACCTCAAAATGGCAATTGTTGTACTTTTAGATTTTTGTGAATGGCAGTGAAGAAAAAATAAAAATAAAATTTCAAATATAAATTATAACAATATGTATTTACATTTAGTATCTACTGTATACTGCTAGTAATAATTACTGTAATTACTAATAATAATAATAATAATCACTGTAATTACTAAAAAAAAAAAAAAAATCACAAACATTTGAATGGTACCTTTTTCCACATATGTATTTTTTGAAAAATGTATTTATTTATTATAAAAAATAAATTATAGCCTTACAGTTGTTGGTGGGCCCCTTCTGTCTCCTGGCAACCAATATTTTTAGACCCAGTCTGCCACTGGTCACCATATACTTTCGCGGGAGGTAATCACATGCAGCATCCATGGAGTCTTGAGGACAAGTAATAAATCTAATGGAAAGCAACGATATTTACTGCATGTGATTATACTACCAAGAGTAAAATAGTTATATTTTATTATACTGAAAAAGAACCCCGCTGAATTGATTATAATATAATATTCAGAAAATTTTAATTAAAGTTGTCTTTAAATGTTTGGCTGCAATTGGGACAGCAAAGACTGAATAAGGATAAGATCAACCTCCAGTCTTAACATAAAATCTTTAGTTTTCACACCTACAGGAAGTTGCATGTAAATATGATTCTGCTATTGGCCATAGCAAGATGTTTGTAAAATATACCGTAGTCTCAATCCTAAATTTATGGCTCTCACCATGTCTCCTGCCATTTGAGTATATCATTGAGTATATCAAAAAGACACTGCACAGCTCACGTTTGTGGCCATGGTTTGTCCCCAAAGCTTGAACCCTGGACACAAACACAGGCTATGCTTTGTTCTTTTGATTTCTGACTTTGGGACATTTCTATTGAAAGTATGTAGGTGAGTCTGGTAAAATGTAATTAGTTTCTCTACATAATATCTATTACTGTTTTATTTAAGGAAGTTAAAGGGATTAGTCTTAGAGGTAAATATATCTGCTTGTATTACGCTCTGCCCACCTTAACTCTAATTTCCAGATTTTTTTATAACTCCTTTCAGACATAATCTGTCTACTTTTTCACCAGTCCTCCCCCAAAAGACATTTCTAAACTTTTTGGGGTGAGCTCAGATGTTTGGAGGCAATCTGTTGAATTGATTTTACAATAAATAAAATTCCATTTCAGCTAACAATATCTTTTGACAATGTCCTTTTTTCCTTTGGTAAGGTTAAAATAGTAATTTTGAAATACTTTTATTTTAGTGTGGTTTTTTTTTTACTTTTGTTAATCATTTTTTGTTTTACAAGGTCTAAAAGTTTTAAAGCTTTGATATTTCTATCTTTTAGAAGTTATATTAGTGTTGTGTATTGTTTTTACTTTTGATGTATAACTAAAATCCAACATTATCTATTTTTTAATGTCAGAAAAGCAGTTTACATTTATATTCTAATATAGAAGCACCAGTATAAAAAAGTATACCTAGTATGAGGATAAACTAGCATGTACTTTTAGAAACATAGAAACATAGAATGTGTCGGCAGATAAGAACCATTCGATCCATCTAGTCTGCCCAATTTTTCTCAATACTTTTATTAGTCCTCCGTTCCCTGTCTTATAGCTAGGATAGCCTTGTGTCTATCCCACGCATGCTTAAAATCCTTGACTGTATTTACCTCTACCACTTCTGCTGGAAGGGTATTCCATACATCCACTACCCTCTCAGTAAAGTAATACTTCCTGATATTACTTTTAAATCGTTGCCCCTCTAATTTAAGACTATGTCCTCTAGTTGTGGTAGTTTTTCTTCTTTTAAATATACCCTCTTCTTTTACTGTGTTGATTCCCTTTATGTATTTAAATGTTTCTATCATATCCCCCCTGTTACGTCTTTCCTCAAAGCTATACAGTACTTTTGATAGTACATACCAGTTTATGCCCTGACAAGCAGCTACCATGAAGTAGGCAGTCTGGTCAGGTTGCCTACAGACCCTTGTTTTTACATGGGATAGGCAGAGGAGACTTTAACTAGGTTCCCTCTGCTGATCCCAGGTAAAAATAAGACAATAGAGATCTCTGCACAGGGACACTGTCAACGCACGTCAGCCTCCACTCTGCTTCTGCTGTGAGCCAGAGCCGAGAGTAAACCCACATGTAACTCTAAAGATACACGTCAGGCTTCTTAAGGGGAATGAGACACAATTGTTTAACCCTTACATCCTCAGAGGAAGCATGAGTTAAACATGTTTAGTTGTCCTTTAAAATATTCCCTGGATTACAGAAATAACCAACAACATTACTTTGTGAAAGAAAAACAGACCTTTCATAAAGAGGTTTTTTTTTTACCATTAGAAAATAAAACTATGTTAGAAGCATTATTGCTTTGTTGTCTAAAAAGCTTTAGCAAAGGAAAACACAAAAAGGCAGCCTCATCTCAAGCAGGTCATTTGCCATTTACTGCTCTTATTATGCCTGTGGGAAAAAGGTTCTTTCTGAAGGTTAACTGTTGTTACTGCTAACATTAGAATCCAAAACTGTTATACTGTAACAAGTAAAAAGAGATGATTTATTACGATATTATGTTTTATTTTTGGCCTGTATATTTCACATAGATTTCATTCATACAGAAGGAATCAATCAGCAATGAGACAATAGGCTGGCTGAAGTAAGATATTTAAGGGAATGTGTTTTACAATTGTAAATGTTTAGGAAACATGTTTTATAGTGTTATCTTCTTCAAAATAATTGGTCATTTTTCCAATGTAGTAATTATTTTAATATATATAAAAAAAAAAACTCCTTTGAATTTCAGATTTAGGAGACATATACATGAATTATTCTACAGAAATTAAGGTCAAGAAAGAAAAGGAAAGTTTGACAATTTTAAAAAGTAAATTGTTATATAAATCAACGAAAATATAATCTTTGCTGTTGGTCACTATTTCTACTATGTTGTTGTATTTTTTTTTTATACTTTAACGTTACTGTTTGATTCCAGTTCAACTATAGTTTTCAATTCCCTTGTTCACAGAGACTACTTTATACCAACAACCTTGGTTCTACAAAGTAACATCCACAAATCTTACTCTTGAAACACCCACAGTGCTGACTCAAATAGGCATAGCAAATCTGGTGCAGGCATAAGAAGGTGTCCGTACAAGGACATCAGTGTCCATGGCATGGTTTGTGAAGGTCCATAGAATACCATTAAATTGTCCAAAATAACAACCCCATATCTTTTGAGTGCATTGTAATAAACAATATTTTGTTTTGTTGGGAACACGCCTAGCAACCAAATAGCTCATAACTGAGGTTATAAAAATATGTATTTGTTTATGATGTCCCTGCCTTATAATGCCAATTAGTAAATTGACAGAGCAAAAATAAATCCTGTAGACAACTACTTAAAAATGTATAAATTGAATAGAAATATAATACATCAACAACACATAAGAAGTATGTACATAAGAAAAATAATAAAAAAGGACAACATTTTTTTCCGTACGCAAAATAATATATCCATTTGATCTTTATTAAAAAAAAGTACGTACTTATGGTTTGTTGATGTCTTTTATGTCTTTTAAATTTATATTTTTTATGTAGTTGTCTAGAGGATTTGTTTATGCATTTTTATATCATTATATTTGATTTTAGTGCTGTCCATTTAGTTTCAGATTTCTTTTTTTAGTGATGCTCCACTGCATGTATATAAAAGACTAGATGCTATTTCCTATTCACTTGAGAAGTACATGTTGGGTGGCCTCCCTCCACATGTGTTTATACTTTAATTGTGTTTGTATCTATTTGTTGCAATTTGGTGGTGGCAATCCCGCATCATTTTTATGTAAGTGCTGTGTATTATTCTATATGTACAATAACTAAATTGATTGAACTAAATCATTTCTTGAGCTAGTCTGTATCTCTAGTATTCCTACTAATTAAATGTAAGAATATAATTAAAGTAATGGGGAATGGAAATAAATCCAATGTGTGTATGTGGAGAAAGCATTTCTTAATAACTGAAAGTTAAAAGGGGTTTTGTCTGATTAAATAATAAGCAAGCAAAATACAGCCATCTTTTCTTTCATCTTACAACTTGTTCTGAGGTGATTATATAACAAGAGTTTTGCTTCATCAATAAAAAAATAAAAAAATCCTCCTCAGCCTATGGCCTTTACAAGCTATATAGAAAACAATAGCAATTTAGAATAGATTTTGAAGAGTCCAAGTTTTGCAGAGTGAAAAGCAAACATATTTACGGTAAATCATCACCCTCTTGATCGCTTATTGTTTATGACCAGACACTCACAGTAGATGTCTGCACATCTGTATTCACCACATTGTTATCCACCAGCAACCCCATTCTGCCTGCAGTGTATAGACTCTCGAACTCTGTAATGTAATATCGTATTTCCTTCTCTGCTTACTGTATTGATCTTCTACACTGAGCCAAATGTAATTTACACTTTACTTTCTTTTGCTTGCTTTTCTGCGTGATTTCTGCTTTATTCATTTGATTTTTATTTGTTTAGAATTCTTGTATAACTTCTGAATACAAAAGTTTATTTTTTATATGAATATTACTAACAAGTGGTTTGTGGTAAATAAAATGCACCATAGCAGTCCTTTTCTTTCTCTTTTCTCAACCGTAGTATTATTTTAACAGCGCACCATCAAACTAGGCAAATTGATTTAAAATACAGCAAAAGAGGTGGCTAAAACACCTCTGAAGTCTTTATAATGATCCAAGAACTAACATAATACTTCACATTTACTATTGAGTTGAGGTGTGAATGTGAAAATGGGACATCTGAAATTATTACTCAAACTATAAATTTCATTTTGATTATAAGATTAATATTATTTAAATATTCAACTTTTTCAACTTTCCGATTGTCAATGCATTGGATTTTTTCAAATTAAAATGATAGTTTAGGTTAGATTTTCAATGCCGATTTAATTTCACAATGGAGTGGAGAACATACCTCTTCCTCAATCTGAAGAAGCTATGACCTGAACTTCTATTAATAACTGATATAAACCATGTATGTTTGCCACATAAGAGAGATTGGCAGGTTATTAAGTTTAAGGGGCACTAGTTGGACCCACATGTGTATCTCATGCAATCATGCTAGATGCATCTGTAATTTCATGGCAGATAAAACATAAGTATTACAAATATAGAACATTGGACCCCCATTCCACCAACTCAAACTTTACTAAGGATATCCAGGCTGCACTTGATAAGCAATCTATTTTAGTAAAGCTTGGTGCCATGACCTTCTGTGCTCAATTCTATAAACAAATTAAATATTTGCTCTTGCTAGATATACCCGGGAGGTAATTCCATGGTGTAACACACTTCCTCCAGCAAAGGTTTTTGAAGCTAATAAATAATAAAAATCAAATGAATTTGTCAATCTTTTATATATTAATATCTTAATTTACATACAAATTAAATAGTTTAACTTGGAGTGCACATGGGAACAATATTATTTTGGTAAGAATACTTTTTACACAGATTTAGCTCCAATCTGTGTCAGCACCAAATATACAACAATTTGTTAGGATGGAGACATTTTATTTTCCCCTTCCCTTCTTTTTTCCCTTTCTTATTATAACCATATATACATATACAATTTCCATCCACCTTTAGTTTACACTTTTATGAGTAAAAAAGCAAAAAACTATTTTAGGATTCTAAAATGCAATTTCCAATCCAATTCATTTTATTAAACAACAATATATTACAACAAATCAGCTGTTGTGTATATATAGAGATAGGCAATTAGCTGTTCCTTTTACCTCATTCCAGTCAGGGCCATTCCTAGGATCATGGATGCCTGGGTGCAGGGTTTTTTTTTTTTACTAACCCTAACCCTTTGCAAATGTACATTTCAGGCATACCAGCTCACTCACACAGACACACACACGTGTGCGCAACACATCTATTTGTCCATATTTAGCAAGGATTAAATATAGAAACTAGTAGTCAGCGTGCACACCTGCACCTTATGCACTGAAAGCTTTTAAATTTAAACCTTTTCTGTTTTCCATTATCACTGAAACCTCATCTGCTATATGCATGGGCGTCCGCAGGGGGGGCAAGGGGGGGCGCTTGCCCCCCCCCCCCCCCCCGGATTTAAAAAAAAAAAAAAAAATTCCCCTTTAAAAAAAAAATCTCACCGCGATCATCGCGATGTCATCGTCGCGACGTCAGAGCCGCGCATAGAAAGATAAACGCGGGACGTGCCGACGTGCAGGGTGGAGCAGCCAGCTCCATTCACATGCGGCCAGGTGCCTGAGCAGAGCAGAGACGGAGATCAGCATTGAATTTCCAGCATCATACAGGTAAGAGAAATTATTTTTTTTTAAAAGGATATGATGGATCATGGAGGCAGATAGAAAAAGGCAGAAATGCATGGTGACATGGGGCAGAAAAGATATTAGAGGAATGGTCTGGATGAAATAATAAGATAGATGGATGGATCATGGAGGCAGATAGAAAAAGGCAGAAATGCATGGTGACATTGACAAGGGGCAGAAAAGATATTAGAGGAATGGATGAAATAATATGATGGATGGACCATGGATGCAGATAGAAAAAGAGCAGAAATACATGGTGACATTGACAAGAAAAAAAAGCAGAAATACATGGTGACAAGGGGCAGAACATATGTAATGGAGGATGAAAGGTGATTAAGGCACAATGCAGACAAAATGGGGCAGGAAAGATATAATGGAGGAGGAAAAGAGGTGATTAAGTACAATGCAGACAAAATGGGGCAGGAAAGATATAATGGAGGAGGAAAAGAGGTGATTAAGTACAATGCAGACAAAATGGGGCAGGAAAGTTATAATGGAGGAGGAAAAGAGGTGATTAATTTAGAATGCAGACAAAATGGGGCAGAAAAGATATAATGGGGGAGGAAAAGAGGTGATTAAGTACAATGCAGACAAAATGGGGCAGGAAAGCTATAATGGAGGAGGAAAATAGGTGATTAAGTACAATGCAGACAAAAT
Source organism: Pelodytes ibericus (assembly GCA_036172795.1). Lineage (NCBI taxonomy): Eukaryota > Metazoa > Chordata > Amphibia > Anura > Pelodytidae > Pelodytes > Pelodytes ibericus. The sequence continues at coordinate 96,065,492 of CM069860.1, forward strand.
GGGTCAGGAAAGTTATAATGCAGGAGGAAAAGAGGTGATTAATGCAGAATGCAGACAAAATATTGACATGAGGCAGTTTAAATATTATGGTGGAGGACAGACATGGAGGAATACAACATATAAAATGATGGGGAAAGAAATGGCAGACATGGAGGAATAAAGCATATAAAAAAGGGGTACATAAATAAAGAAATCTCATGGGTTTAGGAATTTGGGTGTAATCTATTGCTGTGTGCTATAGTGTTGTATCTGGTGCTGTGGGGTTATATTTTTGCTTTGATGTTGTATCTGTTGCTGTGAAGTTTCGGCTAGAGTTCTGGAGTTTATCTGCTGTGGTTTATATTTTGTGTCATGGGTTTATAGCTGGTGCCGTGGGTTAATATCTGGTGCTTTGGGTACAATGTGGTGCTGTGACAAGAGCTGAGGTTGCACTTAAGTGCTGTGGATGACACCTAGTGCTGTGGCAACTGGGGTGCGTACCGTCAAATGCTGAGCCAAGCTAGGGTGCAATCTATTTGGGTCATGTGGCATTGCATAACCCAACTCCTTTTTGACCCCGCCCCTCACATCTTGGGACATGCTTTATCAAAGATATATGCAATATCTCACTAGCTGGTTTCTCTAAAAATATGCAGGGCAGTAATTGGCTAAAACCACCTATGACAGTCCACCCTTAATTTCCTGATGGGGTTAAACATATGTATGATATGTATGTGGGGGCTGTTTTCAATAAATTGTGCATTGTAAGTGAGTTATTTGAAGTTTATTGAATACAGCCTGGTGATGAGCAGAGTATTTAATGCAGGGCTTGACAAATGTAATTAGATTTTAGGAGCCAGCGAAAAAATGTAGGAGCCAGACAATCACGCAAGCATACACGCAATTCATAAACACACACGCCTACTTTACATATACCCATATATACAAACACCTCACACACACCTACTTAACATATACACATATATACAAACACCTCACACACATCTACTTTACATATACACATATATACAAACACCTCACACACCCCTTCTTTACATATACACATATATACAAACACCTCACACACCTACTTTACATATACACATATATACAAACAACTCACACACACCTACTTTACATGTACCCATATATACACAAACACCTCACACACGCCTACTTTACATATACAGATATATACAAACACCTCACACACATCTACTTTACATATACACATATATACAAACACCTCACACACATCTACTTTACATATACACATATATACAAACACCTCACACACCCCTTCTTTACATATACACATATATACAAACACCTCACACACATACTTTACATATACACATATATACAAACAACTCACACACGCCTACTTTACATATACACATATATACAAACACCTCACACACGCCTACTTTACATATACACATATATACAAACAACTCACACACACCTACTTTACATATACCCATATATCCAAACACCTCACACACACCTACTTTACATATACCCATATATCCAAACACCTCACACACACCTACTTTACATATACCCATATATACAAACACCTCACACACACCTACTTTACATATACCCATATATACAAACACCTCACACACACCTACTTTACATATACACATATATACAAACACACACCCACCTCACACAGTCTTTTCTTGTTTTCTTCTTAACTTGTCCCCCCTCCCTGCTGCTTTACCTCATTGCAGGGAAGGGGGACATTCGTGTTGCAGCCGATCTGCCTGCTGAGTGCCAGGATGTCACGTGACGACACCCGGCACTCAGACACGCGTTGCGCGAGGGGGCGGAGCTTGCAGTCTGTGCGGATGGCACAGACTTTACCCCCTCGCGCTCTGCAAAAATAAAAAAATCGGATTGGCAGCGGTGAGGGGACCATGAGGCTGACGGCACCCAAGTGCCAGGTCCAATTTCCTGGTCGCCATGGCGACCTGGCGCCTGGGGTTTGTCGAGCCCTGATTTAATGATCCCCATTTCTTTTTAGAAATGGACATCCGCAATTTTTTTTCAAAACGAAAATTGGATGAAATAGAATCTGATAAGGGAGCACAAAAAGAATCTCGACATGATGAACAGGAGGCAGAACCAAGCACAAGCAGTTCTGCAGGTCTAGTTCCAGCTACAACAGAATGTAGCCATGTTGATGATGCTCCTGTAAATGACATTGGATTTTATTTGAAGTCATCCAAAAAGCTAACAGATAATCTCAAATATGATCTATTAGTAAACACATATACTCCAACAGAAAAGTATGACTTCAGGAAAGATTCAAGTGGACCACGCGTTTTCCGTCATGTGTGGATAAATCAATATTCACCTTGGCTCAGCTACTCTCCTCACCTGAAAGGTGCAATTTGCAAGTATTGCACAGTTTTTCCACAGCCAGTTCATCGTGGGATACAAGGAGTGTTCATAACAACACCTTTCACTAAATATAAAGACTTCCATGAAGGTGCACGCAACCATATTTCATCATCTTGGCATAAAAACGCACAAGTGGGTGCAACTCACTTTTTGGAGATCAGAAAGAAACCTGAAACAAGTATTGTTTGCCAAATAGACAGCTCTGTCAAAAGGCAAGTGGAAGAAAATCGAAAAAAGTTATTCCCAATTTTGTCCACTATCTTGTTTTGTGGCACACATGACATTGCTCTACGTGGGAAAAAAAGTACAACCGGAAATGTGCAAAGTCTGTACCAGTTTCGCATTGAAGCAGGAGATGTGATGCTAAAGAACCATCTGGAAAATGCCCCAGTTAATGCACGTTATACATCAGTTCGAGTTGAGAATGAACTGATTGCTTTATGTGAAGAAAAATTAAGAGAAGATCTAGTATCCCTAGTCAATATGTCAAATGGTTTTTCAATAATTGCTGATGAAAGTGCTGACATATCCGGAAAAGAACAGATGTCCCTTGGAGTACGTTTTGTAGACACCAGTACCACCATACCTGTCATCAAAGAAGAATTCCTTGGATTTGCAACCTTAAAGGAAATGGATGCTATCTCAATTGCAAATAAGATTATGGATACTTGTTCTAAATTTGGATTAAACCTAGAAAATCTCCATGGCCAAGGATATGATGGATGCACTACAATGGCAGGAAAGGAAGGTGGCGTTCAAGCCATAATAAAGAGAAAGTATCCTAAAGCTGCTTTTGTTCACTGTGCTGCACATAAACTGAATTTAGTTGTTAATGACCTGAATGCTGTTCCTGATATACGGAATTCTATTGGCACAGTGAAAGCTATAATCAAGTTTTTTCGTGAAAGTCCAAAAAGAAGATCTCTTGTTCCTAATGTGCCATTACTGAGTGAAACACGATGGACAGCTAAGTACAAGAGCATTCGAATTTTTACCTCAAACTTTGAAGAGATTTTTAACCAGTTGAGCATATTGGTCACTACAGGATCAGGGAAAACACGTCAGGATGCATATCAGTTGCAATGTTCTTCAAGCACTGTGAGCTTCATATTTTGCTTGTCCATAATTTCAATTTATTCGTCAAGATTGGAATCTGTAAGCCAGGCTCTCCAAGCTGTTCAGCTTGATATACTAAAGGTATGCAATCACATCCAAGACCTTCTGACTGTGTTCCGTGATCACAGACAAAAAGCAGAAGACCAATTTAAGGAAATCTTTTCAAATGTTCAGACAATGGCAGAAAAACTGAACATCGAACTTTGTGTCCCCAGACAGTGCAGCCGACAAGTGTATCGTTCTAATTTAAATTCGTCTTCTGTGGAAGAATACTACCGCCAGTCTATCTATGTGCCATACATGGACTCAATCATCGCATCATTAGAGAGCCGTTTTGGCAATGAAAACAAGAAAAATTTCAGTCTGTTTTCACTTTACCCAAAACAAATGGCAAACATGACAATTGAGCAATACAAATACCACATTACCAACATCAAAGAAATTTACAACATTGAAAACCTGGAAGCTGAAGCTGTCACATGGTATGAAGTCTGGTCAGTGAAGGATGAGCAGTTTGACAATGGATTTCTGGATTTGCTCAGCCACACAGATTTATTTCCATCAGTACAACAAGCAATTCTTATCGCTCTAACATTACCGGTGACCACTTGTACAGTGGAACGGTCTTTCAGCACAATGAGAAGGGTGAAAACCTGGTTGAGGTCAACAATGGCAGATGATCGATTGTCGGGGTTTGTGCATGATGAGCATACATCGAGCCAAAATTGCTGAAAATAAACAACAGCTGATTGAAAAAGTAATTGATAAATTTGCACAAGACCACAGACGTTTGCAGTTTCTTTTTTGTGATTACTAACCAATGAACAAAATTCTACAAAACTACTCACTGAAAAATATGATTGTTAAATTTGAATGTTTAAATGTTTGCCGTTCCTAACCTGAACTGTGATTCAGTTACGGTTGATATGTTTTATTTTCCAAATTGGATGAGAACAGTTATTGATTTAATATATATATATATATATATATATATATATATATATATATATATATTTGATGTTATTTATTTTAATATATTATATTTCAGTTAATATATTTTTATTTATGTTAATATATTTCAGTTAATAAATTTTCAAAATAAATACATTTGTCATATTTTATTTATTTGTTTGTGCATGTTAACACCAAATGCAGATCGTACATATTTTAATTAAATAATTCAGTTATGGTGCCTTGATCATGTGTGTATGAATAATGTGGGGATGTAGGGACATAAAAACTGATTAGAAATCGCTAATTAGACAATGGCATCTTGATCCTTCTATTAAGCTTTTGCATCAGGTATCTTAATCCAGGTGCCTGCGCTGATCATGACTAAGTCCCTCCACTTCATGACATTGTCAAAAGGAAGCGCAGGATGACAGTAAAATTTTGCCCCCCCCTGAAAAAATTTCTGCGGATGCCCATGGCTATATGCCTTGTATGATTTAGCATACTTGATGCTGGCATTAGCTTTCTCTCTCTCTCTCTCTCTCTCTCTCTCTCTCTCTCTCTCTCTCGTTTCAGTAGAAACATGCATTTCAGATATTTTCAGGTAGATAATAGTGTGTGGTAACACAGTGAAAACATTGGGAATGGTGTATTTTCTAAACAGCTAGCACTGCAAAAACCATAATTAAATCACGTGCCTGGTGTGCAACAATACAGTCTATGGCTTAAATCCTCTCTGGGAATGTAAGTTTGGGCAAATATCCATACAACTGAGGCTATTATACTGTCTACAGGTGATCAGTGATCCCCTTTCAAACTCATTGCAATGGTCAAAGGATGCTATACAGGAGTGACTTGATTTATTTAAAGGATATGCGGGTTACCTGTCCCTAGGAAAGTCTCTTCTCATCTTCAAAGGCAATGTAACAAGCAATCCATAGCACTAGGAAAAAGACAGGGGGCTAATACACAAAAATTTAGAGAAGCACACTAAAGACACAATGTATATTATTATAATAAATGGTGGATACTACAATAACTCCACAAGTAAGACAATAGAAAAATGTATAGGAGTTATAATATTTCAAAATCAAATCATCCAGGACTTTCAGCTATACTTCTGTCAGAGGGGGCCGGGCCGAGCATCCATGCCCGGTCAGCCCCTCCACCAACTCTACCCGTGCAGTACATTAATTGCCAAGTGAGGTGTAGTCATCAACTTTAATTTACAAATCAGTGCCATACCCACAAGGGCTTAACCTTTGCTATTCATGAGAAGTTAAAAATCATAAACATGCAGAGATGAGTGTTCCTATTCGGCTTATTGTATAACTCGTATCAATCTAATACAACTGAAATTGTGACAGTCATAAATCAGATCTTATGCAGTTTTTCGTATATACCTCTACCCTCACAAAAACGTAATCCCCTCGGGAAGATGGAGTCGCGGTCACGTGCCTGTCAGTGCCATCACTTTATCCACCCATATGATATGCCAAATGGTGAACAAAATATTAGCGCAACATAATTACAAACTGCAATAATTGTGATTATTGTATTCCAAATTTGTGGGGAAGAGAGAAAACATTTTTTCCTAAAAGTGATAGGTATCTATTCTTTGTGTTTTGAAAATAAATCTTGTGTGGAAAATCTTGTATTCTAAAGGTGTTTTAGATAAATTTAAGTATGTGTGTTGCTTTATAGTGCATATGAAAAAAGTGTAATAAATGCGGGAAGAAAAAAAATCTATTTTTTTTTAAATTAGTATATTTTGTGCTTGTGGATAAATCTTATGTGATAAGTCATATCTTATTAGATGTTTTAAGTGGATTATGTTATGTGTGTTATTTGGAAGTACATTTAAATCTAGTGAGAGGGAAAAAAGAAAAAGAATCCCCTTCCCCTTGTTCTTCCTTTCTTTCCTCCCTCCTCCACAACATTTTTTATTTATTGTATTGTATAGATATTAATCACACACTAAGTTAACTGAGAGGATTCATTTGTATATGCTTGGGATCTCTAACCCTCTACAAACAGCAAATGTTTAGGATTGTTTTTCTTTATGCATGTATAACAGATCCATAAATTATAGATGATAATACGTATAAAGATATTAATCAAAACACGACCGAGTTTTATAAGCAATGATTGTATAAATGGGCATTTTTTAAGAACAACACTTTGTCTGGGACTCCCCAACGAGTTCTATCTAAAACGATAATAAGATCCACAAGGAGTCCTGGCACTCAGGGAAAGGGGTCAGGGTCTGAAGGGGAGGGGGGAGAGGAGGGATTGGGAGTACTAAGGGAAATAACAAGATGGTAAAGAGGGTGACACACTGGTCCTCTGGTCAGGGGCGGATCCAGAGTCTGATCTCGGGAGGGGCACATGTCCGTCTGTCTTTTCCTCTCTCCCTTGTCCGTCTGTCTTATCCTCTCTCCCATGTCCATCTGTCTTATCCTCTCTCCCATGTCCGTCTGTCTTTTCCTCTCTCTCATGTCCTTCTGTCACGCTCCTCTCCCTTCCCATGTCTGTCGCACTCCTCTCACTCCCCGTGTCCCTCTGTCTCTCTTCCTTCCATGCCCGTTTCTCTCCTCTTCCTTCCCATGTCCGTCTATGTATCCTCTTCTTTCCCATGTCCATCTGTCTCTTCTCTCATTTCCCATCTCTCTGTCTCTCCTCTCCCATCCCATGTCTGTCTGTCTCTCCTCTACCATCCCATTTATGTCTCTCTCTTCTCCCTTCCTATTTATGTCTCTCTCCTCTCCCTTCCCATGTCTGTTTGTCTCCTCTCCCCTTCCCATATCTGTCTGTCTCTCCTCTGCCATCCCATATTTGTCTGTCTCTCCTCTGCGAACCCATGTCTGTCTGTCTCTCCTCTACCATCCCATTTATGTCTCTCTCTTCTCCCTTCCCATGTATGGCTCTCTCAGCCAATTTGCCCAATAATATGCCAGTCTTAGTTGCCATTTAATATGCCCCAGCCAATTTGCCCAATAATATTCCAGTGTTATTTGCCATTTAATATGCCCCAGCCAATTTGCCCAATAATATTCCAGTTATTTTCCATTTAATATGCCCCAGCCAATTTGCACAATAATATTCCAGTGTTATTTGCCATTTAATATGCCCCTACCAATTTTCCCAATAATATGCCAGTGTTATTTGCCATTTAATATGCCCCTGCCAATTTGCTCAATAATATGCCTGTGTTAGTTGCCATTTAATATGCCCCAACCAATTTGTCCAATAATATTCCAGTGTTATTTGCCATTTAATATGCCCCTGACAATTTTCCCAATATGCCAATGTTATTTGCCATTTAATATGCCCCTGCCAATTTTCCCAGTAATATGCCAGTGTTATTTGCCATTTAATATGCCCCTGCCAATTTGCCCAGTAATATGCCAGTGTTATTTGCCATTTTATATGCCCCAGCCAATTTGCCCAGTAATATGCCAGTTATTTGCCATTTAATATCCCCTGCCAATTTGCCCAGTAATATGCCAGTTATTTGCCATTTTATATGCCCCTGCCAATTTGCCCAGTAATATGCCAGTTATTTGCCATTTAATATCCCTAGCCAATTTGCCCAGTAATATGCCAGTTATTTGCCATTTAATATCCCCTGCCAATTTGCCCAGTAATATGCCAGTTATTTGCCATTTAATATCCCCTGCCAATTTGCCCAGTAATAATCCAGTGTTTCCTATCATTAATAAGCCCCTGCCTCTTTCCCCAGTACATTCCCACCCTCTCCCCAGCACTTACCTTTCCCTGGTGGCTAGTGGCAGGCAGCATGGTCTTCTCCATGCTGCCTGTTCGTCTCACAGATGGTTGTGCCGACAGGTCACGTGACCCGGCGCGCGTATGACGTCAGCGCGCCGGTCACGTGACCTGTCGGCACTTCCGTGTCGGCACACTGCGCGGGGAGCCGAACAAGCAGCACGGAGGTTTCTCTGTGCTGCCTGTTCGGCTTCCTGTGCAGCCTGCCGGCAGGCAGAGAAGATGAGGGGAATCTTACGATCCCTTCTCACCTCAGTCTCTGCCTGCAAGCGCGTTTTTTTTTTTTTTTAAGTGTCTTTTTTTTCCTCTCTTCTCGGGGGGGGGGGGGGGGCAATTGCCCCGTTGCCCCCCCCCCTGGATCCGCCACTGCCTCTGGTGTATCTTTCCATCCCCGTTGGGGTAGCGGGACATCAGAGTGGGTTTAGTTGACTCAACTTAACAACCCTAGAATGACTTTTTTGAGTGGATGAGATGCAATGAATGCTGTTGGACCTGTCCTAAGGTGATCATGAATGGCTGGAGGTGGGGTACAAAGGTTTGCGATGTCACTTAAATTTATGTGCCTCAATACCTAGGGACTCAATTTCCCAACTCTGGAAATATAGTAAATACCCCCATGTATATACTGCTAATCTGATTGGTGGGGGAAAAAAAATAATTTTTTCACAAAAGCTTAAATTGGAAATAGAACACCAAGAAGCAGACGATAAGGAATAATATTTGATCCTTGTTGTGAAAATAAATGATGTCTCTTATACACTACTTAACATATTTGCCCCGAACCAACTTACAGTTGCATTTTTTGACACTATAATAGATAGAATAGATGCGATACAAAAATGAACCTTAATCATGGGAGGGGACCTAAACAGCATAGTGGACCCGATAATTGATCTAAGCTATAATAAGTAGGCGGGTAAAGAAAGACAACCAATACTACAAACATTTTTGGAGAAAAACTCCTTCTATGACTGCTGGAGGGTAACACACTCAAAAGAAAGAGATTATACATTCTTCTTCTTCTCTAATGTGCATCAAAGCTACTCCCGGATTGACTAGTTTCTGACAAAGCACAAACTTTAGACACTATTAAATGTTTAAGAATAGGGTCAAACACGTGGTCAGATCAGGCTCCCCTCCACAGTATAATTTGAGATCTAAATGGAGGTTAAACAGATCTCTTCTTAACTCAGAAATCCATATTCAACACCATTACTGAAGATGCCCAACATTTTTTTCTCTCCTATGATAACTGAGAAATTTCAGATATCACCCCGTGGTTAACTTTTAAGTCATAAATGAGAGGAATTGTAATCAAATTAGGTTCAAGGATAAAAAAAAACAAAAGGAGAAGTTGGAGAGAAGAAATAAAACCACCACAGACCCAAAAGTTAGTAATGATATAAAACTCATAAGAATGGAAATAAATGCAAAGGAGCTGTAAAAAAATAAACTTAATAATGGTAGTCCTTAGACAGAACTGGTACTACTCATCCAATATAGTGATAGCAGTGGGAGACAAACACCATCCATCACCCAAGGCAATACCCAAAGCCAAACACTCAGGTCACCACTCAACAACAGAAGATGGAACCGTTTTTACACCAGCTAAATCTTCCTAAAATTACTACCGAACAAAGAAAAATACTGAGCAGCCCTATTACTCTATTGGAGGTAAATACCGGAACAAAAAAAATAAAAACAGGGAAATCTCCATTTCCGATGGTTTCTCATCTCCCTTCTAATCTAAATTACAACATATAGTGGCACCGATACTATTAAGATTATTTTTAAAAATCCCTAACAAAAGAATTATACCAGAAGAACTACTATAAGCGACGATTACACCAATTTACAATTATCAAGTTACAGGCACATCTCTCTAATAAATCTCGATATTAAGCTATATTCTAAGATTTTAGCAGAGAGACTGAAAAGGGTCATCCCAAGTTTCATACATCAGGACCAGACAGGTTTCCTTGAGGGCAGGAGCACCACGGACAACACAAGAAAAATATTTAGTCTTATACATCAATCCGGCACTTGATGCTGAGAAGGCTTTCGACCGGGTTGATTGGCAGTTTTTAGAAGTTTTTTAGAAGCAGTTTTTTGTCTAAATACAACATAGGGGTTCTCTTCAGAGACTATACAATGTCATTGTATTCTAACCCTATAGCAAAAGTTACGGGACCAATGATGAATTCCGGATGGTTCTCAATTAACAATGGTACCCGCCAGGGATGTCCTCTGGCCCCCTTACTATGTATATTGAGCATAGAACCTCTGGCGGAGGCTATAAGGCAATCCCCTCATATTACTGGGGTTGAGATCGGGGCAAAGACATCAAAGATCTCTCTTTATGCCGATGACGTGCTCCTGTCCCTAACGAACCCTCTCTGTTCCATCCCAGCTCTTTTCAAAGTGATCAACGAATACGGAATATGTTCCAAATTTAAAATGAATATAAAAACATTTCAAACTAACCACAACAGTCTCACAAGAAGAGCTTAGTATACTGGGCTCAAAATACATTCTTAACCCGTACAACAAATAGATTATTTGGGAATAAAGATCACCAACAAATTAAGTGAGCTTATAAGCTCCAACTATAACACATTAATCATAGATATCAGAAACCATTTGAATTGATGGAAGGGCCTGGAGATCTGGCTTGGCCGAATAAATGTCTCCAATGCTTACATACTCCCAAGGGTATTGCACTTATTCAGGATGATACCACTGAGAGTTCCTTTAAAACACAAACCCAAAAACAGAGACTTCAGGCCAATTACATCTAGAAAAATAAAAAACCTAGAGAAAGCCACTCTGTCCTAAAGAAAAAAAGCTCTACGGGTGGAGTATAATTCCTGGACATTAAACACCTATGAGTCCACAATGCTAACCCACATTTTAGCGTGGGATTGAAATTTGGAACTCCAAATATGGTTAAAAGATAAATTCAAGATAGGAAATTCCCTGTTACTCTCAACACCAGTTGAGGTCATACAAAACTCCATCACAAATATCAACTTAAAGAAATGGCATTAACAGGGAATAATATGCCTAGATCACATTATTAATCAAGATACACTAATGCCTTTCCAACAGCTTAGAGAATTATATAACTTATTATACAGTGAAACTTTCTCATATTTGAGAGTCAAGAACTTAATTTCCTCAAAGAGGATTCTAATCTCTCACCAAGTAGAAGAATGGTTGGGTATTCAAAAAAAGACAAAGCAAATTTCTAAAAGCTCAAGATTCTCCAACCTGTAGGTGGGAGAGTGAATTGAACATATCCCATTCCATGGAGGAGTGGACTAGGGTTTCGGCAATGACAAAGCATTCATTCAATCACCTTGTTAGAATTACATATTAAGGTTACTAAAGTTGGTACCTTACCCCGAATAGACTCCATAAGATTAACCATACTAACTCAGACAGATGCTGGCGTTGCTTATCGGACGTTGTAACACTTCCAAACATCTGGTAGCAATGGAGGGCCTTGTTGAAATGCTCGATAGAGGAGCTTCTGGCTGAGTTATTTAATCATCCAGTGGTTCTCTCACCTCAGATATTTCTGTTACACCTGGGCCTCCCTAACCTGACACAATATCAAAATGTCCTGTTGATTCACATTGTTATCTCAGCAAAAATAACTCTGGCCAGAAAATGGTAACAGGAGAGAGAATTAGCATGGAGGGAAGTTTTCACGCAAATTGGGTTTCAGTATACAATGGAAAGGGGATTTTATGGGACAAATGGAAGACTCAAAGAATTTGAGAAAATCTGGGTACCGTGGAAGATCTATGCCCTTTCCCCTGATTAGAATATCTGAAACCCTATTGAGAGAATGATCTGGGGGAGACCCCAACATAATATCAGAGACCCCTCACTATGGGAACTCCTACCCTGATCACCAGAGGACAAGTCATCAGAGTGAATGGAGAAAAATCAATGATATATGACTGCAAAATAAACATAAACATTTTTGGAGAACACGGTTAGCAGTATTCCCAGAATAGCTTTTTCTTTTCGGACCATGGACTAGGTGGAGAACAGATGAGCGGTGGACTAAATTATTTTAATGACCCTCTTCCTGGCTCAGTGGCCAAAAATCAATCATGATAAACAATTTAGAGACACACTTTTTGCACAAACAGATAAGTATTTTACTGTATTTTTATTGTTTAATCATAGATCTTTCCTCTTATTTGAAATATCTATAATTATTATGATTAGTCAACTTATGTAACTAATAAAAAATCTATATATATATATATAAAAAAAGAGAAATGTATAGGAGGAGCACACATTACTGCATTAATGTTTATAAAGCATTATGTATTTATTATTACTGTGACAATACAGCCTCTCCTCTAGATGTATGGTCCTTAAGGGGAACGTTGCTGAGACGGGGGTCAAGTCAGTGACTAAATCTCTTCCAGGATGCTGGTCTCAGTAGTGGGACTTTGTAAAGTGAGGCTGAAGGGGTGGTAGCTGGTAGCCAGGGCAATTGCAGAGTCTTCTACCCACTGGAGAGGAAAGCAGATATCAACCACTCTGTCATAAACACAATCCATTTTAAACATTCAACCCTGGGATCCCCATGAGTTACAGACTTCCACCATATTACAATATAAAGTTATAATACCAACAGAAAAATATTATCACGATTACTTACAAAATGTCAAAGATATAATACAAAACATTCGAATAGAAACCACAGAGGAAAAATGCGACAAGAATGTTGAACGTGCCTGTGAGGGTCTCCCTTGATAATGGCAATCTGCCGAAACGTCGGGTTGACCACATGCACGGTCAACCCTCTTCTATCATATTTTCCTGTGGTGCTTCTATTTGATTGTTTTGTGTCATTTCTTTGACGTTTTGTAAGTAATTGTGATAATATTTTTCTATTGGTATTATACCCTTAATTGTAATAATAAATATATGATGCTTTAAAACATTGATGCAGTATTGTGTGCTCCTCGAAAACATTTTTAGAAAAGACAGGGGGCGATCATCTACTATGCATGCTCAAACACCATACCTCCATCAGTGAGAACAACAGCAGACTCACACCACTTTCAGATGGGAATGAAATGCTTGGTTCTCTGAAATTAAATTTCTCCACTTTCATTCCTTATAAATATATTGATTTATAGATATTTTTTGCACCTTTCAGTTGTCATGTCGTGTTATTTTGATAAACATTTTTACAGGTTCACATAATATCTGCATTAAACAAAAAAGTGTAAATAGGTCACAACATTTCATTTTTATTTTCTATAGATGTATACTGAATGTATAAAACATTGTTTTCAAGATCTAATGTCCCTACGGGAAAGAAAGGAATAAAGTGTAATTTTCATGTGGATATTAAGGGACATGTATGTATAGCAGCATTAACATGCTTCCTCACATTCTCTAGGCTTACAACAATCCTAAAGTATACAGGTATCTGAAATCCCTTTTGGCATGACTGATTCTCAAATCTTTTATGCAGCAAATTGTCAATAGAATGCAAGGGCCTGTAATATGATTACCCCACACTGGGTAAGCATCAGTATAGGAAATTTAATTTTAAAAAGCCATACGAGGGAATCAATATAAAAGGGGTTCCCTGTGATTCCTGTGATTATGCAATAATTCCATATCTGTGCAGTTACAATAGCTACTTCAGGTTTGGACCATCTGTAATTATTAGCCCAGTCCTCTTACAGTAAGGGTTGCTGGCCAGTATTTTTTTGTGGCAGGAGGGACCTGGGAGCCTGTGCAACATCTGACCTCACAATGTGGAGATGGAAAGAAAAGGAGAGATGGTGAGAGAGACAGACAAAATGGGAGAAATATATACAAAATGGCAGATGGGAAATATATAAAGACTTCAAGGGGGATGGAAAAGAGATAGGCAGAAGGAGAGATGGGAAAGAGAGTCAGACATAAGGGGAGATGGGGGAGCGACAAATAAAAGGAGAAATGGGTGAGAGACAGACAAAATGAGAGATGATGGAGATACAGACAAAAGGGGAGATGGGAAAGAGACAGACAAAAAGAGAGATGGAAGAGAGGCAGACAAAAAATGGACGGAGTTAGAGAGAGAGAGAGAGACTGAAAAAAGGTAAGATGGGAGAGAGATATATATATATAGAGAGAGAAAAAGATAAACAAAAGGAGGGATGGGAGAGAGACAGACAAAAGGAGAGATGGGAGAGAGACAGTTACATGTGGAGAGGAGAGAGATAGACAGACAAAAGGGGATGGGATTAGATAGAAATAAGGCTATAGGAGGAGTTATATGGGATAAGGGAATATGTGCTGAGGATATCTAAATGAAAATTATGCTCCTGGTATCGGTAATGAGGGACCTGAAGATCAATATGGCAGGGACATTGCATATATCCAACCCCTTTATGGCTCCACCCCTTGTGGTCCCATACTTTTGTGGCTCTGCCCTCTTCCACTCACGGCTTTGACTGGTAAGTTATTGAGGAAAAGGTGACAACTGTACTTAAACTACCATATATAACATTTCTTAATTGAACAAATGCTTGAGTGGACATAAAATGAATGCAAATCATTACAGCTACATCTTTTTTATAACACCATTTTATGGGTGTTGGAGAGTGTATAGAATATAAAGACAGTGAGACTGGTTGTGATTCATGGTAGGAAAGTCTGAAAGAAGCTTTTTGGAAGTGCTTTTTCATAAACATTTCTGTGATGGCACCATCCCTACTACCACTTTTTTCCCATTGGAGCCCTGGAATAATTTCAATGACTTGATGTGCACCTGGTTGCTTGTCCTATGTTACCTATTTTTTCATATTCCCCCAGCCCAAGATCGTGTCCCTGTCCGGCATATGTATACCATGTACCATAACTCATGCTAACTGGCCAGCGAGATTGTCACATCTCGAGCTACTTTCAGCACCTGACCAAAGATAACCCCAAATATCCTGGTACTCTTGAACAGATCACGGATGTGTCGTGATTCACTGAAACTTACATCCCTTGCCGATCCTCCCTAAACATCCAATTGCTATCCAAGGGTACCCTGCTTTTGATATTGGCCCATCGGTAAAGAGGTTTGTGGGTACCCTAGTTTCACCTAAGGGTGCCCAGGAACAGGGGTCCCTCAAGCAGAAAGGGTGGAAACATATCCAGGAGACAGACCCAAATATTGCATTGTTCTGTTGAAAATTGAATCTAATTACTGTTATTTATAAAAGTCGGTACAATTCTCAACAATATACTTGTTCTTATGTTCATGCTATGCTAAGACTTGTTTAGTGATTTGAGTGTTTGAAGGTAGCAGAAGATTCTGAGGCTAAATCACACTATTAAGCTCTTGTAAGAGCTGTCTATCCTAAGGAAGCAGTCTCTGACGGAGGTGCCCAGCCAGAGAAACATAGAATCTATCGGCAGAGAAGAACCATTTGGTCCATCTAGTCTGCCCAATTTTCTAAATACTTTTATGAGTCCCCAGTTCCCTATCTTATATCTAGTATAGCCTTTTGCCTATCCCACACATTCTTAAACTCCTTCACTGTTTTTATATCTACCACTTCAGCTGGAATGCTATTTCATACATCCACAACTCTCTCAGTAAAGTAATAGGTCCTGATATTACTTTTAAATCTTTGCCCCTCTAATTTAAGACCAGGAGTTCCGTCATAATTTCCTTTTCATGTTATGAGTAGTATGACAAGCATGGCTGAACAGAAACTGATTTTAAAATGTTTTACTCACTACAAACAGATGGAATCATTTTGTATTGAGAGTTGATACCAAGCCTAATATAGCACCAAATATGCTACCCTAGCATCCTTAATGCACAGTGATCCATTTCAAATGTACACTCACTGAATGGAACAAGTCCAGAGAAAAAAATCAGTTATGTACGTCTTACTACATCTTGTCCTAAACCCCCTCTATAACTATTGACATGCTTCTTCCAACTTGGAAGAACAATCTAAGTAAAATGTCAAGTAGAGGAGACTGCATTGCAAAAACATTCACAAAATCATGATATAACCAACACAATTTATCCCTGACATCAGTAGAACTGCAACTATACATACACGTAATGGACAAGAGATGGAAACATACATGTATTTGGTTTATGATAAAGAGTAGACTTTATGTGTCACTGATGATGGCATAAATCATGTAAATGATATTGAAGAATGCACAGTATCATACAAGAGAACACTCAGTGTAAATATCGGTATTATGTCAAGAGGGTCGACAGAGATCTGACTGTTTGACTTTATTGTTACTAAACTTACAAACGCGGTCAAATTTATAACTTTATAGCTAAAAAAAACACAGTAAAAACAATAGAGACTTAACTTGATTAAATGTACAAGAAAGAAAAAAAAAGAAACAAATCCAGAATACACAATATAATATTGTGTAGACAGAAATTAAGCATTGCTTAATATAACATATTAATGGTGAAATTTAGAAAATAAAAATTGTTCCATACAGAACAATTGTTGAGGTCAGTATTCACTGAAATTAATCTGAAATGTTTAATCTATTATTAATGTCAATGACTTTATTTTACAAAGCAAAATGTGTTTTCATCCTCTTTAGCTGAATGCAGGACAGGAGAGAATGACTATTGTGTTTTGCGGAAAATCACTGATAAAATGATAGCCCATGTGAACTGTTTACAAATTTCCCAATTTTTCGGTTATAATGAAAGCGTCAAACACTATTTAAAGTTTTACCCAAGTTGTTGGTTACGCGAAGTTGTATGTTGACAGCTGAATTGTGTTTTGAGATAAAATAAAACTTGTGTTTAAAAGAAAAGAAACAGATGCTCATTTTGACAGTAGTTTGATTGTGCTGGTTCTGTTCTAGGGAATAAAAACAAAAGTGGGTCTTTGTTGTACTTTTCAATATCTTTTGAACTGTGATATCTTTATTCTCTGAATCTGCTTGAGTACCAACTTTACTTCAAATGGCAAGCCTTCTGTAATCAGAGGAGTTTTATCCATTGTTAGGTGGACGTATCATATACAGGACACTAATCCCCATCATACAACTTATGTTAAATTAACCTTGACGTGTCACTAGGGTCAACATGAAAGCTGTTTTGTATTCTTGTATTGATTTTTTGCAATTATCACCTTTGCTTAGCTAATGTTAAATAAACATTGCTTGTAAAAGTTGATTTGACACCTTTGAGATGCCTGTCTTATTAAATTTAGCTAGCAAAAATGTGCTTTCATTTTTTAAATTGGAAATGTAAATTAGTGGCTAATGGTTAATGGTTAAAGGGCTATATTACCTCTACAATTTCTTCTAGTTCCTTTTGTTTCAAGTGATACATTATTATTCACTCATCTTACAGGGTCTTATCTCCATTCCTTCTTTTATCGTACTTTTCAGACATTAACCAGAGATGCCAATTAAATCAATGTAGGCATTGTAATGGAAATTGTCTCCAGATATATGAACCCATCAGAAAAATGATTTGAATTAGGAAGGTGGCAGTAATTTTTTTTTTTTTAGTAAATCGTTTTTTATTAGCAAACAGGGGCATCACTATGGTTAGTGTCACCCCCTGGATCTCTTCATGGTACTAAACCAAACAGTGTTTTTTTTTAACTAATGTTACTTGTAAATCATAATTCCTATATATCACTGAATGCAATGGCAAGAGTGGTGACATAAACAATTTGCAAATATATTCTATATATTAATGCATTTGCTCAAATATAAGACAAGGTTTTTTCAGAGCAAATGAAAAAAGGCAAGCAGAAAGAAAGAACTCAGAGGAACAATGGCTGCGATCAAACAGGAAAACATTTCTCACAGTCCAGTACACAGATGAAGCTGAAGGTGAGTTTATTCTCAAGCATATACAGGTTTTTCGTCAAAGTGCCTGCTCCTACCCGGTGAAACACATAACGCCTACGCGTTTTGCGCCTAAACTTGGCGCTTTCTCAAGGCTACCCTCCCAGGGGGTGTGCCTCTCTATTTAAACTGTTTTTTTTTTCTGTTTTTTTTTTTGGTTTGTGTACGTGCCCTTAAGTGATCAATAGTGCACATAATAGGTGAAAACATATAAAAAGAGAGGGAAGGTGAAATTTAGAGTGATATCCCTCTTAAAATAATAAGCAAATAAAAACACTACAAAATGTGTTAATATACAAAGTACATGGAAAAAAGATCCAGTTAAATGAATTGAATAGGGCAAGGCATGAAACAGAAGATAATAGGAGAGAAGAAGAGACCATCCCAACGGCATGTTCTAAAACTATATATATATATATATGTGCTAGTGTCTAAAGATATGGTTAAGATCCCATTCTGAATTTATTCCATTTGGTTGTCTAGTTTTTAGCCTAAATATCCAGTACATTTCTCTTTTATTTAATATATTTTATTGATTGCCCCCTTTCACAGGGCTAGACATTTTTTCCATACCTTGAAATGAAAAATTGTACTTATTGCCTCCATTACATATCTGAAAATGTCTATTAATTGTTGATTTTTGATCATTTGTTGTGATGTCGTTGAGATGTTCTCTTATTCTCTCCTTATGAGATCTAATTGTACGTCCCACATAATGTTGTTTGCATTTTTGGCATGTAATTAGATAAATAACAAAAGAAGCATTGCAATTGATATAATGTTTCATTACAAAGGTCTCTCCTGTCACTGTAGATTTATAGATGTTAGCACGATGAACATATTTGCAATTGAGGCATCTGCCTCCACAGCCAAACATGCCCGTACTTTTAAGCCAGTTGCCATCTGTCTTCGTCTTGATTTTATCTGTATAGTGGCTGGGAGATAGCCATGATCTTAATGTTTTATTCTACGGGCTGAGAATTGTATCCCCTGGTTTAATAACTTATCATAATGAGGATCCAATCTCAGCACTGGAAGATGTTTTTTAATGATTTTTGTTACTTGTTTATATTGCCATTGGTAGTATTTTTACTTGTCATTTCTATTGCCCTATTTACACCACTTGTTTGTTGGTATCTATCAGGAGATCCTTACGATCCCTTCTTTGGTAGCCTTTCTCTATTTGATGAACAGAATAATTTCTTAAGGCTAGTGACTGATGCTCAAAATAAGAATCTGTGGAACAGTTTCTGCGTAATCTTAAAAATTCCCCAATGGGTATACCCATGTATGATCTGGGTGACAGCTACTTGCAAAGAGGAGAGTATTGCCTGCTGGAGGTTTTCTGTAAGAATCTGTCACTATACGGCCATCCTCATTGCTCCCCATCAAGGTAACATCAAGAAAATCCACCCTCATCAATAATCAGCCGTGAAAGTGAGGTTGAGATCATTGGTGTTAAAATATTGTTTGAAGGAGACAAACTGATCCATTGTACCTGACCATATAATAAGGAGATCATCAATGTATCTTCCATACCACTGAATGTATCTTCTAAATGGGTTCCCATCTCCAAAGACGTGGCACCATTCCCATTTTCCCATAAAAAGATTCCCATATGAGGGCGCAAATTTTGCACCCATGGCGGTGATCACTTATATCACACTGGTCTTTAAAGGAAGGGTGTTCTATGTCTTTAAATTTGGAATCTACTTTGGTCACAAATGAAATTGGACTTAGACTCTCAGTGGAGAGTTCTGAGTCTTCTGTTATAGATTTATTCTGTACATTTTTTGTGAGAATTTTTTTTTTGACTAAGATGTCCCTCATAAATTTTATTGAGGTCTATCAGAGTCTCAAAGTGGTTGAATTTGTCTGTTGGAGAAAAAGAAAGTCCCTTAGAGAGTAGGGTGACTTTCGTCAGTAGTTAGAGTTCTTGTGGACAGATTTAAAACATTATTCACATCTTGTGCTGTCGTCTGGTTTTCATTCTTGCCCCCTTTCTTTCCCAATCTTCTTGTTCCTCGTAACTGTCCTTTTGTGTGGGATGCTGCAAGTTTTTTTATTTCTCCGCTGTTATGTTATTACTCTTTTTGGAGGATGTTGACATTGGGGAAGAGAGAGAAGACGAAAACGATGTACCTTCCGTTGTTGTTTGATCTACTGAGGAGAATGATACTGATCTGTTTTTCTTTTTTAAAATAGATTTTTTATTATTATATTTCCTTCCTCTCGTATTCCTTCGTTCAATATGCCAGGTGTGTACTTGGTTATCCTCATAATCTTTTTTGTCTCTTAGGAATTTTTTTTGTTTCCTCAGAGATATTTCATCCTCCAATTTGTGATTATTGCTTGAGATTTTTCTATCCCATTCATGAAATCTGGGTTGGCAGAAAATGTTGATAGTTTATTCTGTACATCTTAATTTCCTCTTTGAGTTCTGATAATTTCTCTGTATTAAATTCAATCAGTATGTCAATCAGCTTCAATGAGCATTCCTCCAGAGCTTGGTTCCATCTAGTGGTATATTTGTCTGTAAAAAAGGCCCCTCATCTTATATTCAAGGTCATCTTAAAAGCAGACCTCAAATAGATTATTACACACAGAAATCCTCTAATGTTGCCCAACACATCCGCTCGGGCTTAAATGATGGAACGCTGGGGGCAGAATGGAAAATCTGGGAGGCAGATTGGAAAGTCTGAGAGTCAGATTGGCATGCCCGTTAATGCAGTGGAAAGTCTGGGGGCAGTTTGGCAAGTCAGAAGAGCAGATTGGCAAGTCTGGGGATTCATTGGCAAGTATGGGGCAAATTGGCAAGTTTTGGGATGCACTGGTAAGTCCAAAGGGCAAATTGGCAAAGTCTGGGGGCACATTGGCAAATGAAAGATAATAACAAGAAATGCATTTTCAATGATAGTTTTTATTAAATCTGAAAAAAAAAGGTTTACATGTGAATTCATATATACTAGTAAATCCCTTTTACTACAGGGTAGTCTTATATTAAGGCTTCATATTTTTTCCTAAATTAATAGGGGCTACCTTCACACAGACTTCCACAGTATCACAATTGCATTTTATGGGTGCTTTGAAAAATTCCCTTCTTCTCATATTCAAGGTCATCTTATATCCAGACCTCAAATAGAGGTATGATTTTAATACTAAGATCCAGGATCCCCATAGCATTGCAGTTGACCTAGATCCTCCTCACATGCAGCTGGGGAATATCTGTGCACTGTGCAAAGATATCATCCTATGCTGCCCAACACTACCACCCGGGCTTCTATGACTGAACGCTGGGGGTCACATGACCTTCCATTATTCCATCTCAGAAATCTCAGTGGAAGTGTTGTGCAGCATCAGAGGATGTCTGTGTACACCGAAATCCTCTGGCTGTCTGTGAGTGCCTTGGAGGTCCTAGGAGGTGCCTTGGTAAGTCTGGGGAACAGAATGGGAAGTCTGGGGGCAGATTGGCAAGTCTGGGGATGTACTGGTAAGTTTGAGGGGCAGATTGGAAAACTTGAGGGGCAGATTTTCAACTTTGGGAGTGAATTGGAAAAAAAATGGAAATAAAATAAGACATGCATGTTGTCAGTTAGAATTTGTAATAAATATGTAAAACAGTTTTACATGTGAATTAATATTTACTAGTAAAACTTTGTTTCATTGAATGAGTTCTTTTATTTATGCTTTCTTTTTTTCCATACTTAATATCAATAGTTTGGGTGGTCATGTTATAATCAGGGCCATCTCATAGCCAAGCAAATATGGTATATACAAAATATATATATATCTATTTGTGTAAGTTGTCCTGCACACAGACTTTGACAGTACTACAAATATATTTTATTGGTGCAAAATCCGAGATAACACATATTATATTACCATAAAGAGGTACACTCTTGTATAGACTTCCAAAGCAATGTAACTGTATCCTTGCACAGCACTTGATACAGCATAACGCACAATTTTATAGACTAAGCCAGACTCAGAAAGTAGCACAGCATAACTCCCATAATTGTAGACAGAGCCAGACACAGATGATGTTACAGAATATCTCCCATCATTACGTAATGAGCCAGATACTGAAGATGGCATAGCATAACGCCCATCATTACATAATGAGTCATACACTGACAGTGTACAGCATAAATCCCATCATTATATAGTGAGCTAGACACTGGTGGTACAGCATAACGCCCATCAATATAGACTAAACCAGACGTGGTATGGAAGCATAACTCCCATTATTATATAGTGAGTTCGACACTTATAGTTATACAGCCTAACTCTCATTATTATAGCGTGGGGCCTACACTAACATGGTACACCAAAAATCCCATCATTATAGATTGGGCCAAACACAGTCAGTTCTACAGCATAATTCCCATCATTACATAGTCAGCCATACACAGACGGTGGTACATCATAACTCCCATCATTATATGGTATGGCCTACACTGATGTGGTACACCATAAATCCCATCATTATAGACTGAATCAGACACAGAAACTGGTACAGCATAAGACCCATCATTGTATATTGAGCCAGACAATGATGGTACTCCCATCATTCCATAGTGTGGCCTACACTCATGTGGTACACCATAAATTCCTTCATTATTGATTGAGCTAGACACAGACAGTGGTACAGCATAAAACACATCTGTCATGCTACAACCCCTGTTTAGGTTCATCCAGGTTATATCCAGTCATTTGTGTTCCTGACCCTTCCTTGTATCTCTGTCCTGTCCCTTGTCAGGGGGCTGTTCCATTCTGTGCCCTATCAGGGGACTGTCCCATTCTGTGCCCTATCAGAGGGCTGTCCCATTCTGTACCCTATCAGAGGGGTGTCTTGTTCTGTGCCCCATTAGAGGGATGTGTTGTGTAATATTAGTGGACTGTGCTGTTCCCTTTTAGTGGGCTGTCCTCTGTTAAGCCTTATCAGAGGACTGTCCTGTACCGTGCTTTATCAGAGGGCTGTCCTGTGCCCTTTCAGAGGGCTTCCCTGTCTTGTGCCCAATCAGAGGGCTTCGCTGACTTGTGCCCTGTCAAAGGTCTTCCATGTCCTGTGCCCTGTCAGAGGACTTTTCTATCCTGTACTGCCTGTTATTTTGTTCTGAATCATTCTTTTTTACCTGACTGCCTTTACTCTGCTCCTATATAAATGCACCTCACCCACTTGTTCTATTTGCTTCATTTTCCAGTCTGTCTTGCTACAAGTATGTCATTTATTTTCATGTCTGTTCTCTTGTTTTAGCATAGGTATTAGTTATTAGTTACCGCTCAAATGGTGATGCTTTAATGCCTCAAGGTCTTCCTGAGCTGTTACAATTGGAAGGATCATCTTGGTATGTGTCTCTGACAAAGCCAAGATCAGAGATAAGCCAAAATATTCTGCTAGAGAGGATGTCATGGCTCTCTGCTTGGACCCTGATGTTCTGAGGGTGGTTACTTCTCCTATCCTTTACTGTTTTCTGTTGTTAAGTGATAGTTAGATGGTCTGTCAGTTACAATGCAGAGTAGCAGTGTCTTTCTTAGTCAAACTGCAAACCACACCCTTACAGTATTTTTTTTTTATTATTATTTATCTTTTATTTTGTATTTCAATATCATTAATTACATAAAAACATTAACATGCCTCATTTTATACATTACACATATACACATAAATATGTGCCATTATATCTAGAGGTGTGACAAATAAATGTATTCCTCTAATTGTTAAAATTGACTATACATTAACAAAACACCTCTAAGTAACACCTGATATTCATACAGGTCTAAATATTCCAGGTAAGTGAAGGTAATTTGGGTACAAATTTACATTTAACATTCCAATCATACTTAGATTATCATTCAAAGAATTCATGCATACTATCATTTATTCTGTGTCAGTGGGAGTATCAAACAAGTATAGTCAATTTACATCTGAGGTTGTGTCACAATATCTAAACTATTTGGACCATATCTTCCAATAACTCAAAAGATCGTTAATCCGTACAAAAATGTAATTTTCCATCTGCTTGATGTGTAATTTGATCTTTAATCTCTAACAGCGATGGTATTGACGATTTCCTTCAATGTCTGGAAAGACAAACTTTAGCAGCTGAGGTAATATTTAACACTAATGTATTATCATGTTGATTCTCAAATTTAGAATCTATATTGAATAGAAACAGTTGTACCTTCAAGGTGATGCTTAATCCAAATACTGCTAAGAATGTCAGTAACCATGTTTTTAAGATTAGAAAAGACTGAGCAGTTCTACCAAATATGAAATATTGTCTGCCACACAATTAAGGTCACCTCCTTTTACTAACATACATTGAGTTAATTTATCTATGTTATCAATAAGGGATTCCAAAATTCTTACTAGAGGCTCATTGGGAGAGTAAACGTTTACCAATGTATATAGAAGATAATTTAATTTGCATATCCATATAAAAAATGTACCAGTTTCGTCAGCTACATTGTGAATATACTCAAACTTGATTAAATGTGAAATAAACATTGCCATGCCATGGTTTTTTTTTCTGCTTAAGTCATGCTTTATAAAGAATAGGATATTTTGACATCCCAATGCGTCTCCTGGGCAAAACCCATATCAATCCTATCTCGAATAAGCATATCGTACAAGAAGGACTTTCTGTGTGGAGTATTAAGTCCATTTGTATTTATTGTGCCCAACTTTAGTTTCATTTTGATCTAACCTGAAAAAACCCACTGGCCCCTTTGTCTCCATCATACCATTTGTACCACTCAGTGACACAACAAACATACATTCCCCATTCATTCATTTTATCAAAATCCAAAGCGTGCTTATGTTGAACCCACATTGGATCGATTGTTCAGATTACGTCCTATCTGAAGAATAACAGGTGTCGGCGTTATGTGAGGTAGTCAGACATCATCATTCCTATTCATATCTTACAAAAATAAATAAATACCCACAGCACAAAAAAGAAAAAAACAACAACTTATTGCTTCCGGCTCCAGTACCGATTTGTGCATTACAGAGAAGTTTGATGTAAAAAAATAAAATAAAAAAACATATCATCATTACTAGTGTTGAGCGAACCTGAACCGCACTGTTCGGGTTCGTACCAAACATTGCGGTTTTTGGACCCCGAACACGGGCATTCCACTGTATGTTCGTGTTGGAGTTGGGGTTCGGCGATTTAATGGCGCATTTTGAAAGGCTGCAAGGCAGCCAATCAACAAGCATTTGACTCGTTTGCCCTTAGAAGCCATCACTGCCATGCCTACTAATGGCATGGCTGTGATTGGCCAGTGCAGCATGTGACCCAGCCTCTATATATAAGCTGGAGTCACGTACACGCACATCACATGAGCTCCTATTGGTGTAGGGAGAGGATGATGCAGCTGTGAGGGACAGATTAAAAAAAGTGATTATTTTAGTGGGTGCTATACTACATATTTGTACCCTGCCCTGAGCCCAGTGACACAGAGAGTGCAGTACACTTGCAACTGCATGTGTGCCAGACACATGACTTTAATCCTGTTCTGTTAGCTCAGCGGGCAACTTCTAGGCATTTTTAAATACTGCAATTTGTTGGTGTTAAATATTACATTTGCGTCCTGCCCTTCATATCTGAGAGTCAAATAGAACCGTCAAATACTGTGCTTACAGCGCACTTTGAAAAATTTGAATAGTTTTGGGTGGTAAATAGTACATTTGCGTCTTGCGTCTTTTAGGAAAAAAGCTAAAAGCCTGAATATAAGACTACCCTATAGGAAAAAAAAGTTTAACTTGTATATATGTAAATTGCTTTTTAATATTTAATAAAAATTGATATTATACAAATGCATTTCTTGTTTTTATTTCCTTTTATGTGCCACTGTGGCCTCTCTCCCCCTCCCCCAGCTGGTCCGTCATAATAGACGGAAGTGTTGGGCAGCATGGAGGATGTCTGCACATATCATGCAGACATCCCTCAGCTGCCCGATTCTCCTGGTGGCTAGCGGGGCAGCGGAGGATGTCTGCGCCGTGAGCGCAGACCTCCCCTGCTGCCGCCCGGCACGACCGCCGGGACTTTTATGATGAAGTCGGAAGGACCCGGCTTCATCATAGAAGTCCTGGCGGTCGTGCCGGGCGGCAGCAGGGGAGGTCTGCGCTCATATCGCAGACATTCCCCTGCTGTTGGAGAGGGGGATCCAGGTCCCCTGCAGCTCTGCGGGGGACCTGGATCCCAGTCTTATGGTCAGATTATAAGACGACCTCGAATGTAAGACGAGGGGTATTTTTCAGAGCATTTGCTCTGAAAAAAACCTCGTCTTATGCTGCACTGGCCAATCACAGCCATGCCATTAGTAGGCATGGCTGTGATGGCTTCTAAGGGCAAACGAGTCAAACGCTTGTTGATTGGCTGCCCTGCAGCCTTTCAAAATGCGCCATTAAATCGCCGAACCCTGAACTCCAACCTGAACATACAGTGAAATGTCCGTGTTCGGGTCCGGGGTCCAAAAAACGTAATGTTCGGTACGAACCCGAACAGTGGGGTTCGGGTTTGCTCAACACTAGTTATTTTAAGTTTTTTCCCTATCCACTTGCTTGCAGGGCACTTGTCCTACTCTTACCCACATTTTACTTAATTTTGCAGCCCTCTTGCCCTTTCCAGAACTTTTTTAGAGGCATTTTAGTGGCCAAAAGTTTGTGTCCCCATTGACTTCAATGGGGTTCGGGGTCAAATTCGAGCACGGACCTGGACATTTTTTCTAAGTTCGGCCAAACCTGCCGAACCCGAACATCCAGGTGTCCACTCAACTCTAATCATTACCGATTATACCCTTCTTATAACAATGCTATTAATATTAGAGATGTAAAACATATCATCAGTACTGCTCATACCGTACATACAATAATGCCTTCAATATTAGAGATGTAAAACATATCAGCATTAATACTCATACCAAATATATATCAGTACCAATAATATTAGAAATATAGAGTAACAGATCATTTCATTGAAAATCCCCAACTGATAAGCACTAAGATGCAACATTGACAAGGATGTTCTCATCATATACCAGAAAGTAGGAAATATATTTCAGAATGAAAAAAAAAAATAAAAAGAAGAGAGAGAAAAAAAGTATTTATTTTACAATGTGCAGTGTGTTGTGTGGGAAAGAAGAGTTTTTCTTTGGAACAAAACAAATTATGATACTGCTTTTATTTTTGCCATTGACAGGACATCCTATTCCATGATTATTTTTTGCTACAGTTTACCTATGTGACTAGAGCAAATGTTAAGTTAATTTCCCCCGTTATGTTCATAGTTTGTTAGTTCATTTTCTTTTTATTACCACTGTAAAGTTTTTTTTACTGTACCACACTGATTTTCTATTTCTTTTAAAGTATACTTTGCACCTATACCATGTTTTCCAATATAAGCACAGAATATACCTTCATCACTGTAAATAGAATTCGCTCCTTTATCTGGGATACCTTTCTCTTTGTGGTTTATTGACTTTTCAGTATTTCATTTCACTTCACTTCATTTTTTTAGATTTTGTCTCAGGTACATTATGTTATTACACTTTATTTATCTTTTTTTCACCTATTTTTCCACAAAACAATGATTTTATTCACAATGTATGTTTGTTACTTTTTTTTTTTTTATTGATCTTTGGTTTAATGCATTTGTTTAGATGTAATCTATACTGTACTTTTAGAAAGGTGATTGGGTTCTTTTGCAGCTGGTCCTAAAACAGCATACAGTTTATCTATCAGGAGCAGATCTAAAAGCTTATTGCCTTTTACTATGAATATACTATGAATATATTGCTGTCTACTATATATACTTGTATTCAACCACTTGCATGGTTGCTGTTATTGTGTGTATAACAAGTGTTAGCACAGATATTTTAATTTTTAAAATCTTTTGTACCCTGTTAATGTCATCTTATTTTTACCCTTCAATTGTAAATGTATTAATTATACAAATGATGTGCTGTCCACAGTTTTTTTTTACATGTTTTCTTGATATTAACACATATGACTACATATCTACTATTGGTGAACGCTATATCAATTTAAAATATATTGAATTGATTGGCTTGATGACACATTAAGTTTAAAATATATTTAATCTGTCCATTTTGACGTGTAATGATTAGTCAAGGTGTAATTTTCTATATGTATTTTTATAATTCTCTTGTTCTTATCTAATTAGCTGCTTGGTTTATTGATTTTTAGCTGACAGCTGTATTTGTCTTTTTTATATTTCCCTTGTGATGTATTTGTGCATATTGGAAAAGGCATTGCTTTTATAATCAATATTTTATTGTATATATATATATATATATATATATATATATACACATATAGTAACATAGTAACATAGTAATTTAGGTTGAAAAAAGACACAAGTCCATCAAGTTCAACCCTTCTACCTATCATTACAGCTTTTGATCCAAAAGAAGGCAAAAACCCCTAAGGAAGCTATTTCAAATTTTGCCTCCTGGGGGAAAAATTCCTTCTTGACTCCAAGAGGCAATCAGATTTCTCCTTGGATCAATAAGGTCTTTTATTAATGCTTATTCTATTATTAATAGCCCTGTATGTTCTGCTTTCCTAAAAAACATCCAAACCATTTTTAAATGCATCTATTGTGGTTGATAGCACGATCTCTCTTGGCAGGGAGTTCCATAACTTTATTGTCCTAACCGTAAAGAATCCCTTCCTTTGCCGTCTATGAAATCTTTGCTCTTCCAGTCTGAGGGGGTGACCTCTTGTTCTTTGTACCTTTCTGTTAATGAACGGGTCACTGGAGAGCTCTTTATATTGGCCCTGCACAAGTTTATATAATGTTATCATATCCCCTCTAACGTATATAAATGCAATTTTTTAAGTCTCTCTTCATAACTAAGATCCTCCAAACCCCTTATTAGTTTTGTAGCTCTCCTTTGCACTTTTTCTAGTTCCTTAATATCCTTTTTAAGGACTGGTGCCCAGAACTGTACTGCATATTCAAGGTGAGGTCTTACCATTGATTTGTAAAGAGGCAAGATGATATCCTCCTCCCGTGAATCTATACCTCGTTTTATACATGCCAATATTTTATTGGCCCTTGCAGCTGCTGACTGGCATTGGGCACTGTTGCCAAGTTTGTTATCTACAATTATTCCTAAATCCTTTTCATCTGTAGTTTTTCCCAGGGAAAAACCATTGAAAGTATATGTTGCTTTGTTATTATTTTTCCCATAATGCATAACTTTACATTTGTCTATATTGAACCTCATTTGCCACTTTACTGCCTAGTCCCCCACTCTGTCCAAATCTTCCTGCAAAGTAAAAACATCAACATTAGTCTTTATTGCCTTACCTAATTTAGGGTCGTCTGCAAACACGGAGACATGGCTCTCAGCACAATGTGGCAGATCATTAATAAACAAATTAAAAAGAAGAGGGCCCAAAACAGACCCCTGAGGTACTCCGCTCAATACCCTTGTCCAATTTGAGGATTTTCCATTTACAACAACCCTTTGTGTTCTATCTTTTAGCCAATTTTCAATCCAAATACATACATTTGCCCTCAAACCTATTTCTCTCAATTTGTAGAGTAACCTTTTGTGAGGAACTGTATCAAATGCTTTCGCAAAATCCCAATAGATCAAATCAACTGCCACACCTAGATCTATATTTTTACTGACTTCTTCATAGAATGTTATTAAGTTTGTTTGACAAGACCTGTCTTTCACAAAACCATGTTGACTTTTACTCATTATATTCTTGTTCAAGATGTATTCTTGAGTGTATACCTTTAGCAACCCTTCAAATATTTTCCCTACTACAGATGTCAAGCTCACTGGCCTATAATTACCAGGCAGAGATTTTGATCCCTTTTTAAATATTGGAATGACATCCGCCTTTCGCCAGTCTGTTGGCACTGTACCTGAACTGAAAGAATCCCTAAAGATCATAAATAGTGCAGCGAACAAGAGAAAAATCAGGCGCTCAGTGCATGGACACTTGAATACAAAAAATAAATAAAATAAAAATAAAAAAATTAATAATAAATCCTTGACAATGTGTCAACACAAATGTGATAGTAAAAAGATTATGTGCAAATAAACAACGTGCAAAAACACACAATGATCGTGCAATATACAAAATGTGCAAATGTGCATAAAAATCTAGCACATAAAAATGCCAAAATAGGTAAATTCACAATAAAACACAATAGCCGTGCTATATGTGCATATAATTGCTTTGAAACACACACAGAAATTAATCCGTGTGTAATATACTTAGAAAACACACAAACATGAATATTAATCAGTGTGCAATATGTGCAAAAAGGAAAAGTTATACTTCAACCACAAAAAAACACAAGAAATATTCAATGTGTAATATGTGCAAAAAAAATTGGTATTTATACTTAGAACCCTTAGGTTCACTGGATCATGATGTGCCTGATCATAAATAGTGGTCTGGCCAGAATTATGCTTAACTCTCTAAGTACCCTTGGGTGTATACCATCTGGCCCTGGGGCCTTGTCTATCTTAACAGAGTTTAATTGCTTAAGCACTTTTTCCTGTGTCAGCCAATCCCATGTTTGCGGCGAATGTCCCATAACTTCCTGTAGCAGGGGCTCGTCCATCTGCTCTTCCTTAGTATAAACAGAAGAAAAAAAAGTATTTAAAATGTCTGCTTTCTCTCTGTCCTCACTTACCAAATTTCCCATTTGGGATAACAAGGGCCCAACGTTTTCCCTCTTTAGCTTTTTTCCATTTATATATTTATAAAACATTTTGGGGTTAGTTTTACTCTCCTTGGCAACCCTTTTCTCATTTTCCAATTTAGCCATTCTAATTGCCTTTTTGCAGGCTTTGTTGGCCTCTTTGTACTCTATAAATGATAATGCTGATCCTGTGTTTTTATAATGTTTGAATGCCATTTTCTTGTTTTGTATTTCCTTTTTCACGTTACCGGTAAGCCACATTGGTTTTGATTTGTGTCTTTTGCATTTGTTTCCCAAAGGTGTTTGGGATGTGTACTTTTGTAATGTGTGTTTAAATGAATTCCACTTGTCTTCTGTGTTTAGTCCAGAAAACAATCGTTCCCAGTCTAAATGTTCAATCGATGCCCTTAGTCCATCAAAGTTAGCCCTTCTAAAATTAAGTGTTTTGGTGGCATAGTTACCAATTTGCTTTTTTGCATTAATCTCAAATGAGACCATATTATGGTGACTATTCCCCAGGTGTTCTCTTATTTGGATGTTTGAGAAAAGCTCCGCATTGTTTGTTATTACCAAATCCAGACAGGCATCCATTCTAGTTGGGGTGTCTACTAATTGTGCCATAAATGTGTAATTAAGCAGGTTCAGAAACTTGCTGCCCCTAGCTGAACTAGTTGTGCCACACTTACAATCTATATCTGGGTAATTAAAATTTCCCATGATTAGAACTTCATTCATATTTGCAGCCTTTTCAATTTGTAATAAAAGCTGATCTTCTCCATCAATGCTAATATTTGGTGGCTTGTAGCATACACCTACAAGTAATGTGCGATTCTTTTTAGTGTCTATGTTAATCTCCACCCACAGTGTCCCCACATCAGTTCCAGTTACATCATGCACACCTTCTTTAATACTGGGCTTTAACTTAGGATTTACAAAGAGACAAATCCCTCCCCCTTTTCTATTTACTCTGTCCTTTCTAAAAAGTGAGTAGCCTTGTAAATTAACTGACCAGTCGTGGGTCTCATCCCACCACGTTTCTGTGATTCCGATTAAATCATACTGTTCTGCACTTACCAGTATCTCCAGCTCACCCATTTTGTTTGTCAAGCTTCTTGCATTTGCTAAAAGACATTTAAGATTACTACCCATTTTCTGTTTAGTTGACAAACACTTAATGTGTGCAGGTTTAATTAAATGGACCTCCTTTTGGTCTATGTTAACCCCACCACTGCTTTCCTCCTCCTCTCCCATAGCTAAACCCATCTTCCAATCTACCCTAGCTACCATTGCTTCATTTTGATCTTCACCCTCACCCCCAGAGCTTAGTTTAAAAACTCATATAATCCTCTAGCCATCCTCTCTCCTAATACTGCAGCCCCCTCATTATTGAGGTGCAGCCCATTCCGTCCATAGAGTCTGTAGCCGACTGCAAAGTCTGCCCAGTGCTCCAAGAACCCAAATCCCTCTTGCTTGCACCACCTTCGCAACCACGCATTAATCTCCCTAAGCTCCCGCTGTCTCCCTGACGTAGCACGTGGTACTAGTAATATTTCCGAGAATATTAACTTGGAGGTCCTTTCCTTTAGCTTCTTTCCTAGTTCCCTAAAATCATTTTAAGGACCCCCAACTTACCATTGACTTTGTCATTAGTACCAATGTGTACTATGACCGCTGGATCAAGCCCAGCCCCTCCCAATAATCTGCCTACCCGGTCCGCAACATGCCGAACCCAAGCACCCGGGAGACAACATACAGTTCGGCATTCAGGGTCCTGGCAACAGATTACCCTATCTACCTTCCTAATAATAGAATCCCTTACCACCACAACCTGTCTAGCCTTCCTAGTGTCCTGGCTCCCAACTGTGCTGGAAAAGCTACGCATCTGGCTGCTAGGAGACTCCGCCTGCCCCAGAAATGCCTCCTCTGAGCTAATCCCCCCAGCATCCTCACACAAGCTGGCAAACATGTTGGGATGATTTAGCTCAGAACAAGCCTCCCTAGCTCTCCGACCCCTACTGCCCCTTACAGAACTAACCCAGCTCTCTGCCCTAGACGCCTCCTCTCCTCCATCATCACCCTCCTCTACATTGGCCCCAGCCAATTCCTGCTCCGTGAGCAGTAAACTCCGCTCCATGTTGCTTATGTCCCTAAGTGTTGCCAGTTGCCTCTTTAGATCTAGTATGATATTCTCCAAAGCAACAACCTGCTCACATCTGCAGCAGCGGTATGGACCCTGGGGAACATGCTCCAAGACAGCATACATACTGCAAGACATGCACTTAGTGGCATTGTCCAACATGCTCTCTAGTGTAAACCACAAAATTAAAAATAGAATAATAAAAAAAAAAGATTTATACTTTACCCTCCTTCTTTCCTTTTAACTCCTTATTTGCTTCTAACTCCCACACTTAAGAAGCTTTTTCACTTTAGAAGCTGCTCACTTGAATTCGCCTGGCTCACTATTCGCCTGCTCCTTTCAGTTAAATGGCCTCCAAAGTAAACAGACTCCCAGAGAAGGTTAATTAACTGATTCCAAACAGCCATGCAAACCTTTTCCCTCCAACACAGTTTATATATATACATATATATAAATATATATATATATATATATATATATATATATTGTATCTCTTCCATCCTGCTCTTTCTTTTTCTTCTTGAAACAGCACTCTACTAGTTGAAGCATCAAAAAAAGATGACGCATTATCTATACAAATTTGCTTGACATGCAAATTACCGAATTTCCACTCCAAAGCAAGTTATTTGCACCAAGCCACTAGGGATGTCATAATAAAAAGACCACAGTTGACACCTTTTAAACATATTTATGCAATCTGTGTATTTTAATTTCTGCTAACACATTGTATAAATCATTTTTCATCATTTTTTAATTCTCTAAAAAATGTGTAGGTGATGAAGTCCCTTAACAGCAATCCAGTGTTCTTCAACTGTTACCACAGTTACTCACCTGGTTGCTATTAGCCAGCCCCTTTGCTACTTATTCCTGAATATTAAAGGGCATATCTCAATATATATATATATATATATATATATATATATATATATATATATATATATATATATATATATATATATTGAAATGCATCAAAATAACTCTGCCTGGGTGCTGTGTCGCCAATCCATATGTATC
This sequence comes from Pelodytes ibericus, assembly GCA_036172795.1. Classification (NCBI taxonomy): domain Eukaryota; kingdom Metazoa; phylum Chordata; class Amphibia; order Anura; family Pelodytidae; genus Pelodytes; species Pelodytes ibericus. The sequence continues at coordinate 96,099,464 of CM069860.1, forward strand.
CAAAAGCATACCACAAAAAAAAGAATCACGCACTCACAGGGCTTAAGCATAATGTAAATGTCGATGTATTTAAAAATCTAGTGCAAAGCATCAAAATCGACGTTTTGGTTCCCCTAGGAACCATTATCAAGTCTTTATCACCCTGCCGTTAAATGTTCACTAACTTACCCTTAGTATAGTGATACCCTACATGCATAGGTTTCCAAAGTTTATGTGGCAGGTATTGGGCCAGATTTGGTATAAAGGTTATTCAGCTTTGAAACATTGAATTTGATGTATTGCTGTTTTTTTTATTTTTATAAAATGCCTCTAGTATGTCATTGGTTTTTTATTTATTTATATATTTGTAAAAAAAATAATTTTCATTTTAATGCTAACCTTGATATAACCCTAAGTCTAATAACACAAAATTCTGAGGGGTTAGAGCAATGCTTTGGGAACATAGGCAGGCTGCTGTCACAGCCACTGATGTGTGTATCCTCAACAGACATGGCAAGGGTGCGTCAGTCCTGAGTCACTCAGCCATGTAATTTACTCCTGTTCATGCTGGTTACTTAAATTTTATATACAAGAAGTTAAAATGCAATAAATTCTGTAGAAAGACAATGGGTTATTTGGCATATAAAGATATTTGTTTATTTGGCATATAAAGACATTGGTCTTTATACACTTTTTTTTGTACAGTTGACATTTATGTTAATATTACTTCCCATTTAATATATTGTTGCAGTGTAAATGATTGTCACTTTTGTATTGCTGTAAAAACTTTTCACTTTTTCCAAATTAGTAACAGTGGTTATATCTGTCACTGTTTATTATAGGTTATACTTTATGTGTATTCTATAAAGTTCACTGAACTTGCGTCATTCGACTTGGATAAAACTATCTGGGTTGAAATGTTTCCTATTGCACAATAAACACTTAAAGCATTTTAATTTCAGACTTCATTTTGTGTTATTAACTGGCTTTTTACTTAGTTACTATAGTATACTCATAAGTATATTTGGCACTAGATTTTCGCAAGGGTGTCATTCCCAGCTTGACATTTCACCATACCATTAATAATGAGCTTTTTCTTGCCTTCTGCTTTTTTTCAGTGACATCATTTGTTATTGTTAGCTATGGTCAAAACAGTTGTCATATTATAATACAGTTTAATGTAATGATCGAGGGTAACCTTTGTGGTTTGCCTATGTACTCCACAGAATATTTATATATGAACCTCTTATTTTGTTTTGAGCCTAAATCTTGTTATTGAAAGGTATACAGCTGGACTGTTGTTTTTTGTTGTTGTTTATATTTTCTAAACAAATAGAAGAGTGTGTAGGGTTCATAACTATAGTAAATTGGAATTGCATGAGCAATCAAAAATGTCTCCTTCATGATGTTCTCTGAGAGAACTATGTTGTAGGGTTCACCCTTTTTTTACCCCTCTGTTTTTAGCTCTTTTGTGGGATGATAGCCTTACTATTAGGGCTGCACAGAATGCTACCCTGGAATATTTATTAATAATTAACCCCTTAGTGACATGACTTTTTTGGCTTGTCCGACGCTTGGTGACATGGGCTGTTTTAACATTTCTGAGGTGTTTGTGTTTTGCTGTAATTTATTTCTGTCTCATTTAGTGTACCCGCACAAACTATATATCGTTTTTATCGTTATAAGAAGGGCTTTGTTTTGATACCATTATTTTGATAATAGCATATAATTTGATGTAAAAAAAATAATAAAATATGGCAAAAAAATTGAAAAAATAATTTTTTTATGACTTTTATTTGAAAAATCGTATTCTCATGTACAAGAGACAACAAAAAAACACTGCTAAAAAGTTTCTAATATATGTCCTGAGTTCAGAAATAGCCCATGTTTTTATGTTTTTGTGCTTTTTTATTCATGTTACAGGGCCAGAACTATAAGTGGTGCAAAGCTATTTTAAAATCCTTTCTTTCAAAATTAGCGATAGTGACATTGTAACACTGATTTCTGTACTAAATCCATGAATGACCCCCAACATGTACATGTATTTGAAAACTAAACAACTCAGGGCATTTAACTTGGGTATTTTGACACATTTCATGTAGCCATTTTACCACCAATCTATGCCAAAGTTTGCAGCAAAAAATCTTTTTTTTTAATTTTTCACATATATTGCAATTTAGGTAAACATTACCTTAAAATGTGAAGGGGTATTTCCAAATAACACCTCAATATGTGTTCAGCAACATCTCCTGAGTACAGGGATACCACCCATGCATAGGTTTGTTGGTTTGTTTTGGGGCTAAAAGGCCACATTTAGGGGGTGTGCATTTTGGTTTTCCAACTTGGAATTCTGACATGCAGAAAACTTGTGCCCATGTCCCATTTGGGACATTTTTGAAGCCAGAAAGTGTATTCTACCCCACAAAACCATATATTTTTTTAAACTAGATACCCTAGGGTATTTCAAATGGTAGTATTTTAACACTTTCCATGCACTAATTATACTAGCAGCCTATGTCAATGTTTTGGGTAGTAATTTATTTTCACATACATTGTACTTTGGGCATGAATTCACAGATCCTGTTATATGTCAGTGCCAAACAACACCTCAATATGTGTTCAGCAACATCTCCTGAGTACAGGGATACCACCCATGTATAGGTTGGTTAGGTTATTTGGGGGTTAAAAGGCCACATTTGAGAGGTGCGCTTTTTGGTTTTCCAACTTGGAATTCTGACGTGCAGAAAACCTGCGCCCATGTCCCATTGGGGACATTTTTGAAGCAAAAAAAGTGTATTCTACCCCACAAACCATATATTTTTGAAAACTAGACACCCTAGGGTATTTCAAATGGTAGTATTTTAACACTTTTCATGCACTAATTCTACCACCAGCCTATGTCAATGTTATGGATAGTAATTTGTTTTTCACATTCATTGTACATCGGGCATGAATTCACAGATCCTATTATGTGTCAGTGCCAAACAACACCTTAATATGTGTTCAGCAACATCTCCTGAGTACAGGGATACCACCCATGTGTAGGTTAGTTAGATTATTTGGGGGCTAAAAGGCCACGTTTAGGGGGGGTGCATTTCCAACTTGGAATTTTGACATGTAGTCAGCCTGCGCCCATGTTCCATTTGGGACACATTTGAAGCCTGTAAAAGTATTTTACCCCATAAAACCATATATTTTGGAAAACTAGACATCCTAGGGTATTTTAAATTGTGGTATTTTAACACTTTCCAAGTGCTAATTCTACCACCAACCTATGTCAAAGGGTTGGGATGTCATTTTTTCTCACACACATTGTAGTTCAGGCAGGAATTTTCAGATTCTGGTATTTGCCACTGCCAACCAACACCTCAATATGTGTTCAGCAACATCTCCTGAGTACAGGGATACCACCCATGTATAGGTTGGTTAGGTTATTTGGGGGTTAAAAGGCCACATTTGAGAGGTGCGCTTTTTGGTTTTCCAACTTGGAATTCTGACGTGCAGAAAACCTGCGCCCATGTCCCATTGGGGACATTTTTGAAGCAAAAAAAGTGTATTCTACCCCACAAACCATATATTTTTGAAAACTAGACACCCTAGGGTATTTCAAATGGTAGTATTTTAACACTTTTCATGCACTAATTCTACCACCAGCCTATGTCAATGTTATGGATAGTAATTTGTTTTTCACATTCATTGTACATCGGGCATGAATTCACAGATCCTATTATGTGTCAGTGCCAAACAACACCTTAATATGTGTTCAGCAACATCTCCTGAGTACAGGGATACCACCCATGTGTAGGTTAGTTAGATTATTTGGGGGCTAAAAGGCCACGTTTAGGGGGGGTGCATTTCCAACTTGGAATTTTGACATGTAGTCAGCCTGCGCCCATGTTCCATTTGGGACACATTTGAAGCCTGTAAAAGTATTTTACCCCATAAAACCATATATTTTGGAAAACTAGACATCCTAGGGTATTTTAAATTGTGGTATTTTAACACTTTCCAAGTGCTAATTCTACCACCAACCTATGTCAAAGGGTTGGGATGTCATTTTTTTCTCACACACATTGTAGTTCAGGCAGGAATTTTCAGATTCTGGTATTTTCCACTGCCAACCAACACCTCAATATGTGTTCAGCAACATCTCCTGAGTACAGGGATACCCCCCATGCATAGGTTTGTTGGTTTGTATTGGGTCTAAAATTCCACATTTAGGGGGTGCGCAATTCCAACCTGGAATTTTGACATGTAGTCAGCCTGCGCCCATGTTCCATTTGGAACATTTTTGAAGCCGTCCAATGAATTTTACCCCATCAAACCATATATTTTGGGAAAATAGACATCCTAAGGTATTTCAAATGGTGGTATTTTAATACTGTATAGGTACTAATTCTACCACCAGCCTTTGTAAAAGTTTGTGGTAGTACTTTTTTGGTAGTTTTTTTTCCACATGCATTGTACTTCAGTCATGAATTCACAGATTCTGGTATATGTCACTGCCAAACAACAACCCAATATGTGTTCAGCAACATCTCCCGAGTACAGGGATAGCACCCATGCATAGGTTTGTTGGTTTGTTTTTGGCTAGAAGGCAACATTTGTGAGATGCGCATCTCAAAATTACAACTTGGAATTTTAACATGTAGTCAACCTGCGTCCGTGTCCTTTATGGGATATATCTTTGAAGCCAGCCAATGTAATTTACCCCCACCAAACCATATATTTTTTTATCGGTAGACCCCCATCACTACTTGTGGCAAGGGCTCAGCAGCCACCGATACATCGCTAGATGATGTATCAGAAAGCTGAATAGGGTCAAAATCGAACCCTGAGTCCGCGGCCTCAGAATCAGTGCGTAAGCAGTGATCTCGAGCAAAGAAGGGGTTAATAGCTCTTAAAAGAGCCTATCTAGTACTGTAATACATTACAGTACAAAGAAATTAATCCATAAAACAGTGCAGACAGCAAAACATACTTGCTGTGCAAGATTACTGCTTACACAGTGATGAATGGCAGGGAAGGGGTTAATACACAGTGAAAGACTTTCATAAAACCTGCCAAATTGATAAAATGTTATTTTATATCACTAATACTGATCTGTCTCTGTCCGTCACAAAAATGTAAGTGAGGAGAGGGAGGCAGATCAATATTTGTGAATATTGATCCGACTAATTTTGATCTGACCAGGGCGAATGGTGAGCTTAATTGAGAAATCGACAGCAAATAAGGGGTTAATAACTCTTAGAAGAGCCTTTTTAGTACTGTAATAAATTACAGTACAAAAAAAATTAACCCTAAAAAATGCACAAACAGCAAAAATAAATGCGCTGATGTGCACGATCACTGCTTATTCAAGATCAGTGGCAGGGAAGGGGTTAAACGCAGGGAATTGCTTTAATACATTTTTTTTATTGTTTTATTATTTGTGTGTTGTGTATTTATTGTTTTTTTTTAACTTTTACTTACTTTTAGAACTTTGATCTGTCTCTCTCCCTCACTAAAAAAAATGTGAGGAGAGGGAGGCAGATCATAACTGGTCAGATCAATATAGAGTTAATATTGATCTGACCAGTAAGTGGGGATGTTCAGCAGAGCATCCCCACTGCCTGTCAGTGTGCCTGGCAGTCACTGATTGCCTCTGTGAAGAGGCAATCGTGTGACAGCCAGAGAGCACAGGAAGCAGGTACTTCCTGCCTCCTGTGCTCTTGCCCTTAGAAGGGCAGCGCCATCTTGGTCACTCAGTGACCAAGATCGTACATTTTTTTTTTGTGTTCCTGATTGCCTCGACTTGCAAGGCAATCAGGAACACTTTCTGAGCATAGGAAGCGAAAATTTCACTTCCTATGCTCGTTTTTTAATGCCCGTCGTTTTAAAGGCCTTGTCCGTCCTGTATCGCCAAGGGGTTAAATGTATTCATAAATTTACCTTTTTAACATTTTAAGATTGATGATTTGTAAAATGATATGTCATGTATTTATACATGTAGTTGGTTTTCACTGCTGGTCCAACTGATCATGGACCTCTGAGCGGGACCACTATCAGAAATGTTGGAACCCCCTTACAGAACATTTGGTCTTCTCCTGTCCTCCTTTTGTTATTGCCCCTACATCCCTTACCATCGCACCCCACACACAAAGCACCTAATTGTACCCACATAACTTGCCTTAGCACCACCTTTCAGCACCCATACCACTTGGAACAGCATACAGTTTGAACCCACAGGTCTTGTCAGAGCACCACGATTACACACACAGCTCTTATCAGAGCACCTACATTGCGCAAACAGGACATGCCCCAACACTCATATTGCACACATAGGATTTTTCCAGCACCTAGATCATATACACAGGACTTACCCCAGCTAGCACCCAGACTGCTCACCCATATCATACCCCAGCACCCACATTGCCACCCATGACATGTACCAGCATCAAGATTGCACACATAGAACACACTCCAGCCCCCAGATTCAACACATAGGTCATTTCCCAGCACTCAGATTATGCACAAAGGATTTACCCCAGACAGCACCCAGATTGCACACACAGCACTTACCCCAGCTACCACCCAGACTGCTCACCCAGGACATAACCCACTACCTAGATTGCAAACACAGGACTTACACAGTACCCAGATTGTACACACATGACTTGCCTAGCCCCGAGACTGAACACACAGTATTTACACCAGCACCCATACTGAATACACAGAATGTACCCCAGCATACAGATTGCATCCTCTCTGGTGTCTAGTGGGGGACATCTGAATTTCTGTGTGCTACCCAGGTACACAGACATCCTCTCCCTGCTCATATCTGAAATCTGGGCTCCGGTAGGTCACGTGACCACAAAACACGAGCAGGGAGCTTGAGAGGATGTCTGTATGCTTGGGCAGTGCACAGACATCGAGTTGCCAGCATCCCCACAGAGAGGGCTGGTGAACCCTTCAGACAGTGCCTCTGCTGGCAAGCCTTTTTTTTAAAAAATGAGGGAGACTTTGTCCAGCTGAGCACGCCTCCCAGGACAGCCAAGCACTTTACAACTGTAACATTTGTACCACTCTGATGGCAGCCCTACCCCTGGGCCTCAGGGTACCCACTAAAGAAGGATTTTGGTATCTCCCAGATAACACCTGGAGTTTCCCAGTCTCTAATGATGGTATGTTGTTTAGGTGACTGTACTAGAAGATAATATCAATTGAACTATCCTGCCTATGCGGTGCAATGAAATTAATGAATGCCAGGTAATCTTGCTTATTTAGCATCATTAGCCATATTTATTGCCGAGACATCTTCATCAGGCATGCTAGAGGAGTCTCGACAGTGCGTTACTGGATGTAACTCATTCTTGTAAACTGGAGCTCTAACAGCTTTTGCAGACAGATGAGAGACATTCTTCAGGATATGTTGTTAATGAAGGCAAGGTGTGATGAGCCTTCCGATCTTGAAGGTGGTCAGCAATTTTTCTTCATAGTATTTTCCAGTCAAACTTAGCAAGTTCTTGGCAGAACTTGAACTGAAGAAGACCCACTGCCCTGTACAGGCTACAATATATACAACATCCCTAAACTGGCTAGGACCAGCTGGGACAACACAAGAGGTGTGAAGCAAGGTCAGACTTGATGGCATACTATGCAGCAGACCATAAGCCAGCTCAAAAATGGGGCGAAATCCACTCTATTCAGCAGACCATAAGCCAGCTCAAAAATGGGGTGAAATACACTCTTTAAATACTAAGGGGAACTGATAAAGTTTTTAAAAAGTCAACACTGCATGTACACTGTAAGTGAAAAAAACACTTCATTGTCTTGCAATTTACAATATACTATTTATGCTTCTTGTGGACCGGCAATCTCTTATGAGAAGAAAAGATAATTATTGGCATCGAAGATCCATTTACTGGATACATGGTCACTCCTTCTTTATGTTATAAATACACAAATAAACCACTACCCAGTCTTCCTAACACATCATGGCTTTCTTTTGAGCTGCACTGACATGATCTATTTGTTGTGCAAATTATACAATGTTTTAAAATGTTTTTTTTGTTGATAGCAAGGTCTCCAGGCTGCTGCTCGGTAGTTGTGCTGGTTTGCACCCATACATTATTGGATGATCCTTGCAGTAGGTACTTTAAATGCATTGCTCAGTCAGTTATCTTGTAAAATCCTTGCATTGATTGCCCTGTATTGATATTCCTAATAATACATTGTCTTTTACAGCTCATTGGTTATATTGTACAGGATTGCTGAATCAGCTATTAATAAGTACTTTACAGAAGTAACCCTATATTTCGAATTTGTTAGTTGAATGCCCCATTTCATCTATGTTGCCATCTAATTCTATACATTATTTATTAAGTCAGCAATAACAAAAAATAACAACAATAAAGCTAAATATATATCTTTCATTTCCATGCAGGCAACTAAAAGCAATTCTGCTAGCTGCATGAAGTCTTAAGAAGGCTTTGTTTATTTTATAGCAAAATGCCATCCTGTAGTATCTACTGTTTTACCGTCTGACACAGAGAAATAAAAATAAAGCCTGAAAAGGTCCAGGGGATGTGCTGCCTTGCAGCCAGACGGGGTATGGTGGTTATGCACCATCTTGGTTGACTAAGACACTGGCTAGTCATAGATATCAGTACATTTCTAGCTGTGTTGATTCATTACTTGATGTCTTTCACCTAGTATGCGAATCACTATAAAATTAGTAATATAAATGCAGTAAATTATAATAAATGATATTGCTAATACAACCAATAATTTCAATATTCCTAAAGGAATGCTTATTTCTTACATAATTTTAATTATTTCACAACCGTTTAAAGAATAATAACAATTTCAAGTGACACAACATACACATTTGCTTGCACAACTTATATCTCAGTAACTGATACAAATCTGGTGATGTGCTATATCTTAATTTATTTTCTTTGAATGTACTGATCTAATAGAAGATTTTTGACTGAGGTTAAAGTTTCAGTTTTAAGAAACAAATATTTAAAATCATCTAGAGGTTTTGCTGGCTGCAACAACAGAGCTTTTTTGCCTGGAGATTGCCAAGGGTGTACGCCTTTACCCTCTTTAAATATCTGTTGAGCTTTACATGCTTTCACCAAATGTATGGTTTCTCATATCTGGGAAAACTGTTTTTATTAAATATTTATAGACACTGAAGGCTGAAGAATTGCCTCTTCATAGGGGATTGTAAATGTTAGTAAGAGCTCCCTGAGTTACTTAAAAGCAACCACTTTATCCATAAGATTTTAAAAATTGGTATTTGCTACCTGCTTTTAAAATACTAATATAGATTAATTGAATAACACCTGCATTAAATCCTTGTTAGGTACTAATTCATTAGCACACATTACTGGCACCCTTTTTTGAAAGTAACAGATTATTTTTTCACTATTGATTTCTGGTGTCACCTTGCTGCATATGTCCATGTTCTTCTGTGCTCCAGATCACTGTGTTGCATGTGCCCTCAAGCTCTATGTTTGGTGTAAACCACTGATTCACCAGATTAACTTCATCATCATCATCATCATAGTCGGACACATTTACATTACATCTGTGGTTGACACTAAGGATACCAGATGGAATGAACATGTGAATCATGCATTACTTCCCTCTTCGCTTCTAGCTCTGATGCCATTTTTGTGTTATCCTTTTGCATATACACTATTGTTCAACTCAATTGCATTGCAAAATAAATAGGAAATATAGTCAATACAAGGTTAGCAATAATGATTTTGATTCTAAAGAAGATCAACAGTTTTTAGTTGTATACTATATAAATACATTGATGTTCAAAACTTTGGTTTTTGAAACAATTAAAATAACATCAAATGGATCAGAAATACAGTGAAGACATTGTTTATATATATTTATTATTCAGCTATGGCGTATATATATATATATATATATATATATATATTACAATTCATGGAGTATTTTGTAAGAACTAGGAGACTGCATATTTTATTTTGTTTACTTTTGCGGAGACCTGCCTAATTTCTGTGTTGTTTTGTTTTTCTTTCTTCAATTCCTAATTACAAAACATATCTACTGCAAATCATTTTCAGATATAATTACATACACTGCTATTCATAAGTATGGGGTTACTTAGAAATGGATATGTTTACCATATCAGATGAGTTGGAAAATTAATAGCAAATAGAGTCAAGATTGATATTCTAAAGAAGGCCAGTTTTATTGGTTCTTTAATCAGCACAACAGTTTTGGATGACTGTCTGCCATGACCCCTTGAACTATAGGCTGACTTTGATTTTAGTTTAGTGACTCTGTATTGTGTTTTACTGGCTATCTATTTTATCACGACCATTGCATTAGGGCTCAATCCCTAAGAAAAGTAGTTAAAACGTTAATTCTCGTGTCGGTCCAGTCCATTATTACATGAGCTGGACAAAAGAGAATTGTAGTAGTAACTTAAATCTAAATCTGTAACTATGAACAATACATTTTAAATAAACTATTAAAAGAAACAGCAGAATATTGTGTTTGCAGTCAATATGGATTTGGGGGGACATTGCCTTTTGCCCAAAGAGGGAGCTGCTGAATTACGTTTGAACTACACGTGTACTGCATAAATTATTAATGCATGGAGTATAAATTAATCAGTCAGTAAGTACTGTAATGCTATTATGGAAAGGAATGAATCATAAAAATAACAAAATGATTTAATGCTGTTCATCCTTCTGGCAAACAATGCATTCATTTCACCACCTTTGCAAAACTGTAAGCATCATTTTAAGCTTTCCCTAGATACCCTTTTGGAGGTAGAATGTATAATCTGCCAAGGCTGAAGTACTAAAAATACTTCACACTATACATTAGTGGATTAAGTATTAGATTTACATTGTTTGGATGTTATGAAGCAGTAAAATCGCTCTTTCATGCTGATATTAGTGTGTTGTACAATTGGTTTTAAACAATCTAATCTTGCAAATGTAACCATTTTACCATTCAGTATTGTTTAAATCAGTAAATGACTACATTATGACAGATTTAAAATTGCAGCAGTGTTAAAATTTATAAAGTGAAAATATTTTATGTTTCTGTTGAAGACGTTTGTTACGGTATCTTAATTCAGAAGCAATAGTAATATTATTATGTCCTAGGTGATAAAAATTAGCATGCATTGGGACATTACTTTGATATAACACACGTAATAATATGACTATAAAATTAGTAATGACAATCTAGTATACTAAAATAAATTATACTGCCAATACATCCAATTATTTCAGTATTCTTAAAGGAATGCTATCCTTATTTTTACATAATTTTAATTACCTCGTAAGAGTCTACAAAATAATAACAATTTCATGTTAAGATACATGCTTCATTGCACAATTTGTATCTGATATGAAACTAGTGGTGATGCACTATTATGCTTTCATCTTTTAATTTACTAGATTATAATGGGAGAAACTTGTGGAAACAAGGAAACAGAATATCAGCTAGCTATACTGAGATCTTGATATTGTAGTTACTGCTATATTAGTTAATCTAAAAACTATTTTATTGTATGTATCTGTTATTTTCTGGATATCAAATTAATTTTGTTTGATCTGCACATTGTATAAATTGTTTTTGCAAACAAAAGCAGGGTTATTTTTCGCCATTTTTCCTATTTCAGCCTGCTTTTATAAGCAACAGCATATGTAAACATTGCAAGAGGATCAGTGCCGATGAACTGGGTCATTTTATGTGTAGTATGTGCAGTAATAGTTTAATTTATAAACTAGTAGCCTGAACGGGTAGAACAACACTGGTGAGAGAACTGACATCTTGCATATGTGAAGTGGAAATCCCTATACCTGGGAGATGCTTGGAGATGCTGGAGATGTTAATTTTTTTATACAGAGCTCAAAATAGAAGGTCTAACGTTCAATGGAATGCCTGCACAAGGTAAATTTTCAACTTATGTATGGCAGGAACTAAAAAAATGCATGGTTAATAGTTCAAGTGTCAGCTTTAATATACATGTATTTGTTAATTTATTTTTCATACTGAAGTTATCCTGTGTACTTAATGGCAATGAAAAGGTTTACAGTATCCTGGGAGCAACAAAGGAGACAGGAAGCCTGTCTGCATCACACTGAGTGTAAAAGCTAATGAGCTAGGTATGAATTAGCAATCACACCTTTATCATAGATATATAATTACTAGTGTGACTAAGAAGACAAGTTGCTTAATTATGATAAAACATGTATACATCAATTCATTGAAGTTATAATTATGCATTATTAATTTTTTTACAACAGCTGCACCTATCAACCAAAAAAAAAAATCAACATATGAAAATCTGCTTTTGGTTTCTATCTTATTCCTGCTTCGTTCCTAAAATTACTATAGGCCCGTTTAATCACATGCAAATTGATTTATTTTGTTTTGCTTCTTAATTCAAATACTATAAACAAATTCAACCACATTTTTAAACACCACCGGAATATTAGGTTACAATGTCCCCTCTCAAGTGGACATATAAATAGAGGTTTATCCCGTAAGGAAGAACAACTGTTATTGCAGAAGGAATGTCTGATGAGTTGTGTGTAATATGGCTGTTTTTACAAAAAAAACATACTGGGACATAGGAGAGAAAAGACTGGTCCGTCGGTTGCTTCAAAATAGCAATGCCAGTAAAGGAATAATACAACTAGTGACTAGTTTGTTCAAATGAACCCACAACTAGAACAGGTAAATTTCCGACACAAAATGGTTTCAAGAAGGAAAGCCATTGATAGTTGTTGTCTTTAGGTAATGTTAGATAGCTGGTGTAATATTGGGTTTTTATGAATGGTTATTGGCCATCATTAGCGGTATCTAAACTTTCATAATTTCCTTTATCTCTGACACAACATTAACAATGATGTTATTTTAATGGATAAAATGCTGTTGTTTTTTTCTGTATAAACAGTTCTTTATTAGGAAATCATTTATCTGTGCTTCCCTTTTCTTTTCTTACATATATAAAAAACAGACTTAAGAACATCAATATACAAACATCACATATAGAAACAATATCAGCTAATATAAGCCTAATATTACGTATATTCACAAAACCAACATTAAAAAACAGTTCTTTTCACAAGCTTCCAAAAGGGGGAGACATAATATTTTTAAAGTGTACTTTTAATAGTTACAGATTTAGATACATAAATGTTACTACTAATTCTCCTTTGTCCAGGTCATGTATAGGGTTTGGAGAGCTAGGGAGGCTTGTTCTGAGCTAAATCACCCCAACATGTTTGCCAGCTTGTGTGAGGATGCTGGGGGGATTAGCTCAGAGGAGGCATTTCTGGGGCAGGCGGACTCTCCTAGCAGCCAGGTGAGTAGCCACCCCAGCACAGTTGGGAGCCAGGACACTAGGAAGGCTAGACAGGTTGTGGTGGTAGGGGAATCTATTATTAGGAAGGTAGATAGGGTAATCTGTCGCCAGGACCCCGAATGCCGAACTGTATGTTGTCTCCCGGGTGCTCGGGTTCGGCATGTTGCGGAACGGGTAGGCAGATTGTTGGGAGGGGATGGGCATGATCCAGCGGTCATAGTACACATTGGTACTAATGACAAAGTTAATGGTAAGTGGGGGGTCCTTAAAAATAATTTTAGGCAACTAGGAAAGAAGCTAAAGGAAAGGACTTCCAAGGTAATATTCTCGGAAATGTTACCAGTACCACGCGCTATGTCAGGGAGACAGCGGGAGTTTGGGGAGATTAATGCGTGGTTGCGAAAGTGGTGCAAGCAAGAGGGATTTGGGTTCTTGGAGCACTGGGCAGACTTTGCAGTCGGCTACAGACTCTATGGACGGGATGGGCTGCACCTCAATGATGAGGGGGCTGCAGTATTAGGGGCGAGGATGGCTAGAGGATTAGATGAGCTTTCAAACTAAGCTCTGGGGGGGGAAGGGTCAAGATCAAAATGAAGCAAAGATAGCTAGGGTAGATTGGAAGGTGGGTCTAGCTATGGGAGAGGAAGAGGAAAGCAGAGGTGGGGTTAACATAGACCAAAGGGAGGTCCATATAATTAAACCTGCACATATTAAGTGTTTGTCAACTAAACAGAAAATGGGTAGTAATCTTAAATGTCTTTTAGCAAATGCAAGAAGCTTGACAAACAAAATGGGTGAGCTGTAGATACTGGTAAGTGCTGAACAGTATGATTTAATCGGAATCACAGAAACGTGGTGGGATGAGACCCACGACTGGTCAGTTAATTTACAAGGCTACTCACTTTTTTTTAGAAAGGACAGAGTAAATAGAAAAGGGGGAGGGATATGTCGGTATGTAAATCCTAAATTAAAGCCCAGAATTACAGAAGGTATGCATAATGTAACTAGAACTGATGTGGAGACACTGTGGGTGGAGATTAGCATAGACACTAAAAAGAATCGCACATTACTTGTAGGTGTATGCTACAAGCCACCAAATATTAGCATTGATGGAGAAGCATTTCATTTCAAATTGAAAAGGCTGCAAATATGAATGAAGTTCTAATCATGGGAGATTTTAATTACCCAGATATAGATTGGAAGTGTGGCACGACTAGTTCAGCTAGGGGCAGCAAGTTTCTGAACCTGCTTAATAACAAATTTATGGCACAATTAGTAGACACCCCAACTAGAATGGATGCCTGTCTGGATTTGGTAATAACAAACAATAAGGAGCTTATCTCAAACATCCAAATAAGAGAACACTTGGGGAATAGTGACCATAATATGGTCTCATTTGAGATTAATGCAAAAAAGCAAATTGGTAACTACGCCACCAAAACACTTAATTTTAGAAGGGCTAACTTTGATGGACTAAGGACATCGATTGAACATTTAGACTGGGAACGATTGTTTTCTGGACTAAGCACAGAAGACAAGTGGAATTCATTTAAACACACATTACAAAAGTACACATCCCAAAATATACCTTTGGGAAACAAATGCAAAAGACGCAAATCAAAACCAATGTGGCTTACCGGTAACGTGAAACAGGAAATACAAAACAAGAAAATGGCATTCAAACATTATAAAAACACGGGATCAGCATTATCATTTATAGAGTACAAAGTGGCCAAGCAAGCCTGCAAAAAGGCAATTAAAATGGCTAAATTGGAAAATGAGAAAAGGATTGCCAAGGAGAGTAAAACTAACCCCAAAATGTTTTATAAATATGTAAATGGAAAAAAGCTAAAGAGGGAAAATGTTGGGCCCTTGTTATCCCAAATGGGAAATTTGGTAAGTGAGGACAGAGAGAAAGCAGACATTTTAAATACTTTTTTTTTTATTCTGTTTATACTAAGGAAGAGCAGATGGACGAGCCCCTGCTACAGGAAGTTATGGGATTGGCTGACACAGGAAAAAGTGCTTAAGCAATTAAACTCTGTTAAGATGGACAAGGCCCCAGGGCCAGATGGTATACACCCAAGGGTTTGTTGTCAAACAAACTTAATAACATTGTATGAAGAAGTCAGTAAAAATATAGATCTAGGTGTGGCAGTTGATGTGATCTATTTGGATTTTGCGAAAGCATTGGATGCAGTTCCACACAAAAGGTTACTCTACAAATTAAGAGAAATAGGTTTGGGGGCAAATGTGTGTATGTGGATTGAAAATTGGCTAAAAGATAGAACACAAAGGGTTGTTGTAAATAGAAAATCCACAAATTGGACAAGGGTATTGAGCGGAGTACCTCAGGGGTCTGTTTTGGGCCCTCTTCTTTTTAATTTGTTTATTAATGATTTGCCACATTGTGCTGAGAGCCATGTCTCCGTGTTTGCGGATGACACTAAATTAGGTAAGGCAATAAAGACTAATCTTGATGTTTTTTCTTTGCAGGAAGATTTCGACAGAGTGAGGGACTGGGCAGTAAAGTGGCAAATGAGGTTCAATATAGACAAATGTAAAGTTATGCATTATGGGAAAAATAATAACAAAGCAACATATACTTTAAATGGTTTTTCCCTGGGAAAAACTACTAATGAAAAGGATTAAGGAATAATTGTAGATAACAAACTTGGCAACAGTGCCCAATGCCAGTGAGCAGCTGCAAGGGCCAATAAGATATTGGCATGTATAAAACGAGGTATAGATTCACGGGAGGAGGATATCATCTTGCCTCTTTACAAATCAATGGTAAGACCTCACCTTGAATATGCAGTACAGTTCTGGGCACCAGTCCTTAAAAAGGTACTTTTTAATAATAATAAGGAACGAGAAAAAGTGCAAAGGAGAGCTACAAAATTAATAAGGGGATTGGAGGATCTTAGTTTATAGTTTGCATTTATATACGTTCGAAAAAAGGCGTCTCAGAGGGGATATGATAACATTATATAAATATGTGCAGGGCCAATATAAAGAGCTCTCCAGTGACCTGTTCATTAACAGAAAGGTACAAAGAACAAGAGGTCACTCCCTCAGACTGGAAGAGCAAAGATGTCATAGACAGCAAAGGAAGGGATTCTTTACGGTTAGGACAATAAAGTTATGGAACTCCCTGCCAAGAGAGGTAGTGCTATCAACCACAATAGATGCATTTAAAAATGGTTTGGATGTTTTTTTAGGAAAGCAGAACATGCAGGGCTATTAATAATAGAATAAGCATTAATAAAAGAGCTTATTGATCCAAGGAGAAATCTGATTGCCTCTTGGAGTCAAGAAGGACTTTTTCCCCCAGGAGGCAAAATTCGAAATAGCTTCCTTAGGGGTTTTTGCCTTCTTTTGGATCAAAGCTGTAATGATAGGTAGAAGGGTTGAACTTGATAGACTTGTGTCTTTTTTCAACCTAAATTACTATGTTACTATGTTACTATGTAGGCCCAAGAATAATGTACTCGACCCATATGACAACTAACAGCTACTTTCCTGAGGGATACAGAAATTTGGACGCTGATACACGGTGACAATGAATTCTATGACTTAGAAACTGTCCTGCTACCTGGACTACCTTCACTTCCTACGGATAGTTGAGTATAATTTACAGTTTGAACGCAGCCACTTCATTGCGGCAATGTAAGTGCTGACCTTGGACCACCGTACTATCCCCCCAACCCAAACCCGAAGACATAACACTACCCCCCCAACAAATACTAAAATTAACCCCCCTGAACCCTAATATTAATACCTAAACCTCCAACCCTAATACTAAAATAAACCCCTATTAAACATTAATAATACTCACCATCAGCAATCCCGAGTTGAACTGTCCCGCGATTAAAGATCCGGCAATGACCTGGACATCACTCGAGACGGGACGGTTAAGTGGCTCTGTTTATGCAGCCGTGATGAACCATCCCATCCCCCCGTACACAACCCCCACCATGGAGTTCAAGCATGTTACTGTACTATGTCACTCTCCTCACCCCAACCAATGAAGAGCATGATTGTTGACAGTAATATCTTTAAAAAAAAATTCTTTAAATGCGGAAGGCCTCAACACTCTCCACAAATGGAGGCTGGCCTTGGCTGAGGCTAGAGATAATAAAACCTGATATTGTTTTTTTTACCAAAAAACTAATTTTATGCTGTTTAAGAGATTATCCTGTTGCTCATCACGCTGTATCCGACAAGAAAAAGTGTGTAGTTACTACCCTTTTTCATAGAAACAGGAACTTTCAATACTAGACTGTGTATTGAACAACTCTAATGCAGTAACAAAAGAAACACTATGATTTCCATAAAGCCTCCATAATTCGAGCAACTAAGAATGATCTAGCAAATTTGCAACTGGAAGCCACGCAAAAACACCAGGCACAAGTACTATACGAATGGCAACAAAGCTAGAAAAATACTTACCAACAATCTCAAACAATGGAACACATAGACAAGAATAAATGTAACTCATATACTGCGTAAAAGTAAACAGCCCTCCATGCTGCTCTTACTTGACGCTGAAAAGGTCTTCGATAAGCTACATTGGTTATATGTGGAAGGTTTGTTACAGAAATTAGGCATCCCAACCGAATTCAACCGAAGGCCATCATGACTCTATACAGCACCCCAATGGCGAAAGTATACAACATGAGATTTATGTCTGAAAAATTACCAACGGTACACGACAAGGCTGCTTCTTATCCCCATTAATCTTTGTGATGGCATATGAACCACTAGTGTATGTGTTTTGAACAACCCTAGAAATGGAAGGGATACTACACAAGAACAATACTCATAAAATCAGCCTTTTTGCTGATGACTTCTTGCCTTCAATCAGCCAACCAGACAAATCCACTCCAGCACTTTAAAAAGTACTATAAACCTACTCTGTTTCCTACTACAAATACAACTCAGGGAAACTCAAGCGCTACCCATCAACATTGCACAAGCTGTCTTGTCGGACCTCAAGAAGACCTATAAGTTTGACTGGAAGTCAGATTCCATATCGTTTCTGGGCAAACAACTGTTGAAAAATCTTGACAACCTGTTTCAAGATAACTATCCACAACTATGGAAAAAAAGTTAGAAAACAGTTAGAAGAATGGAGCAAATTGAAACTCTCCTGGCCAGGGAAGATTGTCCCTAAATATTTGCACCTATTTCGTACCTTGCCAATTATAGTCCCGACTAAACAACTCAAACTGTATAATGCGGAGCTCCTGAAATTCTTGTGGAATAGCAAAAGAGCAAGAGTACCAAGGGCAGTTTTACAATTACACTGAAGGGAAGGACGCATGGCTGCACCCAGCATTAAAACATATTATCAAGCCTCCACCTTGGCCAAACTGTCCTCTACCTTCTATATCTCTAATCTTCTGACATGGGCAAGGTTGAGATATGAATCCATGGATCCTTTTAATCTACACCAAATGGCATGGTGCCACCTGGCACAACAGACCGCACGTTGCTGAATTGCTACCCACCACTGTTGTCTCCCTATCAGTGTGGGACACTGTTAACACATAGTAATGGAACAAATGGGAGGCGGTTAAACTAGCCCCAATTTCCATTTTAAAGACACTTACTCCTTACCTGGACATATCTGCATGGCTTCAAGGAGGAATACAAGCCTGCTTACAAATTATACAAAACAAATGTATGATACCTTTCCACGATCTATAAGCCAAAAACCAACTACCTACGCGAGAAATGTATATATGTACATATGCTCAAATTATCAGTGTTCTACATTCTATTAAAACCCCCACATCAACACGACCTCATCTACCCATCCCCTTTTAGAAGATCGATTCACCAAGAATGCTTAAGGGCAAACTATTCAGAGAAATTAATTTTATAATATGTTTAGTACATTTGTAAAATATATAGATTACTGTGGTACCATACAGTTTATAGCTGTTTAAAAATACTGTAGTAATGCTGCAGCATCAAATACACCTAATATAAAGTCAAAATAAGTAACTGTGATATAATTATAAATAGTAAAATATTGTGTATGCAGTGACTTATATATATCCTCATGTAGATAAAGTGAGGATAAACTGACATAATATTTAGATAAGTCAACCATATATTCATGAAATGAGAATTAAAAAGTAAAATTCAATTTACAAAATTTAGTATAGTAGAGAGTATAATTATATAGTTCCTGTCTAAAGTTTTACAAAATGGTCAGTTGTGCGGAATCTTTCTAAAAATGGCCCCATCACAATGGAGAGCACTGGAATATTGCTGCTGGTTTGATAATTTTTAGAACTTTGCCACAGAAATGACCTTTATACTAAAGCCTCACAGTGTCAGGAGACTAGCTTACAGTAAATAGTTTAGCAGTATTTCTTGAAACAATACTGCTTAGAACTTCCTAATAATAATAGGTGAAGCAAATCACTTATTGTATGATTTTAAGATGTTTTCATCTACACTGATTTTAATGGCTGTTTTATTATTTTATGACAAGTGAGTCACATAATTACGTGTTAAGTACAATCAGCAAATATATATATTTGCTGCTTGTATATAAATATGATGGTGCCACATGTAATTTATTTATTCTGGCTATGTTTACATTTATCTTAAAAACTCCCAGTGTATGTATGTATATATATACATGCATATTTAAATATGTCCCAGTTTTGAAAAATTACTAGCATTAAAATATTGTGTAGGTGTATATTTAATAAATAGTGAACATGATAATATAAAAAATCAGGCTTGAATTGGAAAGAAAGGCCGGTTGGAGATTTTATCGAACTGAGCTATTAATGCCTGGCTTGTACTATTCTCTCAGTGTTTAACTAGACCCCAGAGTGCTTTTTTAAGCATTTGAACAGGTAATTATACTATAATAAAAACACATGGGATTTTAACTAAAGCAGGCTACACTAAATTGACCCCTTATTAATTAATGTTAGCTCCTCTCCACCTATTTAATACACAAGCCACTTTTTCAAATTCTTGTGCAATATGCTTGTACTTATATCTACCACTTATTAAATTGTGTTTGTAAGTGAAATTTTGCAGATATCTAATGAATGTTTACATTTTCGAAAATGTGTTTTTTTTTGAGCAAACCTATTAATTTACAAAATTGTGGAATATATTGTTTAGCGCTGTGTTAATGAAAACTCCAGGCTATTTCAGGTAGTTTAGTATCTCCATCATCATTACTTCACAATTCTAAATTAAAATACACATTAATAGCAAATTAAAGAAAAAAAACTATCGCTACTTATATCATTAATTATAAGAATGAACAATACTTTCTCCTGGGCTGCAGGGTATGATATAAAATCAACACTTCACTCTCCTGAGACAGAGCCCACATGATCAGAACTTCAAGATATATTTGTGTCACATGAAAACCTGATGAAATTGCCACATTAACTCATATTGTGGCAAGAACTTTACCACACAGCATGCAGGGACCATAGACTCAGCAGAGGGAGGGGTGCAGAAAGTGCAATGCCTATGTATTCATCTGGTGCACAGATATCTTCTTAGACTGTCTCTTGAATCTCCCGTCTTTTGGAGTGCCAAGAGTCATGTGACTTCCTGATGCTCTGACTTCTGAAGATGCAGGGAAGCAAGCGTCAGCCTAAGGCAATGTCTGTGTGCTTGGAAAGTACAAATACATTGAGCTGCCTACAACTAGACACCAGATAAATGCTATAGTAAGTCGCAATGGGCACAATGACAAGTCCATGTGCGTGCAATGGGTGCAGTTACAAGTCCCTGTGGGTTTAATGGATCAGTGCTTTCTCACAGTAAGTCCCTGTGGGTGCAATAATTATAGTGACAAGTCACGGCGGGTGCAATGGATGCAGCTGCACGTCCTTGTGGGTACAATATGGATGCAGTGGCTAATCATTGTGGGTTCAATAAGGGTGCAGTGGCAAACCATTGTGTGTGTAATATAGGTGAAGTGCCAAGTCCCTGTAGATGCAATGCAACCACCTTTGGATACACTGAATGCAGTACAAAGAACAACAAAGTCGCAGGCTATGCAAAAGTTACAATTAAGACAAATGAATTACCAACCATGGATGCACAGTAGATCCGTTGATCGCCAGGGCAGATATGAACATCAAAGAAAAAGTTGTTTGCGGCACTTCAGACTTCCAAATGGTAAATTATTTAATTTATTGAAACTAAATACAAAGTGGGAACGAATAGCAGGAATACATTTGACGCTTTTCATGTTTTACTAAAGTTTATTTCACAAAATGTGAAAAGACCATTTAAATAATAATATCAATTAAAATCATCTTTATGTTATTGTATTTGTATATTGTTTATTGTTTTATGCTATTCTTCTCTCTCCTTCCTCAAACCTGCAGCTTTTCAAAATATGTTTGTAGCCTAAAATATATATTGTACTATGGTAGCTTATTCATTAACTGTATTTCGATTCTTGTACATATTGGATAGTTAATGATTTAATAATAACGCAAATGTATCTACTTATTGGTCTTAAGTTAGCAGATATTGCAGTGTGCAATTATAATATATTTTGCGAGTTTCAAAAAATATTTTTTTGTATATTACTATCTTTTTCACATTTTTTCCTTTTTTCTTTTTTCTTATTATTATTCATGTGAGTAATATAATTATCACCTACTAAATATCACTACATATAAAAAGTGAAAAGAAATAAAAAAAAGAAAACAAGTCCTTTGGGTGCAATGTGGTGCTATGTTAATTTTTGTGGATACAATCTGGTACTGTGGGTGCAATGGTTTGTGATGTGGGGGCAATTAATAGACAGAGGAATGAAATAAGAACACAAGATGCATTTTTCAGTAACATTTTTAATGTTAAGCAATATAAAGTAATTTTTTTTACCCTGATTGTTGACCTTACATTTAGACCCTTTTCTTTCTTCATTCATTATGATCCACAAATTGGCAAATATGTTAATGCTCAATGCTTGCAGTACCCTTATCAATTCACTACAGTACACTGACAGTACACTGTTTAATTAATAGACCTAATAGAGATGTTTTCAAGTGGTAATCAACAGAAGCCTCTAATGTTATGTACCTGCTGCATAAATAGCCTCAGATTGTCTTGTAAAACAATGCTGAAAGAAACACTCAAGTAGCAGTTCTACAAATGTTTCAAGAACAAATGTCAGTTACTGACTTCTGCACATGATCAGATGTTTCCTTTTATCATGTGTTTTTGTTTCTTCTTCCAGAATGTGACCTTAAGTACAAAATGTCTCTCTATCCATCCTCCATGAGAGGTCAAAAAAGTCATTAAAGTGATGTAATTTACAGTTTCTTCTTAAATGCCCGACCTAGATAATTCTCAAGGTTATGCCATTGCATTCATCTCCAAATGTAAGCAATTGGATTGATTTGTAAAGCTTTTGAAGTACGCAGGGGTGTTGAAGCTAAAGGAAAAATGAGAAAACGTATTTGTCTGGAAAAAGCACCTTAATCCATTTTAGGAAACACGAAGAATTCATGTGATAAAGCTATGAAGGATTTTTTTTTTACTAGGGGAGATCACTTCTTAGAATGTCAGTCTCTTTTCAAAGAACTGTCCTTGACAATCCATTAACTGTGTTAGACTGAAACACGAGGCCTGCAAAATGCACTGTATTGTGTGATGCAGATTCAATCTGCAGTTACAATCAGTCATTCTCCAGGGTTTCAAACTTCAATGTGAAATGACAATTTTGTCTTTTGCTACTGTATTTATACTACAAAGGAACAACAATAATATGGTATTACGAGCCATATAGAGAATGCTACCCTTGATTTTTTACAGCTGAAGAAACATCAATATTTGGCTTTCAAACATGCAGTGGGTTGGACCTCATCTCTGTCCAACTAAATAATGGGAAAATTCACTACAATTGTTCACACTAAATTTCTATCCAAAGGAGTTAATAATCCTATTTTTCTTAAGTGATTCAAATGCAAACTGAGAAAAAAATAGCGGTTATGACATGTAGTTTCTGAGACTAAAAAAGTTCTTGATCCTGGTTGTGACCCATAGTCAGACATCAAATCACTAGAGTCTCCCCATACCTTTAAGATTTAGACCGCCTGAAGGTGAAATGCATTGGGAGCACACTAAGACATACAAGATGTATTCATTGAAAACATAATTATTTTTTATTACAACTCTGATATATTTCGTAAAAATTGCCTTAACACAGAACTATTATATATGGTCCCAACCTTTTATGGTGATTATACTAAATCATTCTTTACTAAGAACTAACAGATACATTTACTGATTTTTTTTTAAGAATAAAAGTATGCCAGATGTTTTTTTTCTTTCATGTATGTGTTAGGGTTAACTTATATTTATTGTGTTAACATAACAAGAGTCAATTCAGCATTGGAAGAGTTAACTTCAGGGAACGGTTAAACCCCCCTCCCCTCTTGGAGGGAGCACATTCGTTGTCTGTGTCGATCATCTATTCTACATACATAGAGTAAGAAGTAATAAATCTAATGATACCAGACTTTAACCCAGACTAAATCAATAAGGTAGAGATAAAGGAAAATGGTAGAAAATGACCTAAGGGTCACATCCTGTGTCAGCATCTCAGGAGTTTTGTAATTCTACATAGGCACATAGAAACAAAGTGTTTAGTTAATTATATAACTATATATTTGTAACACGTATTTATTCTATGTCCACGCCCCCAGGTTGTGTATGAAGTCTTAGCCAATGATATGATGCCAGCGAATGTCTTGTTGTTTCTATATAAGTGCTTGTCTTTACAATAAACTTTAGTTACTTAACGAACGGCCTTGTGTCAGACTTGAGTTACTCTCCGAACGCGTTCGCTGATGTGTTTCCAACTTCCACCACGTGAATCCAAATCAGAGTGATACATTGCCATATACCAGAGACTTGCTGATAGAGGCCTAAGACGAATTGGTCCCTTTCAGTATGATTATGTGTAGTTTGATGACAGATAAAATCAGTTTCATTTTTGATAACAGGCAATACTTATCAAATGAGACAAAATGACTAACTGTATTGCTGAAGAGAGAATTTAAATAAATGCAACAAACACACATCAAGGAAATAAGTGACATGAGACTGTATTGAAAAAATCTTCCCTCGACCCTACTCTACCGTCTAACTACCGTTCTATATCCCTTCTCCCCTTCGTGTCCAAGTTGCTGGAGAAAACGGTGCACTCGCGACTGACAGACTTTCTGACTCACAATAACCTACTTGACCCTTTTCAATCTGGCTTTAGACCCTTACACTCTACTGAAACAGCCCTTACTAGAGTAACAAATGACCTCCTTGCTGCCAAATCTAAAGGCCACTTCTCGGTGATGATCCTCTTAGATCTCTCTGCTGCCTTTGACACCGTTGACCACCGCCTCCTTCTGAATACATTATCCTCGCTTGGCTTAAGTGGTGTGGCACTCTCTTGGATCGAGTCGTACTTATCTGAGCGCTCCTATTCAGTGTCGTTTGCTGGAGCGACATCGTCACCTGTTCCGCTCTCTGTTGGTGTTCCACAAGGATCGGTCCTTGGCCCGCTGTTGTTTTCCCTCTACACTACCTCTCTGGGAGAACTCATCCGCTCTTTTGGCTTTCAATACCACTTGTACGCGGATGATACTCAGCTCTACCTCTCCTCCCCTGACCTCACTCCCTCTCTAGTGTCACGAGTAGCTGAGTGTCTGTCAGTCATCTCCGCTTGGATGTCTGATCGCTACCTGAAACTTAACCTCTCCAAAACAGAACTCATTATCTTTCTCCCTAAACCGCTGTCCCTACACCTGGGTTCACGGTCAACGTTGATAAAACTACGATCGTACCGGCTGACCGTGTTCGATGTCTTGGGGTCACTTTTGACTCTGCTCTCTCCTTCCTTCCTCAAATCCAGTAATACAAGAATCACAATTTATTTACATAAACTTAGTTACCACACAGGGTGCAGAGAAGGACACACTTTATGCATTTCTCAATGCTTAATCATAATTGACGAGTGAAACACGTAACGTGTGTCCTTCCCTGCACCCTGTGTGGTCACTATGTTTTATTTAAATACGTTGCAATTCTTGGATTGAGGATTGGAGTGGCGACCTTTTTCTACATTGTTCATGACCCTCCTTATTTGTCAAGCGTTTAAGGTCTGAGCACCTGCACTTGAACCTGCAGTTACATTTTAATCTACCTTGCCAATGGGTGGAGCACTGTGTGAACCTCCTAGTGAGGTATTTTACCCTTTGCTTCCCTCACCTTTGTTACTGCTCTGGGAGAATATGTCACACCGTAAGATAATCAAGTAAAGCTAGGAGTCTACTGAATGAAGAAGATGATGTCAGGGGTTGATGTTAGTATTAAGGGTTAGGGTTAGTATTAGGGTTTAGGTTAGTAAAAGGGTTAGTATTAGAAGTTAGTATTTGGGTTTGGGGGGTTAGTATTAGGAGTTGGTATTGGTTTGGGGGTTAGTATTAGGACTTAGAATTGGGCATTGGGGGTTAGGGTTCAGTGTATCTTTTAAGGGGGGTGATCAGTGTATTTGTAACCGCTGACAGTTCAGCACTGAACTGTCAGCACTTACACTGCCGCAGTGAAATGGCCACGTTGCCTTTCACCACTGACAGTTCAGGGCTGAAAATGCTGCGATTAACTGTCCTAGATGCCCTGATTTGTTTTATGTACATTTGTACAGTTGTTGGGGTGTAATTTATTTGTATACTATGATTGGTTAGTCCAAATTAATATGACCTTTTTAAAATCATGTAACACATATTTTGAGGGTTTGTATATATGTTTGAAGTTTGCTTTTAACTAGCATTCACCTTGCAAATGGCACTGGTCTGTGGTTAAAATTGTATGCAATAATTAAAAACACCATTGGTTTTTAAACATTACAGCATGTGGAGGGGCTGCGGCTGATCAGACGTGTAATCCGTTTTCTCTCGCTTCAACACTGCTATTCACCTACAAACCCATTGTAAACTGCAACTCGAGATGGGGAAACAACAGAAGAATTTACCCCAAACCCCAGGACAGAAAGGTTCCCTAATACAAACATACATGTGACAAAAGTATACAATTGCCTATTGATGTAAAGTACATATGAATTAAAATATCTTTTTTTTTGGACAATCCCTTTCAATATTTATCAGTTCATTAGAGGTGTCTACCCCCTAGCTATTAAGGGGAAGATAATTGCAGTTTTAAAGTGGCCTTTCTTAATTTCATTAAAGTGAGTTTAGTACCCCCAATCATCCAGAGCCATTCCCACCCTTGCTTGATTAAAATATCTTATGTTTGGCATACATAGGATTAGATTCTCCTCATATTTACATTGTACCAAGCATACTGTTGTTGAACTTTTATGATTCTATCATACGTTGATTAACAACTGTTTTTGGAAAATGTTGTACAATTTAAGACACAGGCTGTTTTTGCAGTTCTGCAGTGCTTGTGTTTAGCTTTAATTTTCCTCTTTCTCATTTATGTACTCACACATATAATATACTGTTTTGAATG
The DNA here is from genome assembly GCA_036172795.1 of Pelodytes ibericus. Taxonomy (NCBI): domain Eukaryota; kingdom Metazoa; phylum Chordata; class Amphibia; order Anura; family Pelodytidae; genus Pelodytes; species Pelodytes ibericus. The sequence goes on from CM069860.1 coordinate 96,126,345, forward strand.
GCATAAAAAAGGAATTCCTTTAGATACCATTACTTTTACCATATCACATAAATTTTAATATAAAAAATCATAACATTTGATTAAAGAATTGAAAAAAAAAACTTTTTCTAACTTTTACATGAAAGACAGTTTACCCATTTTCAAACACATATAAAACAAGATGTTCAATAGATTCTAATATTTGTCCTGAGTTTATAAATACTCATTGTTTACATGTCTTTTCTGTAGTTTTTTTGTAATTTATAGGGCAGTGTAATGTTGATGACTGACTCCAGAGGCGGTCTAGCAACAGTAAACAGTGACAGAAGTGATATTGATCATTTCTGCCGCTCTTGCAAGCTCCACGACAGTGCCATGTTGGATGGACATGGTGCCTGCCAATTTGGGTGTTGCTTAATGCCTCGACATTGATCGCATCCACTGCTTATTTTAACACAGGACGTTCTATGCCATCACAGGGTACTCAATACACACAATTAATTGATGGCATGGAATGTCCTGGTGTCCTGAACAGGTTAATATTATGCAATAATGTATTGTTTAGGGCAGCATGCAGTCAGACTTTTGTAAAGGAGAGTTTGGCTTATTCACAATTCTCGTAGTGTCAGCATTCATTTAATTTATTTATTTATTGTTTGTAAAGATTCCCTTTTAGGTGAAGTCTCCCTTGACAGTATGAATTAAGGCTTTAGTAATTGCAGTTGCTATTTCTTACAACTACAGATATTAATCTTGGATGCCTGGCAGGAGCCATCAGAGAAGCTATATTTCCATTTGTAATCCGACAAATGTTTCCATGTTTAAGTTACACTTTTTTTAAGGAGAAAATGCAAAAACTCACTACCAACAACATGTTCTCATTTAACACATACACACCCATACCAAGGAAATACACTAATCATATAACCCCAAGTAAACATTAATGTCACAATAGAAAATAGACAACATAAATTATATATGGAATAAAAATGCAGGAACCACACAAGACATGGACTAAAAATGGTCCTCTGACTAGAATCCAAAAGCAGCTTTAGCCAGGAAATAAGCCACTTCCACCTTATTAAAAACTTTTGAACTGTGATCCAATTTCACACCATTCAAAAACCATTCCTCATTAGTCATAGCAAAGACTAGAGGACAGGACTGGCCCAAGATATTGTGCTGCTCATGTCCAAGCATGACATGCTACGGTTACGCTCCTCCCTGCCAAAAATAACTATAAAAGAGGGACATGGTGATATGACTTAAAATAAAGAAAATCAGACACCAACTCCTCACAACTTGCCACACAGTCATACATTCAACCAAAATGTCACCTACCTAGTCACTATAGACACTAAAAAAAAGTCAACTCACTAGTGACATATGTCAACTCTGAAACTTGTCTCTGGATGTATCCAGGTGCCATCAGACATATTCAGATCACAATTGCAAGCACACAAAATGTCGAGCTACTCAGGTAGCCCTGATGTATTTCTGAATACGTCCACATTTTGGATATCATAAGCAATCCCACAATGATATCACCCAACACGGAAAAAAAACCTCTGTGGGGAAGTCTTTTTGTTGTTTAAGGGTTGTTTAAGGGCCATTTTGGGTGGAACTCAGATTTTAACAATATAGATGAATTCCTCACATAGAAGTCAATGGGAGGGATATGGCTGTAGCCAAACTAGCCAAATGGCCTTTGTGAAATAAATAAATATTTTTAAAAATAATAAAAGAAAAAAACATAAAATGATACATTAATTAATGACATACATAACAATAAAGTACATTTACATAAATAATGTAAAATATTATTAAAAAACTAAAATTGCTTATATTAATATAAATATACTTTTATGATGCATAACATTATTATATTATAATTGTATATACATATTTTTGTGTATAAAATATGTGTACTTTTTTATTCAATTCTCCATCTAAAATCTGGATAATTTATACATGTGATTGGCGCTTATTGGCTAGCTGAAAATCTAAGGTTTTCTTAGCGAATTTGTCCCAATGGAAATGCTTCCAATGCTTTTGTGACTAAATGTCCTGAAAAGCCAATTCAGTCCTGAATTTAAGGATACTAATTAACCAGAATTAGAAGTAACCAGAGATGTCAGAAATTTGGTTAACTTGCCTGATCCAAATACATTTCTTGACAGATTGACCCAAAAGTCACACAGTGTCACATACAAAAACATTCACACATACACTGATACACAAAGTCACACATGCACTCCCAATCACATCGACACACAATCACATACATATTCTATCACACATATACAAATACACAGCAAGGGGTTTTGGTAAAAAAAAAAAGAATGTTTCATTTTGTCCCCTCAGATATTGGCACATACCACATTGAGTTGCTGTCATTGTGGGCTGCATCAAATCACCATGCAAATGTTGGCTTGTGTATGTAGCAATGTGGGACCGCACACAATTGTAAAAAAAGGTAACAGGTCATCAAGACAGCAGCTAAATTGTCAAATTGCCATCCCTCTTTAAAGTGCCGCCTGGGTCCAAATGTCCCACCAGACTTATTTTAGGGTTGGTCCTGCTAGGGGGCTGCTGTTTCATGGGGCAGCACTCCATGGCAGCAGGTGCTAAATATTCAGAAACTCCTAAGTATACAGTACATATTCATACTTCTTATCACATGAAGCTTCCCGATGGTGAGGATGTAAAGGTAATATAAACACTGATCCACTCTACACATTAGAAGTATTTCAGGTGATGTAATTCCCAGCGGGAGAGAAAAGTAATTTCTAAACTAACTCTGCAGATATATTTAATTTAAATTAAACAAAAATAATAGAGTGCTATAAGTAAAGAAATATAAAACATGGACTGTACCTTTAAGCTTAAGTGATTTTATTTTTCTGTCATAAATTCCATTAGTTTTGTCATTAATTCAATTCTAAGACAAAACAAACCAAAAGCAAACATCAGGTCAAGTTAGGGTTATCACTTTGGCCATTTTAGAACTTTTACATGATACCTGGCAGTGTGTAAAAGTCATATGTGACTTCTATGTATCTGATACTTGATTAGTCATATGATTTCCATCTGAATAGATATGACTTCTACATCCAGCAAAGAAGAATGTAAATGTTAAATGTGACTGGTAAAAAAAAAATGGCAATGGCGGCAACTCTTGGTTTAAATGATTTTTTTCCAACAAAATAAGCATTTTGAACATTCCTCGCAATGACCAGGACAGTCATGATTTTGGTACACTGTCCCACCAAGCCCTACCTTTGTCTCGTCAATCCTGCTGTCCTGATTTAATTCTGTGGAAAATGCACTCTGCGCAGTGGCGCTGACAATTTGAGTGACAGCACTACTGCACATGCACAATAACTCTGACACTCAACCTTTCAGGCTATGCCCCTGGCATCCTTTTTTGAAGGAAAGTTTCATTTGATAGAGTTTAAGCAGAGAAAATATCTTAGCATTATGTTTGCTATATCTGATTCCAACAATATACAACAGTATGCGCTTATTGTTTTTACATCAAATTAGTAAGGTAAATGGTATAAACAATGTTCGATTTATGAACAGTACTAAGTGGCAGATGGTGTTATGGCTTGAATACAAATCACACTATATTCATTAAACATTTCACATGATATGTTTGCTGGGTAGCATTTCTATTTTGACTTTTGAAATACACATGATATGTAAATGTGCACTGAAAATATGAAAATCATGTAAAAGTTTACATTGACATCTGCTAGACAATGAATTTTTACAAGTTCTGAAATGTGAATTGTGAGGATAGGACATTTTGCCTCATTAGGTTGTTATGTGTACTAGAGTAGAGAGTAAACATTTGTTTTATCATTTTGTTTAATCAAAAGTTTGTTTAACATTTTGTTCCATCGTATATTTTTAGAAATACTGTATCTGTGTGTTTTTAAAATGGCTACATTTTCCCAGAAATCACTGCTCATGCTTCTTTTCTAACTAACACAAAATGGTAATACTAAGTGCAAATTCTTATCTTTACATATTATTAATGAAATGGCAAGTTACCTGATAATGAGTTTTTTAAATTCATAAAAATCAGTTAAAAACACAGTAATTTCAAGTATTTAGAGTTTGCAGGAGCTACACGCTGGATATATTGTCTCAGAAGTACTCCCCTTAAGCGTGTAAGGTGAAATGACATGTATAATATCAGATTATAATAATACATTGATGTGTTTTTCTACAAATTCTTTGGGTAAATGCAGAAATAATGCTTATATAAAGGTTTAGACACTATGGGGGTTATTTATAAAAGTCAATTCTGGGTGCAAAGTTCTAGATGTGGAGCAGTCACCACCAACCAGAGGAATGTTTCTGCTGATTAGACCACTTTTAGAACTTTGGCCCTAAATTAACATTTATAAATACCCCCCCCCCACACACTGCTCATTGAACTTCCCCCATTGAACCAAGCTTCCTTTCTGCACCATCTAGCTCATTAAAAGGGCAGTTGTAACTTGTAACCATAGGCGTGCGCACGGGGTGTGCCGGGTGTGCCTGGGCACACCCTAATCAAGCCTCAAAATTGAGGCTCTCTCACCTCCAGGGCCGTCTTTAACGCGGAGCAAACGGGGCAGCTGCCCTGGGCCCATTTACTCCTGGGGGGCCCCAAGACAGCTGTCCCGTGGGCCCCCAGCCCCTGCTGCCGCGTTCACAGCGCATTGCGCTTGTGAACGCTTTTTTCCGGCAAGCCGCATCCGATGGATGCGACGGCCGAAAAAAAAAATAAAACTGACGCCGGATGTGACGTCGCGTCACATCCGGTGTCTGTTTCCCTCCTCCGTGCAAGAGGGAAGACTGCACGGAGGAGACATCCGGCGGGGGACACGGAGCAGCTTCATGTAAGTACGGGGGGGGGGGGGGGGCTGGCTGGCACAATATTCCTGGTATCTGATTGGCACAATATTACTGGGCATCTGATTGGCACAATATTACTGGGCATCTGATTGGCACTATATTACTGGGTATCTGACTGGCACTATATTACTTGGCATCTGATTGGCACTATATTACTGGGCATCTGATTGGCACTATATTACTGGGTATCTGATTGGCACTATATTACTTGGCATCTGATTGGCACTATATTACTGGGCATCTGATTGGCACTATATTACTGGGTATCTGATTGGTACTATATTACTGGGTATCTGGCACTATATTACTGGGTATCTGATTGGCACTATATTACTTGGCATCTGACTGGCACTATATTACTGGGCATCTGATTGGCACTATATTACTGGGTATCTGACTGGCACTATATTAATTGGCATCTGATTGGCACTATATTACTGGGTATCTGATTGGCACTGTATTACTGGGTATCTGACTGGCACTATATTACTTGGCATCTGATTGGCACAATATTACTGGGCATCTGATTGGCACTATATTACTGGGTATCTGACTGTCACTATATTACTTGGCATCTGATTGGCACTATATTACTGGGTATCTGATTGGCACTATATTACTGGGTATCTGACTGGCACTATATTACTGGGTATCTGATTGGCACTATATTACTGGGCATCTGACTGGCACAATATTACTGGGCATCTGGCTGGTACAATATTACTGGGCATCTGGCTGGCACAATATTACTGGGCTCTGACTGGCACAATATTACAGGCATCTGACTGGCATAATATTACAGGCATCTGACTGGCACAATATTACAGGCATCTGACTGGCACAATATTCCTGGCCTCTGACTGGCACACTATTACAAGCATCTGACTGGCATAATATTACAGGCATCTGACTGGCACAATATTACAGGCATCTGACTGGCACAATATTCCTGGCCTCTGACTGCACACTATTACAGGCATCTGACTGGCATAATATTACAGGCATCTGACAGGCACCATATTCATGGGCTCTGACAGGCACAATATTCCTGGGCTCTGACAGGCACAATATCCCTGGTATCTGACTGGCACAATATTATTGGTATCTGACTGGCACAATATTACTGGTATCTGACTGGCACATTATTACTGGGCTCTGACTGGCACAATATTGCAGGCATCTGACTGGCACAATATTACTAGGCTCTGACTGGCACAATATTACTGGGCTCTGACTGGCACAATATTACTGGCATCCGAAAGTTACAATATTACTGGCATCTGAATGGCACAACAATTATGGCATATGTGTGTGTGTGTGTGTGGGGGGGGGGGGGTAACATTGCGATGGATGGCGGGATTGCATGCAGGGGAGGGGGCAGGGTCCAGGGGGCCCAAGCAAATGCTTGCCCAGGGTCCAATCACTATTAAAGACGGCCCTGCTCACCTCCGTGCTGCACTGCCGTCTGCCGCCCGAGTTTGTCTCCTAATCCGATCCTTCACTATGCGAGCGGAAGCGCCGCATAGTGAAGGACGGACTTTCTCCTCCCTCAGACCTCCCCTGTAATGTACGCGTTCGAGTACACGCGTTCCGTGACGTCACGCAGAGGCGGAGTCACGGCAACGCAAGGGTGAGGCCCAGCCGCAGTGCCAGAGGAGAGGGTGCAGAGCGGACCACAGGCACATCGTTTTTTCCCAGGAGGGGTTCTGGGGCGGCCGGCTGGCTGGTAAACTTTAAGTAAGTTTAAATTTGATTGATTGATTTCTGAGGCTGCAGGTTTGATTTCGTGTTTGAGGTCCGGCTATATTATTTATAGTTCTGAGATTGAGAATTAAATAGACACACACCTGCATAAAAAATGTGAAATGTTTGTTTACATTGCTAAATGCTTAATTAATAAAAAAAAAATTTTAATACAGTTTTTAAATGTTTGTTTATATTGATAATTATATGAATGCGGGTCTGTATGTAAGTATGCAGAGTGCATTTGTGTATGTGTGTGTGTGTGTGTATAGATATATAGATAGATATATATCTATCTATATATCTATACACACACACGTGTGCGGCGTGTGTGTTTGTGCTTTAGGGTGCACACCCTAATGCAATAGGCTGCGCACGCCTATGCTTGTAACTATCATGTCCAGAACATATTATTAGGTCACAAACTGACTTGTCTTCTCATTTTCCTTATCTCTTCATTTCTCATAAAACTGCATATAAAGTTTAATTTGGTGGCAGCAATCCTGCTTGTCTTCCCAAGCCCTCCTTCTGGTGTTTCATCACAGCACAAGGAAACCATGCCCCTTTGCATTTGAAACACTTAAAATAGTTCTTCACAACAGAGAGGTGCTGATTCCACAGTAATACCGAAAGATTAGTAAACTGTCATGACAACCTATCAATGATGTCGCTGCTTGTGTACATCACATTCAACATCTAGAAAAATAGAAAATGGAACTAACCCTTTTAACTCTACAGCCTTTCAAACATGAAAATCATTAAATCCATTCTTAATGGTTTCAGTTGACATGCAATATGGATCTTACTGTTTAATGTAAATAAAATGCCATTGTTTGCACTTTAGTATAAAACAGCAGATACATTCCATATTGTGTGTTCATGTCTTGCATGTCTTGTCACTTTCTTACATTTAACCACATCATGACACAGGCTGTTTTTACACTTCTGCATATTTTGTGTTTAACTGTAATTTATTTGTTTCTTGATTATTGTACCCATACATATTATATAGTGTTTTTATTGTCATAAGAGTTGTTTTCTGAAGATACCAATATTTTCATCATCTCTTATAATTTAAAATATGATGAAAATTTAAAATAAATCATTTACACAATTACAAATGGTAAAATAGACCGCTTCTAAATAGTTTCAATAGCTTGTCTCGAGTTTAGAAATGTTTACATGTTTTGAAAGTTGTAGGACAATAACAAAAAGGTGGTATTTGTTTCTAACAATTTTCCTCTATAATGACCTTTTGACCCCAGCCCCAAAGATGAACTTAGCCATAACCCTAATCCTAACTTTATTCTAACCCTAATTGTTACTCTAATTCCAAAACTAGATCTTAACCCTAGCTATTGTTCCAAAGCTCTTACCCACAACAGGGCAGCTCCATTTTCGGTATGGTGCAGCGTTACTAGTAAGGTGCATTCTTTCACTCCTAGAAGTGATCAAACGTGTGCTAGCGGTCTTTTTTTCTTGCATTGCAACACCAACTGAAGTTCTAAAGATGCAGAACATGCAATTACATTCTGGCATCATGAAGAGGTTAAACAATATATTTTTATTAAGATACTTGTTGTATTCAACAGTTTATGTCTGACTGACAATGCTTGTATTATTCAACGTATGGCTCCGATATAATTTTTTTATTTCTGCTTTAAAGACTTAAAATACACTTTATGTAAAAACATATTGGCAAATCTGACCATTACACTAAAAGGGACGTTTATGGAATTGCATTCTAAATTCATAGACATTAATATGTAGTTGGTCGCCCCTTTGCAGCTATACCAGCTTTCACTCTTCTGGGAAGACTTTCCACAAGTGTTTCTGTGGGAATTTTTGCCCATTCATCCAGCAGAGCATTTGTAAGGTCAGGCACAGATGTTGGACAATAAGACCCAGTTCGCAATCCATTCCATTTCATCCCAAAGCTGTGTGATGGTGTTGAGGTCAGGGGTCTGTGCAGGACAGTCAAGTTTTTCCACCTTGCTTGTTGTGCACTGGGGCACAGTTGTGCTGGAATATAAAATATCCTACTCCAAACTGTTCCCACAAAGGAAGCATAGCATTGTCCAAATTGTCTTGTATGCTGAAGCATTAAGATGTATTTTCACTGAGAGCAAGAGGCCTAGCCCAACACCTGAAAAACAGTCAAATAGTATTATCCCTCCTCCACCAAACTTTACAGTTGACAGAATGCAGTCAATCAAGTAACATGCTCCTGGCATCCGCCAAACCCAGACTTACCCATCAGACTGCCAAACAATGAAGAGTGATTCATCACATCACAGAACATGTTTCCACTGCTCAAGAGTCCAGTGGCAGCATGCTTTACACCACTCGATCCAACGATTGCACTCTACTTGGTGATGTGAGAATTGCATATATCTGCTTGCCCATGGAAATCCATTCCATGAAGCTCCCACCGCACAGTTTTTGAAGTTTGGAACTCTTCAGCTATGGAATCAGCAAAGTATTGGTTACTTTTACACATGCGCCTCAGCACTTGGTGATTTTATGTAGTCTTCTACTTTGTGGCTGAGTTGCTGCTGTTCAGAAATACTTCCACTTTCCATTAATACCAGTTAGAGTTGAGCATGGAATATCTAGCAGGGATGATATTTCATGAAAGGATTTATTGCATCCTGTCACAGCTTGCACTCCCCCTGGATTTTTGCAATTCCCCTTTAAAAAAATTTCTTTTTTTTTACATTATTATTTTAACTCAGTGTGCAGCCTCTAGTTGTCCCTAGGGGACTGCACACCAGTTGCTGGGGTAGGAGGTGGCACCCCTGCTTGCTGTAATACTGGTCTCCCATCCACATTGGTGCAGGTCTATGCAGCTGTCAGTCATGCTGCATGGAGAGCCAATGACAGGGATATGAAGTTATAGCCCCGCCCCTCAGCCCTTCATGTGGCAGCATGACAGAAGAGAGCCTGCAGTGCAACATTATGGAGGAAACAGGGGAAGATACTCAGAGACCATAGCTGAGCCTCTGTAACAGGTAGGAAGAGCTTATAATAGCTTTAAAAAACAAAACAGCCAAGGTACATGATAGAGTGGAGTAAATCCAAGGAGGTCCCTCCCATTTGCCTGAGGTCTCCATTAGACATGTGCATTCGTTTTCGGACGAATGCATTTTCGTCCGAAAATAGCATTTTCGTCCATTCGTCCGAAAAACGAATAACGAAAATGCTAAGCTAACGAAAGCCGAATGAACGAATGGTTAATAAACGAAAATCATTCGTTCATTCGTCCATTCGTAGTACTATTGCATTCTATAAGCCAAAATAGAGTCGGTTTATAGAATACAATAGCATAGTACACTTACATTCCATAAACCGAACGACTTTCGGTTTATGGAATGCATGTAAGTCTATTGGCATTCTCTAAACCGAACGTTCGGTTTATAGAATAGCAATAGGATTACATGTATTACATTAGCTGACAGCCTATAAACCGAACGTTCGATTTATAGGCTATCGGCATTTCACTGCACGGAGACAAAGTCTCCATTCATAAATTTATGAATGAGGGGTTATGTTGTGTGCTATAGTGTTGTGTCTGGTCCTGTGGGGTTATATTGTGTGCTATAGTGTTGTATCTGTTGCCGTATGCGTATATTGTGTGCTATAGTGTTGTATCTGGTGCTGAGGGGTTATATTGTGTGCTATAGTGTTGTATCTGGTGCTGAGAGGTTATATTATGTGCTATAGTGTTGTATCTGGGGCTGAGGGGTTATATTGTGTGTGCTATAGTGTTGTGTCTGGTGCTGTTGGGTTCAGGGCCAGCCTTAAGTGTCCCGGCGCTCTGTGCGGGCTTGCCCCGTGGCGCCCCCCCCGTCTTTCACCCCCCGTCTCTTTCACCCCCCTATGTATGTGTCCCTTTGCTCTTCCTTCCCATGTCTGTCTCTCTCTAACTCCCCCATACCTGTTTTCTCTCTCTCTCCCTCTGTTCTGTCTCTCTCCCCCGACCTCCTATGTCTCTCTCCCCCCTCTGTTCTGTCTCTCTCTCTCCCCCTGTTCTGTCTCTCTCTCCCCCTCCCCCTGTCTCTCTCTCCCCCTCCCCCTGTTCTGTCTCTCTCTCTCTCCCCCTGTTCTTTCTCTCTCTCTCCCTGTCAGGAACTACCCCGCAGTAGTTCTCCTGTGTATGCCTGCCTACCTGTCCAACCATCGCATGCGCTTGCAAGCACTTTCCCGGACTCCAGTAATCTCCGTCTCCACACTAGGCGCGCGTCCGATGACGTCACGCCCGTAGCGTACCCGCGAGACGCGGGAGAATTTAAATGGCAGAATCACCAAACACTCCTTGCTTGGTGATTCTCGTGTTTATCCCGGTTCCCTGGCGTTTATCTAAATATATTTATTCTGTTGCTGACCTTGGATTCCTTGACTACTCTTCTGCCCGCCTGTGCCCCTGACCCTGGACCGTCTCTTCGTTTTGCTGTTATTCTGATACCTATTGATCCCGGATTACCTTATCGTTTTGCAGTCTGTCTGGCTCCCTCGACCTTGGCTATCATATCCTTAACCCTCCGAAGTCTGGATTACAAATATTGCTGTGCTCCTGTCTGTAACCCACACAAGCCTGGACTATATAGCTGTCTGGATTCCTATTGTGGTTTCTTACTTGCCTTCTATAGCGTGGTTCCTCACAGTCCTAGACAGGTTAGTGTCATCTGCATATTGACCTCCATCCAGTACCCATTCATCACACTCCCCTCCCCCTGTTCTGTGTCTCTCTCTCCCCTCCCTTTGCCTGGAAATGTTGATCCAAGGAGGGGGCGGATATAACTGACTGAGCAGTGTAGCTCCGCCCCCACCCTGTGAAGTAGAGCAGCGTCTGCTTCATGGGCAGCAAGAGAAAGTGCTGCTCTGCTCCCCATGCTTAATGAAAGCATGGGGAGCCGAGCAGCACTTTATCTTGCTGGCCGCGGCTCCCCGTGAAGCAGACGTTGCTCTGCTTCACAGGGTGGAGGCGGAGCTACATACACCCCTCAGCTGATTATCTCCACCCCCTCGTCGGATCCAGCAGAGGGCTGGTGAGGGGGGAATCTTTTGATCTCCCCAATCCAGTGCCTCTACTGGCTCGCAGAGGTCGCACACCCCTAAAGCTGGCCCTGGTTGGGTTATATTGTGTGCTATAGTGTTGTGTCTGGTGCTGTTGGGTAATATTGTGTGCTATAGTGTTGTGTCTGGTGCTGTTGGGTTATATTGTGTGCTATAGTGTTGTATCTGGTGCTATGGGGTTATATGTTTGCTATGTTGTTCTATCTGTTGCTGTGGAGTTTCAGCTACAGCTCTGGATATTTATCTGGTGATGTGGTTTATATCTTGTGTCATGGGTTTTTAGCTGGTACCGTGGGTTAATATCTGGTGTTGTGGGTCTATATCTGGCACAGTGGATCTATATTTGGTGCAGTGAGGCTATATCTAGTGTGGTTGGTTTATATGTGGTGCTGTGGATCTGTATCTGGTGCAGGGTTTATCAACCCTTTGCATGCCTTCACTGATAATGACAAAGCTCCTCCACTTCATGATAACTTGTCAAAAAGAGGCGCGCCGCAGAAAGGATGACGGTAAAATTATGCCCCCCCCCGAAAAAATTTCTGCGGATGCCCATGACAGTGCCTACTATATACTCTAAGTATGATGATATGATGAAAATGTATAATTGAGTGATTACAATTACAACCACCACCTAATAAAAAATAAACATTAAATGGATACAAACCGCACAGGTACAGATAGCATTAAATGGGGGGCTAGTTCACTGGACGTACTCCACAGGTTTCCAGTGGAAATTCTTGATGGATGATGTTTTAAAGAGTAATAGCTGCTAATCCTTGAACTTCACAGTGGATCACCACTGGAGAGAGAGGGTACAAGTAAATATCTAGATGGACAGTGCTACATGGTAAAATGCAAATGAAGTAATATTAAAATGAAAAAAGTAATCTATAAACAGGACACCAAAAAAGTGTTTCGTTTCTTCTTCAGCCTGAAATCGACATCCTGCCGTCAGCTTCACGGATATATTTAGTGTATTTCCATGGTTTGTGTGCTGTCTCTTCAGAGCACAAAACCCCCTGAAAAATGCAGCGCACACCTAGGACATATGCTGCTTCCTTTTGAATGATGGTAAATCTATTTTGATGGAGACTTAGGGATTGATACTATTATATATATTAAAACATGCATTAATGCAAAAAAATGCAGAGCTGCAATAATGCGAGCAATACTCAACACATCAATTCCATAGGTTGAACATATCTACTTTATAATTAATGTCGGAAACTCCTCAAAACTGGTGTTGCTCACCTGTCACAATATTTTCAACCAAGAACCAATGATTTTAAATAAAAGCAGCAATGAAAGCTGCAACATCAAATTTCAACTGTGCCAATTAGCACACAGCAAAACAACTGTCAAACCTGCAACACATTGCATTTAAATCGTTGAATAACTAACACCACATGCCTCAGTATTGGGTTTTTCATTAAAGAATAGATGCTCTTTTTGTTTGAAATACTGATCACTTTAACCCCTAAGTGACATGGCCTTTTGACCTTGTCTTTCCCTTGGTGACATGGGTTTTGACATTTCTGGGGTGGTTCTTCTTTTCCCACATACAGTGCCCATACAAATTATATATAATTTTAGTAAAATTATATATATAATAGTAAAGACCATTTTTATTGTCAACATTTGAATAATTTGAGATCTCATTTTGGGATTATTTTCTACTTTCTGCATTTTATAAAAATACTAATTTGTAATTACATAGTAAGAAACTAACATAGTAATTTAGGTGGAAATCTTTTCTCTGCCAGTCTCAGGGGGTGACCTCTTGTTCTCTGTACATTTCTGTTAATGAACAGGTCACTGGAGAGCTCTTTATCTTGGCCCTGCACACACACACATATATATTTGTATATATATACAGTATATATATATATATATATATATATATATATATATATATATATATATATATATATATATAATATTATCATGTCCTTTTTTCAAACGTATATAAATGCTACTTTTTAAGTCTCTCTTCATAATTAAGATCCTCCAACCCCCGTATTAATTTTGTAGCTCTCCTTTGCACTTTTTCTAGTTCTCAGTTCTAGTTCCATAATTTCATTTTTAAGGACTGGTGCCCAGAATTGTACTGCATATACAAGGTGAGGTCTTAACATTGATTTGTAAAAAGGCAAGATGATATCCTCCTGTGAATCAATACCTCGTTTTATACATGCCAATATCGTATTAGCCCTTGCAGCTGCTGACTGGCATTGAGCACTGTTGTTAAGTCTGTTATCTACAATTATTCCTAAATTCTTTTCATTAGTAGATTTTTCCAAGGAGATATCATTTAAAGTATATGTTGCTTTGTTATTATTTTTCCCATAATGCATAACTTTACATTTGTCTATATTGAACCTCATTTTCCATTTAATTGTCCAGTCCCCCACTCTGTCCAAATCTTCCTGTAAAAACAAACATCAAGGTTAGTCTCTATTACCTTACCTCATTTTGTGCTATCAGCAAACACTGTGACATGGCTATTAACATAACTTGGGAGATCATTAATAAACAGTCCCCTGAGGTACTCCGCTTAATATCCTGGTCAAGTTTGAGGATTTTCCGTTTACAATAACTCTGCATTCTATCTTTTAGACAATTTCCAATCCAAATACATGCATTTGCCCCCAAGCCTATTTCTTTAAATTTTCTTTAAACCTTTAGTTTGTAATTGTATCAAATGCTTTAGCAGACTAAATAGATCACATCAACTGCCACACCTAGATCTATATTTTTACTAGACATGTGCATTCGTTTTCGGACTAATGCATTTTCGGACGAAAATAGCATTTTCGTCCATTCGTCCGAAAAACGAATAACGAAAATATTAACTAACAAAATCCGAATGAACGAATGGTTAATAAACGAAAATCATTCGTTCATTCGTCCATTCGTCCATTCGTGCTATTGGCATTCTAAACTGAAATAGAGTCGGTTTATACAATACCAATAGCATTGTACATTCCATAAACCGACATGAATGACTTTCGGTTTATGAAATGCATGTAATGCTATTGGCTTTCTATAAACCGAAATTGAGTTCCCATTCATACGAATAGGTCAATTGACCTATTCGTATGAATGGGGACTCTTTCGGTTTATAGAAAGCCAATAGCATTGCATGTATTCTATAAGCCGAAAGTCTTTAAAACGTCGTTCGGTTTATAGACTTTCGGCTTATAGAACAGCAATAGCATTACATGTATTCTATAAACCGAACGTCGTTCGTTTTAAAGACTTTCGGCTTATAGAATACTATTGGCATTCTATAAACCAAACTAGAGTCCCTCCTCATTCATAAGAATTTCTTATGAATGGGGACTCGACTCTAGTTCGGTTTATAGAATGCCAATAGTATTCTATAAGCCGAAAGTCTTTAAAACGAACGACGTTCGGTTTATAGAATACATGTAATGCTATTGCTGTTCTATAAGCCGAAAGTCTATAAACCGAACGACGTTCGGTTTATAGACTTTCGGTTTATGGAACGTATAATGTAATGCTATTTGCAATGGCATTACTATAAACCGAAATAGAGTCGGTTTATAGAATGCCATTGCCAATTCCATAAACCGAAATTCGTTCATCATGTCGGTTTATGTATTTTGCTATTGGTATTCCATAAACCGACTCTATTTCGGTTTATAGAATTGCCAATAGCATGAAATGATTTGAATTTAGTATTAAAAAATAAATTGAAAAAAGTGGAGAGTTTTAACCCCTTTGTGATGCATGGTGCTTGAGTCCCAAATTACGTAAGCACCAAAACGTCACGATTTGTTCCTGGCCACTGATCACAAGGTGATCGTTAGCCAGGAACACTATGGCAGAGACCCAATCAGGGTCTTAATAGACCCTGTGGGTCCCTGCCCAAAAATTGCAAGCCCTTCGGACGTCACGCACGATTTAGAGAAATGTAGCTGGTGCTCGTTTTGAGCACTAGCTAAATTTCCCCTATCAGACTGAGGCCATTTAAAATGGCCTCATCTGACAGGTGGGATCCCGCTGCAAGTGCCTGCAACATGATCTGAGCCGCGATATGAGCTGTTTAACACAGGACGTACTATGCCGTCCTAACGACTTTAAGGGACTTAAAATCAGGACGGCATAGAACGTCCCAACGTCACGAATGGGTTAACGTTTGCTCTGGTCATAATCACAGCACAGGCTTGTAGGAGTTAACTGTAATTACATTAATACATGAAAAGAATATAAGTAATATAGTAAAAATGTACAAAATAAAATTTATTTTGAAAAAACTAAATGAGGTCCATAAACTTGGAAGGAAACGGATCACAGTAAAAAGAAACTGTGATCAGCAAGGGAAGTGTTAATACCCCTTTTATAATCGAGGTCGTCTTATAATCTGACCTCAAATTAAGGTCAGACTATAAGACTGGGATCCAGGTCCCCAGCAGAGCTGCAGGGGACCTGGATCCCCCTCTCTAACAGCAGGGGATGTCTGCGCGATGAGCGCAGATCTCCCCTGCTGCCGCCCGGCATCACCGGCGGGACTTCTATGATGAAGCTGGGTACTTCCGGCTTCCTCATAAAAGTCCTGGCGGTCGTTCCGGGCGGCAGCAGGGGAGGTCTCGCTCATCGCGCAGACATCCTCCTCTGCCTCGCTAGCCACCAGGGAATCGTGCAGACAACCTCCATGCTGCCCGACACTTCCGTCTATTATGTATAGTGCATACATCCCCTGGCTGCCCCCACTAGCCACCAGGGAGCAAGAAACAGGTGAGGGGGGACAGAATAACAAGGGGGGGGGCAGAGTAACGAGGGGGGGGGAGAGAAACAAGGGGAGGGAGGGGGGAAGAGACAGAAACAAGGGGAGGGGGGCAGAGAGAAACAGGGGGAGGGAAGGGGGGAAGAGACAGACACAAGGGGAGCGAGGGGGGAGCCAAAGGGAGGGTGAGAGAGAGACAACACTAAGGGGGGGAGAGCGACAAATCTGGGGGCAAGGGAAAGAGAGAGGCAGCATTGTCACATAAAAGGAAATAAAAACAAGAATTTTTTTATATCATCATTTTTTATTAAAAAAGCAATTTACATGTGAATATATACTAGACATGTGCATTCGTTTTCGGACGAATGCATTTTCGTCCGAAAATTGCATTTTCGTCCATTCGCCCGAAAAACGAAGAACGAAAATGCTAAGCTAACGAAAGCCGAATGAACGAATGGTTAATAAACGAAAATCATTAGTTCATTCGTCCATTCATAGTACTATTGCATTCTATAAGCCGAAATAGAGTCGGTTTATAGAATACAATAGCATTTAACTATACGGAGACAGAGTCTCCATTCATAAATTTATGAACGGAGACAAACGTATAGTTAAAAGCCGACAGCCTATAAACCGAACGTTCGGTTTATAGGCTGTGGGCATTTAACTATACGGAGACAGAGTCTCCATTCATAAAATTATGAATGGAGACTTTGTCTCCGTATAGTTAAAAGCCGACAGCATATAAACCGAACGTTCGGTTTATAGGCTGTCGGCTTTTAACTATACGGAGACAAAGTCTCCATTCATATGAATGGAGACTTTGTCTCCGTATAGTTAAAAGCCGGCATTTAACTATACGGAGACAGAGTCTCCATTCATAAAATTATAAATGGAGACTTTGTCTCCGTATAGTTAAAAGCCGGAATTTAACTATACGGAGATAGAGTCTCCATTCATAAAATTATGAATGGAGACTTTGTCTCCGTGTAGTAAAATGCCCACAGCCTATAAACCGAACGTTCGGTTTATAGGCTGTCGGCTTATGGAATACATGTATTCCTATTGCTATTCTATAAACCGAACGTTCGGTTTATAGAATAGCCATAGGATTACATATATTACATAAGCCGAAAGTCTATAAACCGATCGTTTCGGTTTATAGGCTTTCAGCATTTTACTACACATTCATAAATTTATGAATGGAGACTCTGTCTCTGTATAGTTAAATGCCGACAGCCTATAAACCGAACGACTTTCGGTTTATAGACTTTCGGCTTATATAATACATGTAAACCTATGGCTATTCTATAAACCGAAAGTCGTTCGGTTTATAGAATAGCAATAGGATTACATGTATTCCATAAGCCGAAAGTCTATAAACCGAAAGTCGTTCGGTTTATAGACTTTCGGCTTATAGAATACAAGTAATACTATTGCCTTTCTATGAACCGAACGAGAGCCCCATTCATAAGAATTTCTTATGAATGGGGCTCTCGTTCGGTTTATAGAAAGCCAATAGTATTACATTGTATTCTATAAAACGAACGAATAATAATGAACGAAACGAAAATAATGAACGAATTTCGTCTGAAACGAATGCATTAATGAACGAAATTCGTTTTAGACGAAATAAATAACATTTTCGTCCGAATGGACGAAAACGAAAATTTTAGTTTTGCACATGTCTAATTTTTACTGACTTCTTCATATAATGTTATTTGTTTGACAATACTTTCACAAAACCATGTTGACTTTTACTAATTATATTCTGATTCAAGATGTATTCTTGATTGTATGCCTTTAGCAATCCTTCAAATAATTTCCCCACTACATATGTCAAGCTCACTGACCTACACTTAATATACCCATTTGTCAATATGAGACACAACGCACTTCAGAAATACATATTGGACAGATCAACTGGGCATTCCTGTTTTTAGTTGATCTGAGTGAATACCTGATACATTTTTTTAAAGGACTGTGATAGTGCGGTATCGCAGATTAAGCAAGGTGAAGTATTCCGGAATCTGGAAGTAGGATGGCTAAATTCACAGGAACCTTATTTAGTCTTTATTCTAGGCACTGACAGGGGTGTCCTGTAGGATGTTCAAAGGAAGCAAGATTGAATATATGGAGTCAGGAACCTTTACAGGTAGTGTGGGTTTATTGTTTAAGGCTTTGAAATTATATGTTTGCCATCAGAGGCGTTGCTAGGTTTCCAAAAGATCTGGGGCTATAGCCCATAAGACTTTTTTAGTTTTTTATATGGAACCATACGGGCACTTACCAATATATGCTCATCGCTCTGAGCTTCATGCCCGTTTTGTAATTTAGGAACCTTCACAGGGCCGGTCCTTCAATGGGGCAGAGTGGGGCAGCTGCCCCAGGCGGCACCCTGGCATGGACGGCACTTTGCTGCTCTTTGCAGCAGTCTTTTTTTTTTTCTTATGTCCAGGGGAGCTTGATTGAAGGAGGTCTCAGCCAATCAGGTGATACTTCTCAACTCTCCTGATCGGCTGAGAGTTACGAAGCCTCCCATGATTGGCTGAGACCTCTATCACACTGAGCTCAAAGCAAAGAGATGCCTGGAGCAGGTAAGTTAAAAACTGACAGTGTGTGAATAAGTGTGTGTATGTCAGTGTGAGTATGTGCATGTCAGTGTGAGTGTGTGCATGTCAGTGTGAGTGAGAGTGTGTGCATGTCAGTGTGAGGGAGTGTGTGCATGTAAGTGTGAGTATGTGCATGTCAGTGTCAGTGTGTGCATGTCAGTGTGAGCGAGAGTGTGTGCATGTCAGTGTGAGAGAGAGTGTGTGCATGTCAGTGTGAGTATGTGCATGTCAGTGTCAGTGTGTGCATGTCAGTGTGAGCGAGAGTGTGTGCATGTCAGTGTGAGAGAGAGTGTGTGCATGTCAGTGTGAGAGAGTGTGCATGTCAATGTGAGAGAGAGTGTGTGTATGTCAGAGTGAGCGAGAGTGTGTGTATGTCAGTGTGAGCGAGAGTGTGTGTATGTCAGTGTGAGTGTGTTGTGTGTGTATGTATGTAACTGGCTGTGTGTGTGTGTGTATATGTATGTAACTGGCTGTGTATGTGTTGTGTGTGTATCTTTGTAACTGTCTGTGTGTGTGTTGTGTATGTATGTAACTGGCTGTGTATGTGTTGTGTGTGTATGTATGTAACTGGCTGTGTATGTGTTGTGTGTGTATGCATGTAACTGGCTGTGTATGTGTTGTTGTGAATATGTATGTAACTGGCTGTGCATGTGACGTGTGGGACACATTAAGGAATTATTTTTTTATTTAAAAAAAAAAAAACTTGCTGACTGGTGTGTGTGTGTGTAACTGGCTGTGTATGTGACTGACTGGATGTCTGTGAGGTGTGTGCATGTGGATGTCTCTGTGTATGTATGCTTTTCTGATGTGCCATTGTCTGGCTCCTACATTTTTTTGCTGGCTCCTAAAACTAAATAAAATTTGTCAAGCCCTGATATAAACATAAATCCTTCCTATGCTGTTTGGCAGTCCTGTAATAAAACATGTCACACATACACATAACACACATATGTGACGTTATTTATTACAGGACTGCTAAACAGGATAGGAATGATTTATGATTTTATATATATATATATATATATATATATATATATATATATATATATATATATATATATAGCATAAATCATTATGCATATATAGCATAAATCAATTATTTACATCCACCTTTGTGTATTTAAGCTATATATTGTTGGTTTGAGATTCCTTATTACA
Source organism: Pelodytes ibericus (assembly GCA_036172795.1). Taxonomy (NCBI): domain Eukaryota; kingdom Metazoa; phylum Chordata; class Amphibia; order Anura; family Pelodytidae; genus Pelodytes; species Pelodytes ibericus. The sequence goes on from CM069860.1 coordinate 96,146,574, forward strand.
GGACTGCCAAATAGCATAGGAAGGATTTATGTTATATATATATATATATATATATATATATATATATATATATATATACACACACACATATGTAACATAAATCCTTCCTATGCTGTTTGGCAGTCCTGTAATAAGGAATCTCAAACCAACAATATATAGCTTAAATACACAAAGGTGAATGTACATAAGTGACCCCCAACCCTCCCCTCTCTCCACCATACCCAGAGCTTACCTGAGTGGGAATAGACCTGCTCTGTATCTCCCACAAGGTGACAGCCACAGAAAGGATATCTTCAGAGCTGCTTCACTGTCCCACGTGGAGCTTCCTTCACATCCCTGTGATGATGCTGTGTAAAAGCCCTGCATTGATAGGATGCTCAGTGATGTGTCAGCCAATCAGTGCAGGGCTTTCACACACAGTAATGATGCTGTGTAAAAGCCCTGCACTGATTGGCTGACACATCACTCAGCCTCCTATCAGTGTAGGGCTTTCACACGCTGTCTGTGTGATGTCAGGGGGCGGAGCTATAACGGAGCTGCAGAGACTCTGGGCTTTGCTCATTACATTCGGGGCTTCAGCCCCCTTAGCCCACCCCTAGCGACGCCTCTGTTTGCCATTTAATGGTAGGGCAGTGCAGAGAGTGGAGAACAGGTGTGCCATGAGCAAATCTGGATCATTAGCAGTCTGGGTGCTGCATTTTACCTGTAGGTGAAGTCAGGGGCGGGCTGGGCCGGGGGGCAGGGTGGCAATTGCCCCCCAGGCCGCCCTAAGCTTTGGAAAACACGGCCTCTGGGCCAATGTTTTAAAAAAACAAAAACGCGCTTGCAGGCAGAGACTGAGGTGAGAAGGGATCGGAAGATCCCCTCTCACCTCCGCTCTGCCTGCAAAGCTGCACCGGGAGCCGAACAGGCAGCACAGAGAAACCTCCGTGCTGCTTGTTCGGCTCCCCGTGCAGTGTGCCGACACGGAAGTGCCGACAGTCACGTGACCGGCGCGCTGACGTCAGACGCGCGCCGATCACGTGACCTGTCGGCACAACCGCCGGGAGGCCGAACAGGCAGCATGGAGGGACCATGCTGCCTGCCACCAGGGAAGTCCTCCTGCCACTAGCCACCAGGGAAGTCCTCCTGCCACTAGCCACCAGGGAAGTCCTGCCACTAGCCACCAGGGAAGTCCTCCTGTCACTAGCCACCAGGGAAGTCCTGCCACTAGCCACCAGGGAAAAAGGTAAGGGGGGGGGGGGAACACTGGCATATTATTGGGCAAATTGGCTGGGGCATATTACATGGCAAATAAGACTGGCATATTATTGGGCAAATTGGCTGGGGATTATTACATGGCAAATAAGACTGGCATATTATTGGGCAAATTGGCTGGGGATTATTACATGGCAAATAAGACTGGCATATTATTGGGCAAATTGGCTGGGGCATATTACATGGCAAATAAGACTGGCATATTATTGGGCAAATTGGCTGGGGCATATTACATGGCAAATAAGACTGGCATATTATTGGGCAAATTGGCTGGGGCATATTACATGGCAAATAAGACTAGAATATTATTGGGCAAATTGGCTGGGGCATATTACATGGCAAATAAGACTGGCATATTATTGGGCAAATTGGCTGGGGAATATTACATGGCAAATAAGACTGGCATATTATTGGGCAAATTGGCTGGGGATTATTACATGGCAAATAAGACTGGCATATTATTGGGCAAATTGGCTGGGGCATATTACATGGCAAATAAGACTGGCATATTATTGGGCAAATTGGCTGGGGATTATTACATGGCAAATAAGACTGGCATATTATTGGGCAAATTGGCTGGGGCATATTACATGGCAAATAAGACTGGCATATTATTGGGCAAATTGGCTGGGGCATATTACATGGCAAATAAGACTGGCATATTATTGGGCAAATTGGCTGGGGCATATTACATGGCAAATAAGACTGGCATATTATTGGGAAAATTGGCTGGGGCATATTACATGGCAAATAAGACTAGAATATTATTGGGCAAATTGGCTGGGGCATATTACATGGCAAATAAGACTGGCATATTATTGGGCAAATTGGCTGGGGAATATTACATGGCAAATAAGACTGGCATATTATTGGGCAAATTGGCTGGGGAATATTAAATGGCAGAATAACACTGGCATATTATTGGACAAATCGTCTGGGGAATATTAAATGGCAGAATAAGACTGGCATATTATTGAGCAAAATGGCTGGGGAATATTAAATGGCAATTAACACTGGCATATTGGGCAAATTAGCAGGGGCATATTAAATTGCAGATAACCTTGGAATATTATTGGGCAAATTTACTGAGTCATATTAAATTGCAGAATAACACTGGCATATTATGGGACAAATTGGCTGGGGAATATTAATGGCAAATAATATTGGAAATGTGTATGTAATGGGGTGATGGAGGCATGTAAATGTGGTGATGGGGCATGTCCTGGTGTGCAACGTGGGTTATGGGTCATGTCGTAGGTGTGCAACGTGGGTAGAGGGGGGTGCCAAAATTTTGGGATATTGGGTGTCTAAATCCTGGCAGATTGAGGGGCATAATCCTGGCATAATGAGGGGAAAATCCTGGCATATTGAGGGGGCATCATCTTGGCATATTGAGGGGAAAATCCTGGCATATTGGGTGTCTAAATCCTGGCATATTGAGGGGCATAATCCTGGCATATTGAGGGGCATAATCCTGGCATATTTAGGGGAAAATCCTGGCATATTGAGGGGGCATCATCTTGGCATATTGAGGAGAAAATCCTGGCATATTGAGGGGCATAATCCTGGCATATTGAGGGGCATAATCCTGGCATACTGAGGGGCATAATCCTGGCATTTTGTAAGGGAAAATTCTAGCATATTAAATGGCAAATCCTGGCATATTGTGGGGGAAAATCCTGGCAATATTCGTTATGAAACAAGGAAAAGATGGCCGTGGATGGGGAGGCGATTCGATGGTGCAATGGGCCACTTGACTGGATTTGCCCCCCAGGCCTAAGGCTGCCAGCCCTCCCCTGGGTGAAGTTCATTTTCTGGGAGGACCAAGTAAAAAGCATTCCAGTAATCCAGGTGAGAAGACACAAATGTATGGATTAACCATTCCATTTGCATGTTGTACATATAATCCATGCAAACAGTAGCCCAGCAAATGTTAAGATAAAAGTCAAATAATTTGAATTTAATCTATGGGCAGGTTTTCCTTAATGAACACTGGTTGAGGAGATATATTCATTTTTGTCATCGGTGTGTTGTTCGGTTTAACTAGCTTGTTCTACTTTGTAGAACATTAACAATTAATGGATGGGGGAAACAATAGCCTTTTGTTTTCTTGGGGCAATCACTGATCTTTTTTAAACTCTAAAACTCTTTCTTCTGATTAGCTGTCAACTTGTTTATATGCTTATTACATCATTCCTTTATTCACTTGCTGTTTTTATTGTTGTGTATGAACAGGGTCTTGTTTTAGAATACAAAATAGCAAATGTTTTACATGATATGTTGCACAATTATAGAAGTGACAATACCTGAACTAGCAGGTTTACTTTAAGCTTTAAAAAGTACTTTTACTAAAAAGGGGAGAAATAGCTACATTTTAGAGTCAAGTAGTTGACTGACATGTATCACCTTTCGGGTCTGTTTAAGGAGGAGCTCAGCTATTATGGAAATGACTAAGGACCTACCATATAAGTTGATGTGAGAACTTTGGCGATTACAAAAATAGCTGAAGTCCTCCAAACATGGCCTAAAATGTAATAAAATTAAAATAAAATAAAGCAAATTAACGTAAAATAATATAACTTTATGAAAAATGTTAAATGCTTATAGTAATGTAAATGTAGTACTATGACATATAGCCTTAATATATTACAATATTATTACAATATTTTTATGTTTATAATATATTTACTTTAATATTTTTATTTTACTTTCTCCAGTTAAAATATCTGTAGAATTGAACTTCCCAAAATTCAGTTATTTCTGTTGATTTCTGGCCAACTTCATTTTTTTTTTTATCCTGAAATGTGCTATGTTGGTTAGCCAAAATTCCGATTTCTCCACAATTTGACTTCATGTCCTGACCGGGACAGAGTTCGGGCATGATCAGGGAATATTGAGTAGACCCTTTCATAATTCTGTCCATATTCTTTATTTGGTTTTATCCTGTTCGTATTAGGCAAGTTGTTACAACATTATCTTAACACTGAAAATAAATCCTTAAGAAATATAATTTAATATGAATGTGCAGAAAGTATATTTGCATTTAACACATAGAGGACAATTCAGCCCTTTGGTCACACCCCCTCTGAACATTTCCCTTGCTGCTTCATTTTAACTACCTTCCACATGCCTATTAATTATGATTAAGCGTGCTAGTCACGAGAAACGCGTCAATTCTTTTTCCCACTACCTTGCTGTATTTACTTTATATTATTTTTTTCCGCCATTGAATTAGTTTTTCACATTCATTCAGAGTGCTATTCCCATTTCCTTTTCATTCATCTTCCTATTTGTGCTGTGCTGGGTCGGCATATTTGGCAGGCACCTGTTTGGAAGCACTACCTGGACAACACCCCTTCAGAGCTGGATTATTTTGCTCTGGTCTCAGTTGAAGCCCAGTGGATTCTCCTGTGAATACAGTTTTTTCCTCTTTCCATTGCCTATTAATTAGCCCAGTCAATTTCTATTTAGGGTCATAGTTGTAAACACCTTTCTACCATGGGTGCTAAATATTTCAAATAACATTGAGCTAGTCTTATATCTCTGTAGTACGATTCATTGTCCAACCACACAAATGCAAACTCCTCCACAATAATTTCAGTTTGCCATGCTGTTGGGCTTAATTACATTTATAACTAAGCCCATATTTAAAGTTATTAGAGTTATGGGCCTGTATAAAAGGTTCTCCCCAACACAAGTTCCCAATGTTATTCATCTCATTCCTTTTACTTCATCACAGTGACCTACACTACATCTACAGCTCAAATGGAAAATGTCACTGCAGTTCAAGTTCGACTCTTTGCTTTAGAAATCCAAATGTAGAAAAGAAGAAAGGAAAGGACAACCGCTACTGAACTATCCAGCATTTCCCACAAGTACACTATGAAGGATAACTATTGGTCCTCCACTCAGACATTTGATTGGGCAGCGGTGTATTTCATATAGAATATTACATAGCTTAGTAGGTTAGAAAAAAGACATGTAAACCCTCAAGTTTCAACCCTTCCAGTAGATCCAGTAGAAGACATAAAAAATACCAGGTCCCTCCTAGAAGCTCCACACCAAAATGCCCAATGGGCATGCAAAGGGCATCCCACTATGCCAATTGTTTTATGGAAACATTAGAAGAGGATTTCCTGTCCACCAAAACCACTGGTATAGCTTTGCTACTTAGATGATATTCTTAACATCTGGACCACCAGTGAAGAGGAACGTATCATGTTCCAAGAGAATTCTAATGCATTCCACTCCAGCATCAACCTCACAATCAGTCATTTACCCACAGAGATCAACTTCATTGACACTACTATCAGCATTATGGAAAATTCTGCACAGCAAACCAATAGACAGACCAACCTACCTGAAAATCAATAGCACCATAAGCACACAAAAAACTCCATCAAATACAGCCAGGCCATATGATACAACCGCATCTGTTCTGATACGGCAGACTGTGACAAACACCTCCAGAAACTCAGGGGACTTTATAAAACAAGGCAACAGTGCCAAGATTATTTACAGAAAGATACAGAGATCCACCGTGTACTACTGGTGGTCACCCACCACACCCAAGTTTAAAGTCTTTGCAAGACATCAAAAGAAGTTCAAGCAACATTAGACAGCAATGATAGAGTCAGGAATATATTCCCACAACCTCCCCTACTCTTCAGACAGCTAATATAAAACAACTGATGGTAAGGCGTGCTATGGACAAACACAGAAGAAATGACACCTCTGGTTGAATACAAGAAGGTATTACACTTGTAAGACATTTACACCCCAAACAAGGTCCCTATACCAAACTCCCATTCACACCATACGATCAATGGGGCCATCACCTGCTGATCATCATCCAATGTGGTATACCTCAACATGAGTGTAAAATGTTCCACTGTCCTCCATGTAGGTTATATAGGTCAACCATCACATAAAATATTTCAATCTCACAGATCCAACATCAGTAACAAAAGGACACCAGTGGGGGACACAGTGTCAGACACCTCAGACTGACTGTATAAATGAGACTGTTTTAAATTCAGAGAGACAGGGAAATATGAGTGCTTCAATTCACTAAATTGTGGCCTCAGCTGAAATAGAGAATTTCTGACCATTATCACATTATAGAACAGTCTGCAAACCCAACATCCAGACCCCACTAGAAGTATAACTGACTTCTGACAACTCCAGAGGATGACTGCAATTAACATCTCATTTTGCGACCCTTGACTGATCAAAGAACTTAGACCTGGACTAGAGTTGATCGAATTTGCTTTCTATTCTTAACAATGGGATGTGCACTTTTACTTAAGATAGATACTTTTCAAATTTATTTTGTGTAACATGCCTGACAAGTAAAGTCAAGGTATCATCTTGACTCTACTTGTCTCCTTAAGTACCCAGTAACCTATTGTGTAGTATTGTGTTAAAAGCCTTTGCAAAAAAGGACATTACATTACCTGCTTCATCTTGGTCCATATTGAAACTTATCATTTTATAGACACTAAGTTATTTTGACATGACCTGTTACTCACAAATCCATGCTGAATACTTAGAAAAGGATTGTTAGCTATAACAAAGTACTTGATTGCATCTCATAACAATTCTTCTTACATTGTTCCTACTTTATGAAGGGTGACCATTCAATAGCCTCTCGTCTCTGGACAGAATACCTTCTTGAACAAAGGCTACAGTAATTAAGCTGATAAAGTTATTATTATGAAACATTTACGTAAAATTTTGGGGTATTTTTACCAGTACGTTTTATGCTATTTGTCTTTCCCATAATTCTATTGACTTGAAAACGAATCAAATGTAAGGGTTGTAGGCATCCTGTAAGAAGGATGAAAGTCCATCCTTATATTACTCTGGAGACATCATCTTTGATGAGGCTAAAAAAACAATGTCATTATTTTTCATGAACCTTAATGCTAAACAGGTGATTGCATCAGATAGTTTGTGCCTATGAATATAAACTACAGGGAATGCCCAACACTATTGGTCACAGGAGTCACTCTACATTTTATAGACATTGGTACTGATAATCTAATATTAAATTCGTATTAACCGTCACACTTTAAAATGTGTCAGATAAGATAAACACAAGAGGAGGGACACTTGCAACAATTTCTTAGGTTAAGTCTTTATTTTTAGTCCAAACTATTCTGATAAAATGTATTGTTGCAAAGTAATTCTACTGGGCATAGACATGATCAAGGTATGGTTTGTATACCTAAAAGGAGATCTTTTATGATACCATGAAGATTACTAAGAGCTGCACCTGTAGACTCAAGTTTATGACTTGTGTTGCAATGGTATCTGCATCAAGTATGGCTTTAACAAAAAATATATGGTATGATAATTCTGAAGTGAACCATAAAGTTAGGTCATAGTAACATTCACATTATATAGTTATATATATAGTAAATATTTGAAAACAACATAAACCTTTATGAATCTTTCCTCATGAAATACTTTTGCCATCATCATTATAATTATAGTTTTGTCTTGATAAAGGAACTATTTATTGTTAGTGAAATAAGCTGCTGGTGCACATTTATTATCATTATTTGTGGATATGTACCGGTTTTCTCCTCTTTTGTCAATAGTCATAGCTTTTAGAATACACTATGAGGTGTGTGGACAGGATAAAGATAAATGTGACAGTTGAATGCTAATACAGAGGTACCTATTTCAATGCAAATTCTTCAATATGGCCACTTGGCCACTAGGTCATTCTATTTTCTCATCAATGGTGTTTATAATGGCTTATTTGTTTCACCAAATAACTTGAATGAAGATACAATACTCCAAGGGAATTTAGATTTATTCTTTCAATCTAGGGAAATGTAAGTGTTCTATCTAGTCAAGTTAACACATTAAATTTAAAGCAACGCTGTGATTTGATATTGACCCTGAATAACAAAAACAATTTATTGTCATTTAAATTGTTTAGATAATGAATTTTGTCATTTAGAACTACTTAAGCAGCATGTGCTTTGTAAGTTATAATGATTCACATAAATGATATATATATCTCATTATATAAGCGTGCGTATATACAATATACATGTATTGTAAAAACACATGATAAATTTCTAAGCAAAAAAAAAAACCTTTAGAATCACTGCCTCGATATCTTGTGCCTGATTATGTTTACTATAAATTTTATTCAAGGTAAGAACAACAGGGAAATAGTGAAAAACTCATCAAAATGAAGGATTAAAGGGAAAAGAAATGAAATAGCTACACTTAGGCATGATAAATCCTTTATGCTGACATTTTTGTTTGATAGTTATATTTGTTTTCTAATTCCATCTGGACTTTTAGTCTGTTGAGATAATAGCATTCTGCATTATGGGGTAATATTTTAGTCACCTCTATTATGAATCAAATATTCTGTCAGTTCTGATTGACCAAAGTTGCACTGAATATTTTTTTAAAGAGATGAATATATTTCAATGATTTTACTTTCTATGATAGATTTCTAGCTGTCACCACAATATATTTAAATGGTTTCATAGTAGAATACTGGAAAGGCATGCAACAATAGATTTCCCCAGTTACTTTAGGGTGATGCAAATAGAACCATAACTTATAGTACATGTTCAGGCCTAACTTTGTGCACAGATATTTAGACATCTAGACGTTGTGCAACTATTTGTTAAATATTTATATTTATGGTAAATCCATTACCCTTCACAAGTAATAATTTATTTTGTTCATCTTGTCAACTTGCTCCATTTAAGTGCAGCTATTGTTCAATTCATTTGAGTACTCCTATTATAGGATCATAGTGCATGTTTTATTTGTTGCATAACTCCTAATGCTGATTTTATTTTTTTGTGTTAAAAAGGAATGTGTACAAAATAGAACACTTTAATGGCTTTATTTATGAAAAAGGTAATTGCAGGAAGTTGAGAAGGTAATTGCAAAGTTGAGGTCAAAGTAGATGAACTGGAAAAATTCACCCATACTTTGCTATTTTGGCGTTAAGTTTACAATTCCCTGCAATCCCCCCTTTAATGAATAAAGACCTTTCTTGAATTTATTTATGTTTTTAGTTTTCTTTCATTTAATGGAATAAATATTTATAATGTGTCAGAACCCATCTATTAGGTGAAGACATTGTATATTCTCCATTTCGTGTATACTTTCACTTGTTAATAGATGTTGGCTTTAACATGGTGCAGAAGCTGAAATTGGACACCTCTATGGGTTGATTCAATAAGCTGTGATCCGGTCTGAAAATGGGGCCAGTTCGGAGAATTCTGAAAATTCTGACTTTCAGCTATTCAGTATGGCTGAAATCGGGATGAAATTGGGTTTTAGCCACTTTTAGGTTGACACATGTGACACATTTGACTTTGCCATTTTAAGTATAGGATTACGGCTATTGTAGAAGCACCAATTACATCTGAACAAAGTCGTAAGCCAGTAACCAATATCATGCTGATGAAATCCCATTAAGGATGAACAGCTATCCATGAGTGGTTATTTGGCTTTGCATCTCTATTCTTGCATATGTTTAAAGACTGTCAAGTACAGCGGGCATTTTCTCCATGGAATTTAATTATAAACTGTATAAAGATAATCATTCTTAACCTTATTTGTATATGCCTACCCAGAATGCATTGCAGTGGTGGTAACACTGCAAGTTTAGGATTTATGTGGGGAATGCAAGTTTTCTGGCTTGTTTAGTGAGTATAGATTATTGTTTAAATATGCCTCTGTTACTCCCTTAATTTTAAGTGAAAGGGTTTTTAGCTTCATGGCCAGGTGGTGAAAGGATACTAATTAGCAGTTGAGCTGGTGGTATCAGATTTTTAATAAATGTTTTGCTAACCCTGGTAAGCAGTGTCCAGTGTTAAAAGTCTTATGGTTTATTCTTTCCCCTACCCCCATTTACTTTACATGTGGGCATTCATTTATTTATTTTTATTGGAATGGTAAATGTTTCACAATACAGTAAACAATTGCTGAAGGCACTTAGTGTTAATACGACTTAAAAGAAAAACTTTAGACCGCTATACAAGATTTTTATTGTAAGTCACCATGGCAAAAACACGGCAAGCTGCTCAACAAGTTTCGGCCTATATTTTTTAATCATAAACGTAATCTTGAATAGCAGCCTAAAGGTTTAAGCTTATGTTTAAGGACCATAGTCTAAAATACGATAGGCAGCTTGCTGGTTTTTTTTTGCCATGGTGACTTACAATAGAAATTTTGAACAGCATTCTAGCGGAGTAAGTGCTTCATTTATACAGGATGGACACTGAGTGCATTCAGCAATTTGGTTTGGTTGGATCCACTAACACCGCTAGTTTTGCACCTGTGGATGACCTTCTGTGAATGGGTAGCAAAGCCCATTGATTGTGGGCTCAACAAACCTGCAATATTTCTTTCCAACCCAATAGTACAGGTCAGCAGTTTTAAGGCTTGAGTAAATTTTCATTGGCACTGTATGAATAAAAAATAAAAAAATCATTCCACGGCGGAAATGTGGTGGATTACAGATACTTCCAAATCATTCTGGATTTTTACTCTCAAGTGGCATTAGACTGTATAGCAAGCCTTCATACTGAACTGGACCAACCAAATCATAGTTGTGCAGGAGGCTGACAGAAAAGGTTGTTTCTTGAATAATTAAAATAGACTTACATAAATCAGTATATTGTGTGGCTAATGGATAATCTCCATGGGATCTTATGCACATTGGACTTACGCAGCTATGCATAGAAAGAGGTTAAAGCCACAAGTGTATTTTTTGGTGTGTGAGTAGAAATTGTAACAACCATGGCAGTTGAGCCACAAATTATTTGGCTAGTATTCACATGTCAGTGGGAAAATTACTCATACATTGGATAGAACATTTTTGAGGCACACCAGGAAACTGAATTTCACTTTTCAGTAGCCACGTGTCACCTTTTTTGTTATGACCTTATTAGAAGGTATACTAATACTGGTGGGTTCAAGGGTGGAGTTGGTTCAGTCGGTTATGTAAGTGATACATTGGCAAATGGCATATATTTAGGTTAATTAAGTGTTCTTGCATAGCAAGACCACTTAATGTTATCTCACATATATATTATTAAGTGTTCTTGCATAGCAAGACCACTTAATGTTATCTCACATATATATTATTAAGTGTTCTTGCATAGCAAGACCACTTAATGTTATCTCACATATATATTAAGTGTTCTTGCATAGCAAGACCACTTAATGTTATCTCACATATATATTTAAGTGTTCTTGCATAGCAAGACCACTTAATGTTATCTCACATATATATTATTATTATTATAGCAAAATTTGCCACCCTAACTCCTCCCACAGTTTTTACACTACATAGACAAAAATTTACCAAAACGTGCAGATTGTTCCCGATCGGATTGCTATTACTTTGTGGAACGTTTCGCCGAATGGTTCACGGAATATCGTCGTTTTTGTGGCGCAATTTGTCCCATAGGAATGAATGGCAAAGCTAGAGTGGGAGCTGCCAAAAGCTGAAAAATCAGGACATGATTTCTAAACTGCCACCACTCCCTCATTTTCAAGCCCACCTACACAAATCTTATATCAAAACGTTCAGCTATCCCTGGTGCCACTAAACATGTAAACGGCTAAGCCGTAGTCCTGATAGTTTTCACAATATGACCATTTGTTTGCAACCAACGCCGTCCATTGACATTCATTGAAACTTCACTCTGCAAAGCTCAAATTTGAAGTGAAATTTCTAAACTGCGGCTGTGCCTTCATTTTTAATACTTCAGAGACATACTATGCATCAAAATGTAGGTCTGGGTCTTGTGATTCTCACAATATAAAGCTCTTCGCTGTAGGATTGATAGTTTTTAAAATACGACCGTTTGAATATGGCAACCGCCAAAATACTCTGACCTGTGTCAAGCTGCAGCAGCAAGTGATGTCATAGACAGGGCCTTTTGAACACCTGCTAATGTTTTTATAAATGTATGGTTTAATGTAACTGTGCAACAACGTTGCAATTAAATGTGCTATGTAAATGATAACAGTTACTCCGCCCACTCCAGTTGTAGACTACAGGTGGAGGCAAGAACACTTCACACAATTTCCCCAGAAATTGTAACTTTTCTAGTTAAGTGTTCTTGCATAGCAAGACCACTTAATGTTATCTCACATATATATTATTAAGTGTTCTTGCATAGCAAGACCACTTAATGTTATCTCACATATATATTATTATTATTATTATTATAGCAAAATTTGCCACCCTAACTCCTCCCACAGTTTTTACACTACATAGACAAAAATTTACCAAAACGTGCAGATTGTTCCCGATCGGATTGCTACTACTTTGTGGAACGTTTCGCCGAATGGTTCACGGAATATCGTCGTTTTTGTGGCGCAATTTGTCCCATAGGAATGAATGGCAAAGCTAGAGTGGGAGCTGCCAAAAGCTGAAAAATCAGGACATGATTTCTAAACTGCCACCACTCCCTCATTTTCAAGCCCACCTACACAAATCTTATATCAAAACGTTCAGCTATCCCTGGTGCCACTAAACATGTAAACGGCTAAGCCGTAGTCCTGATAGTTTTCACAATATGACCATTTGTTTGCAACCAACGCCGTCCATTGACATTCATTGAAACTTCACTCTGCAAAGCTCAAATTTGAAGTGAAATTTCTAAACTGCGGCTGTGCCTTCATTTTTAATACTTCAGAGACATACTATGCATCAAAATGTAGGTCTGGGTCTTGTGATTCTCACAATATAAAGCTCTTCGCTGTAGGATTGATAGTTTTTAAAATACGACTGTTTGAATATGGCAACCGCCAAAATACTCTGACCTGTGTCAAGCTGCAGCAGCAAGTGATGTCATAGACAGGGCCTTTTGAACACCTGCTAATGTTTTTATAAATGTATGGTTTAATGTAACTGTGCAACAACGTTGCAATTAAATGTGCTATGTAAATGATAACAGTTACTCCGCCCACTCCAGTTGTAGACTACAGGTGGAGGCAAGAACACTTCACACAATTTCCCCAGAAATTGTAACTTTTCTAGTTATTATTATTATTATAGCAAAATTTGCCACCCTAACTCCTCCCACAGTTTTTACACTACATAGACAAAAATTTACCAAAACGTGCAGATTGTTCCCGATCGGATTGCTATTACTTTGTGGAACGTTTCGCCGAATGGTTCACGGAATATCGTCGTTTTTGTGGCGCAATTTGTCCCATAGGAATGAATGGCAAAGCTAGAGTGGGAGCTGCCAAAAGCTGAAAAATCAGGACATGATTTCTAAACTGCCACCACTCCCTCATTTTCAAGCCCACCTACACAAATCTTATATCAAAACGTTCAGCTATCCCTGGTGCCACTAAACATGTAAACGGCTAAGCCGTAGTCCTGATAGTTTTCACAATATGACCATTTGTTTGCAACCAACGCCGTCCATTGACATTCATTGAAACTTCACTCTGCAAAGCTCAAATTTGAAGTGAAATTTCTAAACTGCGGCTGTGCCTTCATTTTTAATACTTCAGAGACATACTATGCATCAAAATGTAGGTCTGGGTCTTGTGATTCTCACAATATAAAGCTCTTCGCTGTAGGATTGATAGTTTTTAAAATACGACCGTTTGAATATGGCAACCGCCAAAATACTCTGACCTGTGTCAAGCTGCAGCAGCAAGTGATGTCATAGACAGGGCCTTTTGAACACCTGCTAATGTTTTTATAAATGTATGGTTTAATGTAACTGTGCAACAACGTTGCAATTAAATGTGCTATGTAAATGATAACAGTTACTCCGCCCACTCCAGTTGTAGACTACAGGTGGAGGCAAGAACACTTCACACAATTTCCCCAGAAATTGTAACTTTTCTAGTTAATAAAGTTGTAATGTTAAAACCTTGAATATATGAGCACAGCCATTTCCCAAAGATACATTACCAATGTGCTGAGTGTTTATTTATACAAACAGGAATATAACTGTGCAATCACCCTACCTTAATGTATTGTACCACATTTATAAATAGAACCAGAGAGTTACATTTTATAGTCATTACAATAAGCTATTCAAAAAGAAAATGCTGAAAAGCACACAACAGACTTGAAATTGAATCATAAACACAAATGTTCAGCCAATTGTACAATAAATACACATCAAAATGTAGACCAAATTACTGTCACTTTTATATTGACAAAAACAGACACTGAGCATGTTTACTTCAGCAAGCACAGCTTAAAATGAATTAGCAGCAGTAGGTGAAACATCTCTTAATGCATAATAATTATTCCCACCATTTGGTAAAATAACATGGGCTCCATCTGTTGGTCAATATAAATTAGATACAGCGTTTGTACTGAAATATTATTAAATACTTTGTTTTCAATAGCTTAAAAGGTGGATCTGCAAGTCACTTCTGAATTGTAAGTAAACAAAATACAAAAAGTATAAATTTACCTGGAATGAGATTTATACATCATTTTGAAAACCATGTTGTCTATGTATTATTATGATTTATTTATTAATATCATCATCAGTCTATCAATTTTAAAATGGAAAGTGAATTCCCTTGATGCCAAAGTGATATCTAACAAAATCTCTATTTCTTACTTTAAAAATGTATGTGTATAAGGAAATCTTCAAAACCTTAGCATCTATCCTTCTCACACAAAACCAATTATAGACATTGATGTAACCAGGCAACTTTGTATATTCCTTGACCCAGAAGACAGGGACAGAGATCTGTGAGCATTAGCTGAATCACTGAGACAAAAGTAACACAAACAAAAATGGATAATCAATACATGTGCCACATGGGGATTTTCTAGAAAATCCTGAAAAATAGAACAGGCACACATATCTGGACAGAGTAGATCAATACACACCTTAAAGTATTCATTTAATTATAAACACTATGATTCCCCACAGCATTGCCTGTTAATGGTACTTGATATTTTATAACTATTGTTATGAAGTTTCTTCATACGCCAAATGTTTTTTGTTACTTATATAGTTATCCCTCTCAGTCAATATTGGCTGACCTGGTGAACGTACCTGTACACCAGGAGGAAACAATCCACAAATGTGTCTTTTGTAAGGATAATGGGTAATATATTTACACACATTGTAAGTATAGTTATATTTTGGGAGACTTTCTTTGAATGTTTGAAACATTTTAAAAGGTTGTTTTATTTTCTCTCAGACTCCATCCAATTACTGAGCTGAGTTCAATGGTCAGTAGATGCTCCAAACCTGATATTTGTTTATTCATATACTTAGAATATAGATATTTAAATTTCAATAAATTCATATACATTGTTATAATTGTTTAGCTTTAATAAACATGTCATTTTTAAGATGGTTCAGCCATAGATTTGAGGTGATACAGGTCATTTTTTTTTATGTGATAAAAAGTTTGTTACTCTACTAGCATCACAATTATGTCTTCAAAATTTGCATTGATGTCATTATTTTGCTTGAAATGGAAAACAGATATCATTTTGCAGGAGGTAGAGTAACATACTGTGCTGGTGATTCTCATGGGAAGAGAGTGCTCTTTTCCTGGAGATTCAAAATACTTGGTAGCTTCAACTAAGTCTCAGCTGCTGTGCTTCAGATTTCCTGACAGCTAAGCTGATTGTGTTCAATGGCTCAGTTAAGACGTAATGTTGTAAAAAGCATTTTTATTTCTTTATTTACTTCTTTGTTTGTGGCGAAGACAATACATCTATATAAAGATGTTTTTGAAGAGACATTTTCTTAGCCGTGTAAAAGATGTCAGAGTTCCAAATACAAGCAATTTGTAATGAACACAACAGACACAAACTTACAGTTTTATGTAAACTAATGGATACACTGACCTACAGTGTATTTTACACTATTCCAGAATGTTTATAGGGTTGTGTAACACAATTAAAAAGTTTCTTTGTTGCTATGTAACAGCAGTCTACCATCTCATCTGAGAGTAGTTTTCTCAGCTAAAATGGAATAGTTGTTTAGACTCATGCTCAACAAGTAATTTTAGCCAATGAGTACATTTGTTTGGTACTCTACATATGAACTATATCTCTGTATAAGGCAAATTAATCCACAGTCATCTAGTGTATGTCGAACATTAATTAACATAAGCTTTTGTCCCAAATGACAGATATTTCTAAATCTTTGCCTGAAAAACAAATCCAGCAAAAAATGAATTAAGTGGAATGATCTGTTTCATTGAACTTGTTTTTTTCAAAGAATTGCATGGAAACATAATCCACTGATCTTAAAGAAAAACAGTTACTTCGGTATTAGTCTTAGAAATTACATAATTTTACCATCTATTATTATTTGCTCAATCTAACATTTTGTTAAACAGTTAAAAAACAAATTACAATTATGCCACCTTGAACATGTCTCCGTATATAATGTTCTGCCATATGGAATGCTTCATGGCACAACCTTTAAAGGGACACTAAACTTTACTTTTCACTTGTTCTTCTAACATAGTGTGAGGATAAACTGCCATGTACTTCTAATATTACATGCCAGTTTATCCTCCGACCGGCAGCTGCCATGCTTCCATCTGGTCGGCGAGTGCAAGTGCAGAGAGAAGCCCTAGTTTTTGCATATGATCAGCAGGGGGTACCTTATATTTCATAATTAGCACATCACTGTTTCCAAAGATTTTTTACTTCCAAAATGTACAGTCATAAGAATGAAACTTTAATAATGGCCACAGTACCCAGGATTGCCTGGCTAAATAAGGCGCCTGGTCCTGATGGATACCCAAATTTGTTTTATAAAAAATTTAGGATGGAATTAGCGCAACATCTTACAGATATTTTTAATGAAATAAGGGATAAAGGTATAATGCCATCCGAATTACTACAGGCAACAATATCCCCAATATTAAAACCATCCAAAGATCCAACAGATCTGGCCAACTGCAGGCCTATATCATTAATCAATACCGACATAAAAATATATTCTGCAGTAATTGCTAATAGGCTTAAAGCAGTTATTCCGCTGTTGATCCATCAGGACCAGGTAGGCTTTGTGGCTGGACGCACAATAGATAGTTGCTCAAGGAGGCTGATTGATCTCCTGGGACACGCAGAGGCAACGCGGACTCCCCAGCTGGTCCTGTCACTGGATGCCGAAAAGTCCTTTCACAGGGTCAGCTGGGGATTCTTGAGTAAGATCTTGGAAAGATTTGGTTTGGATGGGTCAATCAGGTCTGCAATTATGGCCCTGTATTCTGGTCCTGTGGCTAGAACCGTGGGTCCTGGCATCTCCGCGGATTGGTTTAAGATCCATAATGGCACCAGGCAGGGATGTCCCCTTGCTCCAATACTATACGTCCTAACCCTGGAACCCTTAGCAGTTAAAATCAGAAATAACTCCCAGATAAAGGGTATTGTAGTGTGTCAGCATAACTTTAAAATCAGTCTCTACGCTGATGATATTGTTTTAACACTATCAGACCCCAGAAATTCTCTGGAGGCTTTGATGTTGGAAATTGGAGCATATGGGATAGTATCTAATTATAAATTAAATATGGGGAAATCCCACATAATGCCTATTAACCTTGACAGTCTGACAATAGACCAGCTATCAGAAGAATTTCCATTTGCCTGGTCGCGGGATGGATTTGAATATCTGGGAATATCTATAACCCCGAGACTGAAAGACCTAATGTTGAAAAATTTTGATACTATATATAAATACACTCAAGAAAAATTATTAAAAGATTGGAAAAAGTTGGGTATCTCTTGGCTAGGAAGGGTGAATATAATAAAATATTATTTACTGCCTAAATGGTCCTATTTATTTAGAATGGTTCCGTTAAGGATCTCAATCTGTAAATTAAGATTATTGCAAAATCTCATTCTAAAATATATTTGGGCTCAAAAAAGACCTTGAATAGCCAAGTCCCATATGCTAAAACAATCTAACAAGGGAGGACTAGCCGTCCCGTGTGTCACCAGATATTATCAGGCGACTCGTTTGTTCCATCTGCGGAGATGGCAGGACCCTACGGCCATACAGGACCCATGGTACGATATTGAGTCCTATATACTCGGGTTTAAAGACATTTCTCAAGCATTATGGACAAATACTAAATCTACAAAAAAAATAATTGCCGAAATAACTTGTCCCCATCTGGGGGAATTGCTGGCTGATTGGCTTCTGTTTAAAAAGGTGAACAACCTATCGGACAAAATACCTCCCTCGTGTACGATAAAAATATTAAACATTGAAAATTTGAGACTAGTAGGGTGGCAAAAATATCCATCTGTCCAGATAGAAGCTCTTCTGGAAAACTCATGGCCCAAAGCTTTCTCACAGATCCAACAGGAACAGCTGCTATCGACTAAATAAATTTTTAATTACCTAAGGCTAAAAAATTATCTCAATCAACATCTGATCAGAGACGTGGGAGATAAGAGGTCCGCTAAGCTGCTTGACTTTTTTGATACTAAGTTAAAATGTATAAAAATTTCACGGTGTCTGGAGATCTTAGGTCTTCAGGATAAAGATAAGAGTAGGACAAGTCCCCTGCAAACAAATATGGATAGGGAAAAAACTTCAAATAACATAAAATACATACAAATTAAAAATACAGCTGAGCCATAAAATAGCACTAGATGGAATCTTTGATTTTAGCTTTGGAAGAACATAAATCTAAATCTAAACCATGGCTGCCAGGAGGATCAACAGAATTATCCATTTGAGAGAGGGTTGGAGTGCAGGGTATTTACTTTCAGTTTATACTTAGTGACCCATAGGTTGAGGAGGCGGTGACCATGGCGGTGTAGGTGGAAGCGGCGCTGGAGGAGGAGGAGTAGGTAGCCAGAATTTTTCAAAGTGCGCTGTAAGCACCGTATCACTCAAATAAGTAATTTGAGTTATCACACAAAATGCACAGTAGTGGGAATTATATATATATGAGAATCTCAGCAAAGTCTGAGATACTGACAACTACATTATCCATGATGCCGCCAACAGTATGCAATCAATTTAAAACATGTGTACAGAGATTAAACCAGATTTCTTTTATTGTATAATTCTTTATTTAGATTTGCAGTTACAGACACATCTTATACAAAGTATATTAAATATTTTCAATCACATTATACACATATACATTGTCTGATCAGCATTCATTAATCATTTCCACCACTCAACATCACATGAAGTATTTTTACAATACTCATTAAGCCATTTTACACCAAGTTCTGTCAAAGATTGTGGTAATATCTTATTTTTTCAATCTTAAATGCACACTGGGGTAAACTGAATTTGATAAGTGATTGTTTGCTTCATTGACTTAGGGCCATTGGTTGTTAATTTTGTAAGACTGATAAGTTCCTACAGAAAACATTTACTCCCTCGTAAATCAAAGGAATGACCTAACCTGCTACCAAAGACCCCTCTCTATTGCTACGGTTGGTGCAACTGATTTACTGCTACCTTTGTTAAAATAAAGGTTTATGGAATTTTTTGCATAGGTACCATGATGATGCAAACATGAGATGTGGTTGAGTGAGTAAATTACATAAGGATAAACTAATACATTTGCATTCATCCATAATTGGTCATTTGAGAGGTAATTACAAAACAGGTAAGTATCCAAGGTAAGGAACGAAAATATATAAAATAGAGTTTTGCTGAGGAAAAAAGTTCCTAATATAATTCGTACAAATATTACGTTGTTTGAAAGTTAATGTAACAAAATATAGAAGTTTTTAGGAAGATCTGCTTAATGAGACAAATAATGTAAAGTCCACTGTAAAAATAAAATAAAGAAAGGCAATACATTAACAACCTAAGGAGTTACTATTAATACAGTCTTTGTAATATTCAAATGCTGAGATGTGTCTGTTACTCACTTATATCAAGGTAGGATGACATTAACATGTGTTAATTGTTAAACAAGTCTGTAACCGATAATTGTTTTTTCCTGCTGACTTAAGCTGATTTTCAGTTATACTCTATCTGTGAGAAAAACTAAAGTCCCTGTAAATGTCAGAGCATTTTACACTGATCCCAGTTTCCTTTGGTTTTATATTTGTGATTTTCTTGTCAATGACCCATTTTCAATAATGATATTATATATAGTTATTAATATAAATGTATTATTATATATTGGTATACATCAGTGAAATTGCAGTGCAGGTGATTAGCATTTTGAAAGGGTTAAATTGATGTTGAGAAGCCCCCCTTGCTTGACCAAGTTCAGATAAAGGTCACAGTCCCTGAGGAAGTCAGATAGGACATAATGGTTTATTTAAGAATGTCTTAGACTACAAAAAGAGGAACTAATGTTGTAGCAAGTTTCAACTGTCTTTTCTGCTGACTGACTATATTGAGATTTATTTTAGCTTTTCTGCCTAGTGACAATATATGTACCCATTGTCCACCCCCCTTTGTGACATGTATACGCCATCTCTCATGTACTTGATGCTATGTTTGTGCAAAACCTATAACCAATCAATGTACAGGACAACGCCTAGATTTGTGTATAAATACCAATGTGTAATAAACTACACTCAGAGCTGAGAATAAAGAAACACGTGCCTTGTGTATATGTTTTCCGCCTTCACAGCTCTCCAGATATCTGCTAACCTGCCACACATCAACGACTTTAGAAGTAATTGATAAAGGAACAGAGACCGGCCTTTCCTTTCAATTTGGTGTTAGAAGTGGGATTCGGACATACAGGGTGAGTACAAGTTATGCATGGTTGTATTTTATACTTCTGTGCCGTGCTCCCTTGTCTCTCCGAATGCCGTACCTAAAAATTTAGTGGGTTAAGTAAGCCTTGGGTTGTTGTTAAACACTTGTCACTGGGATGAGATAATATTGTGTTTCTGGTACACAATTTAAAATAATCTATTTATCTATGGTACTTGTCACTGGGACGAGAAAATATTGTGTTTCTGGTACACAAACAATAGATATAGATATTAAGATTTCACTGGGAAATCGCTAAAGTGCGTGACACTGGGTCGCGGCACAGTTTAACAAAACCTATTTAGAGATATATATGTATATATGAAGATAAATATATACAAGCGATTTCTAACTAGGAAGTGTTACTTTCTAAACTGTCGTTGGTGTGTCAAAGGTTATTTGTACATAAGTTAAAGTATAAGATAAGAATTGTATATTAAGTTGTGTGAACTGCATAAAATTATCTGTTCATAATGGGACAAAAGTTAAGTGATTTAGCCACTACAAGTTTTATATCAGGCAAAAGGAATGATGTCCCTTTGTATGGAATCCCCATTATTACACTCAAATTTATGTGACCACCGTATGTAGTTCAGGTATGATAATGTCATAATAATTAAACCCAAAGGGAGAGAAAATGAACAAGGGTAAATCTAAATATTCTAAGAGTCCTGTCCCACAGAAAGCTAAGACAGAGTTGCTGTATCCAGCACTTCCTGTTTGCTCGGAGCCCACACAGTAGAGCACGGCATGCACATTGTCAGATAAGGAATTAACTGCTTTGTCTGTGGCCATAAGGTATGCTTGATTTGTCTCCCTGCAGTACATAGTGTTTTATGGGTATAGTAGAAATTTTATGTATAAAGTATAAGAATATTATAACATTGCATTGTTAAACAGAATTATAAGTGTTAAGTATTTCTAGTGTGGCTGGGACACATGTATAAGTAAGAAGATAATAGTTCTGAACTGAAGTTATGTAACAGAGGATACAGATCCTTCTGTAAAACATATTGAAGATTAGAGTCTCATGTCTGTGACTCCCAAGTACACTGTATCTTGGTGTTTTGGATATGTTAGCTGTGCAAGTTGATAAGACCATAGAAGCTGTGGCATAATTATGTTTAATGTTGTCATTAGGAGAATTGTCATTATTGTTTAAATATTTGCAAAAGTAATTTTTGCAATTGCTATTCTTTAAGATATAATTGTATCTTTATAAGTGATGTCTGCACAAATGGGCAATAGTGTTACAGTAAAAGTTTCTAATATTTTACCACAAGAGTAGAGACGTGTCCTAGTTTTGTGTCAACAGCCCCAAAGCAGCAGTCGTGTTTTATAGAGATGTAACAAAAGGTAGTGTTTTATATTTAGTGGAGTACAGAGGACGGATCTTATGGATTACTCAAAGAGTGCTCAATAAAAAAAAATAGGCATGTTATGCCGCTAATATAATTTTGAGTGATTCATGAGTGAAGGTCTTCTGGGTTATATTCATCAGTGTGATAAGAAGTTTTATAATAAATTAGTTTTAGCAGGAAATTAACAATAGTTACTGTAGTTGTGTAATTTTGGGTAAGCAGAGTTGTTTTATTTTGGCATAGTCAGTAATTTTAGTAGTTGTATGAATAGTTTTAGAATTAATTTGCTACTGCACTTGCGTAACTGTATCTTTAAGTAAGAAAAATAAAAATATGTGTGTGTAAAACAGTAAGAGTCATATATTACTCAAGGTCTCTCTTGGACATCATGTTATATATACGTGATCAATCCAGTGGATAGTATAACAGCTGTAAAATTTCATAAATGCCATTATTTGATTTTTATTAAGGTTTATTTTGATTCAATCTATATATTCAGTGGCATCATGTAAAATTATGAGGGTAAAAAGAAATCTAATATTTGTTTAAAAATTCTAAACATTTAACAGGTTTTACATGTTACCTATTAGAAATGTTTATTTGTTTAGGATTTATTTTTTATTTTTTGTATTTAGGTATCTTGAACAGTATATATTTTTTATGTAGGTTGGAAGGATTTTTGTATTTGAATTTTTAGTGTATGTTGAAGATGGGTTTTGGTTTTTCCCAACATAAGATATCACATTTTCCAACACTTTAGATAAAATAGATAAGGAAAGATGTATTGATTATTTTTAAGATATTTGTAGGTACTGATTTACTTCAGATTTAAGTAGGATTTCGGAGTTGATACTAGAGAAAGACTTGAGTAATGTTTATTCATAAAATGTTGAGAAGTGGGGGATTTTTGTGTTAAGCCGTTGAAGGCTTTGTGGGCCATGGAAATAGCAATTGATGGAGATAAAAGGTTTTTGTATGTTGTAGAAGGTGAGAGGTCATGTTGCAAATATGTACAAAGAGAATATGTTATGGACTGAGAATATAACAGTTAGGATTTAAAAGTGAATATTAATTTGAAAAGGAAGACATAAGTAATAATGTGTATGGTATATAGCAATAAGAGGTAGAATTTTTGGTTTATACTGAAAAGTATTGATCAGTGTTTTTAAATAAACTCCCTGCCCATCTAATATAATCTTTGGTAACTTGCATTTACCGTAATTGTTTTATCTTTGTGGTGTGACCAGAATAATTTTTACAGTGCTACAGCGTTACTTACATTGTTAGTGATATATGAATATAATTTTCAAACTATAGGAAACGTTAGATTACCAGCTGGAAGGCAATGCATATTTAATTTAAATAGAGAGCTAGCATGTTTATATACAGTAAATATACATACACACACACACATACGTAATGCTAAAAATATTCATTTGTTGAATTCTAGTGTTTGTTATAATTAAGGCAAAGTGCCCCATATGATACATTGGGAGAGATTATTGAGCTGTTGTTTAAAATTTTAGATACAAGTTAAATTTTAATTTATTTAATGAGAATGTACGTCCGTCAGTGATTAGTGGAAAGAATTAGCAAGTGGCATGTTCTTAAACATGCTGTGGTGTTGGAGGTGAAAGAGTTAATTATATAAATTCAGATAGTTTTTGTTGTATATGAAAGAGAGAAAAAGTCCCCCCAGAAACCTCCCCTTCATTTCCCCTTCTATCTGTTTGTCTAATTGCAGATAAGAGAGTTGTAGCAGTGGCTGCAAAAGTATTTTTTTGTGTGTGTGAAGGGAGGGGGAATGGGCCAAAGTTGTGTTCTGTGCTGTGGTCATGTTGATAGTATATTGATAATGGTCAAGAGATATATTTTGTTGTCAATAATTTTGATGAAGTATATGTAGCAATTGTGAATTTTTATAAAATATTTATTTTGGCAGGTCACGCCTGTTAGTTTTATTGAAGTAGCTCCAGCCTATGTAGATGTTGTTTCAGAGTTTACTAATAAGGACCAGCAAATCTAGATTATTACTGATGCAGTTCCAGTAAGAGGTCTTAATCACTAATGAAGTGCTAGTGATTATTAACAGTGAGTGATTATTATTATCAGTTGTATATTACACTCATCATGCTCAGTCAGGAGATTCATAAAAAGAATAATAATATTTTTAAGAACAAAAGAGTGGTCTAGTTATTTTGAGACATGAGTTAAGAGTCATAATATTTTTAATGATATTTTAATGTAAAGCAAATAATCCAAAATGTTTAATGAAATATTGCATGTTACGAATTGAAATATTTTGAGTTTTATTTCCATATAGATTAAAGCTGTACAGCCAACAAAAGACAAGTTCACAGGGCACCAACGAATCTATTGCTGATAAAAGATTATTTCTAAAGAAAGAAAAAGTTTATTTTAAAAGAAGAAATACTTACAATTCAAGTAAAGAAAGGATCCTAACAAAGTCTACTGGAATATTGTTGTGAAAGTTGTTCAAATCAACTCCTGGATCCACGTTATTTACGTAGAGCACATTCCTGTACTGACAAACAGGCCAACAAAGGAGCAGCAACTTAATGTTTTGAAGGGCAAAATAACTCCCTGACCACTAGCCAAAATAAGCTGAGTCGTCACCCTAGGGTAACTCGCAAATAAATCACCCAGGAGTCTACAATAGATACAACAGTCTACAAAAGATCATCATTGTTGGGAAGTATATTTTCATATGTACAAATGTATACAATTGTTATTGAAGACTTGTAATTTTTGTAGTAGAGATTTGTTTAATTGTGATATTACAGGTATGTTTAGAGTATAGTAAATTTTTGCAGACTGACTCTACCAAACACAATGAGTCGACCCATAAGAAATTGTATTTTGATAATATGTTTGTGGAATTTTGTGTAGACAGTATATAAAATCTCAGGAAATGTATCTGATATTTTAAATAGGTTAGTTTGTTTTTGTAAGAGAGTTTAATCAAGAAGGATTATGGATTTAAGGAATAGGTTAAAAAGTGTCCACAAGTAATCCGTGAGATCCCCTGGGACTGGGAAATTGGCCAGGATCACTTGGAGCAAAATGTGTAAGTGGTTTAGCATGTGTGAGATCAGTGTTGCTAATTGTTTATGTTGTTTGTTTCAAGGGTCTCATCCTCAAGTGCATCCTGACCACTGACATCATGCCCCTACGTGAAGACTGGAAGACACTGCTCAAATATTCCCCATTATGGAAGCTTACAGTGCAACTAAGCTGGATGACCTACCAATGTGTGAAATTGAGGAAGTGTGCCTTATCATCTTGGATACAATGATTACAGACAGACAATGTCAATTTCTAAGAATAAAAGGGGAGAACAGTATGAATATTATATGGACTGTAGGGGCCTCTGGAGTCACGTCGTGGATGGGAGACCATATTGTTTTTTCTGCTGCCATTTTATGTGACTGCCTTTTTGTGTTCTGAATGCATGCCATGTTGTGTGTTCTGAATGCATGATGTCAGTTTTGCTTCAAGTTATTTTAAAGTATTCTGCAAATAACTCAGTCCTTGGGAATTGCAAACTCCGGAATAATATGTTTGATTTTTACATAGATCTATTGGTTGTAGAGAAGGGTTTTATTAGGCAGGGTGAGAGGAGCAATCAACAATAGATATTTAATTTAGTTTTGTGTCCATCATGTGTTTTTGTTGGTCATGCCATTATGTAACATTATGTAACATATTTAGATAGTTATGTTAGGCCTTCCATATTTAAGAGAGAGATACTGTGATTTTTTTTTTTAGAGCTCTGCAGAGCGAAACCAAGGTCTGCTCAGTCGCCAAAGGTCTAAACCTAATCTCAAAGGCTATTAAAGTTAATGTTAGATGTCAGTATTGTCCTGATGCAGTCCGGTAAAACAGGAAAGCCATAGTCGGTTAGTAAAGCTTAAGTATGGATGTGAAGATTTTTGATTCAATATGTTGTTTTAATTGATCAGACCACTCCAATTTTATCCAATGGTATTTCAATAATATAAGAGATGTGGACACAAATATCAAGTGAGCCACAGGTTTTGATCAGATATTCAAAATATGCTCGTGGTTAGGAGATAATTAAGTGTTTTGTTTTAATAATAGCAATAATAGGTGCTTTTTATATAATTGTGAGGTGTGATAAATGCATTATTGCTAAAGCTGTTAAACCAGCTCCAAAATTCCAATACCACACGTAATGTTACATGACCTATGCTAGAGCTTCTCAACAGCAATATTAAGATTGTTCAGCAAGTGAACAAGAGTGGAACTGAAAGGGTTAAATTGATGTTGAGAAGCCCCCCTTGCTTGACCAAGTTCAGATAAAGGTCACAGTCCCTGAGGAAGTCAGATAGGACATAATGGTTTGTTTAAGAATGTCTTAGACTACAAAAAGAGGAACTAATGTTGTAGCAAGTTTCAACTGTCTTTTCTGCTGACTGACTATATTGAGATTTATTTTAGCTTTTCTGCCTAGTGACAATATATGTACCCATTGTCCACCCCCCTTTGTGACATGTATACGCCGTCTCTCATGTACTTGATGCTATGTTTGTGCAAAACCTATAACCAATCAATGTACAGGACAACGCCTAGATTTGTGTATAAATACCAATGTGTAATAAACTACACTCAGAGCTGAGAATAAAGAAACACGTGCCTTGTGTATATGTTTTCCGCCTTCACAGCTCTCCAGATATCTGCTAACCTGCCACACATCAACGACCTTAGAAGTAATTGATAAAGGAACAGAGACCGGCTTTTCCTTTCACATTTGATCTTGAAGAGATCACACATAAGCAATATGGAGGTAGAGATTTATAAAGGGTGGCCAAGACTGAAACAGGCTACACCAGATTACTGAAAGCCACAATATTAATAGATTAGGACATAAATATAAGTACTATGCAGTGATGTAACTAGAAACCACAGGGCCCCAGTGCAAAAGATGCTGGCTTCACCAAGAAACAAATTCCACACTACCAGTTTTGCCAAACAGCTTGTCAGTGCCATATTTCTCATCAAACAGTGTAATGGATATAAAGTGCTGAGGAGACCAATATGCAGGATGACAATAAGCAGTAAAAGTGTCCTTAGGATATTGGAACCATATATATCGATGCAGCAGGTGATAGCAGGAAAGCAACACTATTTGTAATCCACTTGATAGTTGATGCAACAGGCAATGGAACATGCAGTAGTAATATTTGTAATCCACTTGATGGTTGGTACAAACTATCAACAGAATACTGGATAGAAACAGAGTCTCTGATAATAATGCTAAGATGATAAAAACGGATAGCCAATAAACAATCCAGATTCAGGGGCACCAAAACAGATTCAAAACAATGTCACAGAAATGGGTCCAAGGGGCACAAGCAAACATCATAAATTATGAGGCAGGCAAAAGGTTAGGGGCACAGGATCAGTAACGGTAAAGCAGTCCAGAAATCAACAACAAGCAATCAAAATAGTAATTGGGAAACAAACACTAGGAGAGACAGAACAGAATCACCAAGCACCGAGAGGTGGTTTCAGCAACCTTTTAAACTTCCGTGGCAGGGAAGGCGTGACGTCAGACACATTTACCCCCAAACATTTGCATGTGCCATTGTGGAGTGGTGGGTCTGGTTTCAGTTGTTACACCCCTGGTACAATATGGTAGCAGGTGAATTTTGTCTCTGCACCTCTGTCATGGATTCAACTCATCTTTGATAATTTAAGACACACAGTACCAAAACTCTTTTTTTCCACTCTGTGTCTATGACCCTTTCAGCTCTTAGCTACATTTTACATATAAACATTTACCACTTGAAAATCAAAGTAAATAACTTCATTTTAAATATCAGCTTTCAGACTTTCAGAATATACCTTCTGCATTTCGTTTTTAGAGCATTGCTTCTTATCTGTTAAATGAAAGAATATTTCTAAATTATTACATTTTATAAAGTGCACATTTCAAAATAACTTTCACATTTGACTGCCTCAATATTGAGATATATAAAATTCCTAATTTATGACTTAGCTTAAAAAAAGTGCAGCCTTCAATAAATTCAATTTGCTGATATTTTTTTATTATGGTGTTTCAAACATTTTTTTTAGAAATCTTCTACACTGCAAACATCGCACGTAACCCAATAAAGTAAAGGCCTTGAAGATTAAAAACGTTGATATTTAAACAAAAGCAGATTAAATGTAATCCAGTCACCATTCACTGATTTAATCTAATCAATTCCACTGCAGCAAAGTACTGAATGTCTTTTCTTTCTATGTTTCAATAGCAATTTCTGGAGAGAAATGGAAGATTGCTGACACAAAACAACGTGTTTTAGAACTTTTTTAAAGTTTCATACCTGTCTATTATACTAAATGCATAATTTTAGTAAACTTAAAGGCATTATATAAAAATGAAAATAAATAAAGAGGCCTAATTTATGTACAGGTTGTAAATACTGATAACAGCCTGGTTATGAAATTTAGATTTGTTTGGAACATTCTCCTGAAAATCCTTTAAAGAAGGGTACATAGACAGAATTTTAACAACTCCATGAAGAACAAGTGACTAATGTAAGGACCTTAGGACATGCACTTTTATAGGACTTTTGTTTTTATTTTTTTATTCTTGAGTTTTTATTTAAGTTTTTAATGTCAATTCAATTCTTAAAATAGGCAAAATGAAACAGCCAAAATGCGGCTATCATCTTCAAATTGTATTTGTGTAGCAAAACTGTTCCAATCTGAATGTCTCTGAGGCTTCGCTATCTGAACGGTCAGAATAGACAAATCGGGCCAGAAATGTGGCTTATTGTGTAGCTGGATTTCAGGAATCTGATCATGCTATATTGTGTAGACCCTTTAATATTTTTATTGTAAATTTTTCTTTCAGATTCAAATTGATAGTCTATTTGATATGTTATTCCCCTATATCAGGATTCAATACATTAAACCTGAGATATTTAAAACTATCTTGACAAGATAAGCTAAATTTGTTTTGCAAGCCTCAAATTGGTCTTTTTAAAAAAAGCTTTAATCCCAGCACTTGACAATAGATTAGACTCAGATCGGCAATGTACATTGGTAGAACTGCTATGGAGCTCAGCATCCTATTCTTTTTCTTACATTTATAGACACATCTCACAAGACCATCAATTATATAATAAGATACTTTAAGTTTCTTAAAATGAGGAGGATTTACCCCAAAAAGCAAAAGACGGATCAACTTGGATCTTTCAATATTTTACCAGCGTAAGTTCTTGTTCCTTTTAGTATCACAGACAAAGAAATGTAAGAGCATACAAGCCTCGTGGATTTCATACAGGTTAGGGTAATCAAAACCATAAGCTGAGTTTGGTTTTTACAGACATAATGCTAAGCATTTTGGGATAACATTTGCTTTTTTCATGCCATTTTCAGTGTTATGTAAACACCACAATGTAGCAGAAGCCTAAGGCTTTCTGCAAACAGTGGTGTTTCCATTTTATTATCCATTACATTTATACCTTAATTTTTTAGCTTCTTTATAACACTACTATAGTTAGGTTTATAAAAGGCCTTAGCAAAACGTGTTTCTCCCTGACAAAGATCAATTTAATAAACATGTTAGTAACATTACAAATGAACTAAGGTTTTTCTCTTTTTCCTAATGAAAGACCTTTCTACAACAGTTTAGACATTCCTGGCGTACGAGTAGTTATTGTTCTGCATAGGCCTCAAGTCCCTTTATCTTTGCATAATCCAAGCCACAAGTCTGAAATACAGTATTTAGAGCTTATTTATTCAATAATACCATTAATTTCAAAAGTGACTTTACACATGTGCTCTGCATTTTGAGTGTTCACTTTACGTCACCTTTACAAAACACCAAAATTAGTACCGGTTTTCACTAACCAAAAAATAATTAATAAATAAATAATTAAATTAATAGTATAAAAGGTTTCATAGGAACACTCTACTGCCTTAAAGTTGGCTATGTCATTTTTATGGTTCCCGAGAAGACTAATATTTTGATACGAGATTTATGCTAGGGGAAGGAATGCTATAATCTCAAGAAAGGTCAAATCTATCTTTCAGAGGAGTCTCAGTGATGGAGGCACAAAGTCAAACCCCCAAATAGACTCTTTATGCATGGAATTTCTATATCCACACTAATTATTTTACAAAATGTTAGGACACTCACAACATTTTATTGCTGAATATATTAATGTGCTGATTTACCACTTACTAATGATAAAATGTATATTAATTAACAGTATGTGTTGCTTACTGAATGAATGCTGAACTGAAATGTGCAATTCTAGTTTATTTCAATGCTAAATCATGTTAAATATCTTTTTTTTAACTTTTATTAAAATACTGCAGCACTGCACACATTACTTGATAAGAAAAATGGAGAAACTAATCTTTAAAAGGAGAAATATGACTATATATCCTAAATATTGTAATACATTTTTTTAGAAAAGTCATGTCTGTATTTTATTGTATACATAGTTGCCAGCAGTATCAAATTTGCTGAAACACTTTTTTGGGTCGCCCCCCCACATTAGTATTATCTATGCACAGTGCAATTCATTGTGCACACGCAGTATAGTGTTTGAACTGTTACATACGTCCACAGACTAAATGAAAAGGATTGCTTTCCAGACAGCCAGTATCTGTACCAGAAGGCTGGAGTTCAGTCTCCAGGGGTAATGCGGCATCACACACTTATCATAATTCACTTGATGTCACAGTGAGTTTTGCTCCACCCCCTCATGTCCTGGGAATGGTTAAATTTGGCTGGTATACATGTGTTGTACAGTCAGTGTTACAACATTAAGCTATCAATAATATGAAATGTGGGCTACATTCAAGGGATATACAGTCATGGGAAAAAGAAAGTAAATCCTCTTTGTATTCTATGGTTTTACATATCAGGACATAATAGCAATCATCTGTTTCTTAGCAGATATTAAAATTAGCTACATATAATGTCAGATGAAAAACAACACATGACTTGATTTATTTAGTAAAGATAAAACCAAAATGTAGCAGCCATGTGTGAAAAACTAAGTACACCCTTTTTGCATCTATAGGAATTAAGAGGCTAAGTAGCTAACAGGTGCTGCTAGTCAAATGCCCTTGATTAATGTGACCACCTCTATAAAATACACAATTTTAGTAGTTTGTTAGTCTGGAGCAATCAGGTGTGTGTTAATACAATGCGAAGGAGGAAAGACATCAGCAATGGTCTTAGAGAAGCTATTGTTTTATACCCATCAAACTGGGAAGGGTTATCAGGCCATTTCCAAACAATTTAAAGTCCATCATTCGACAGTAAGAAAGCTTATTCAAAAGTTGAAAAGATTCAGGGCAGTTGACAATTTTTCTATTAATGGATGTCCCAGGAAATTCAGATCAAGGTCAAAATGTGTAATGCTCAGAGAAATTGCAAAAACAAACCCCAAGAATGATCTCAGACTCTACTGGCCTCAGTTAGCATGTTAAAGGTTAAAGCTCATGGCAGTACAATTAGAAAAAGACTGAACAAGTATGGTTTGTTTGAAAGCGTTGCCAGGAGAATGTCTCCCTCTATAAAAAGAACATGGCAGCATGGCTTAGGTTTGCAAAGTTGCATTGGAACAAAACACAAGACTTCTGAAAAAATGCCCTTTGGACAGATGAGACCAAAGTGGAGATGTTTTAGCAGGTCTGCTAATATCTCTGTCGTGTACCCAAGTATTGATGCATCTGGTTGCTGCACCCATCAACAACCAGCCCATCCAGGTCACTGTGGAGGACAGTGGGTGAGAGGAGACAGCTGCTGCTTCAGCCATTTACTGTCATCAGTAGACATGTGCAAAACTTAAATTTTTGTTTTGTTTTCGTCCATTCGGACGAAAATGTTATTTATTTCATCTAAAACAAATTTCGTTCATTACTGCATTCGTTTCAGACGAAATTCGTTCATTATTTTCGTTTCGTTGAATTTTTTTATTTTTTTATTTTTTTATTTTTTTTTGCTAATACATTTTACCATACTCAGTTTATTTGCTCCTTTGTAAAAGAGTTTTAGTGACAGTACCAATAAATGTTTCACTACTGATGGATAACAAATCAATGGAATCTCCTGGTAAGACTTTCCAAATGCAAATTTCTTTTTTTTTTTTTTTTCCCTTTTCTTAATGTTTATCTCTTTATTATGCTTTTCAATATACAAAAAAATATACAACAAGAAATACAACAGTATATACATCATTCATATTCTAGCACTCTTTATTTTGTATACCCTCGACTGATAGTTCGGTTCCCTTCTCCATCTATCAGCGTGGGAAAGTACCTCTCATTCAGTCAATCCGTATGGGTCTTTTCCCCCCCCTTTCCTATTGTAATCTGAAAATCTCGAGGTAGCCTTCCCCATCCTATGCCAGCATTCGTCTTTATTTTGCTAGGAGGGATAATTTTATCATTTCAGTCATGGTGTATCGGGTAAATTATGCGTATTTTACACCATACATTCTTTACTTCTTTCACTACATTCTCCATTCATCTCTCCCATTGACGTCCCCACAGCGCTAGGGGAGCGAGCCCGAACCAAACGGACGGCCCCATCTCAACCTTTGAGTTTCCATCAGTTATGCTAGGGGGATTCCATCTTGCCCATGTTCTTAGGTATAGTTCCCTGGTTTTTTTATCCTTGTTGTAAAAATGTTTTTCAGCCCCAGCTTGCTTCGTTAGCTGGTTCTCAATTTCTAACCAAGTAGGTATGTCCTCTTTTCGCCAATATCTAGCGAGGCATAATTTTGTGGCCATTAAAATATTAATTAATAATACTTCCATGTGTTTGTCTCTGCCAGGAACGTCCATATGAAAAAGAAATATCTGTGGGGACATTTGAAAGGACAAACCAGTAATTTCGGTGCATTTTTCCTTCAGTTTTGTTTTTAGTTCTTCTAAAGCACCACATGCCCACCATATGTGTAGCTGAGAACCCTGCTCCTTACGACACCTCCAGCAGAGATCATCTGGTATTTGGTGGAATTTAAACAATCGTGTAGGTACCATATACCACCTATATACCAGTTTGATATATTGCTCCTGGAGGTTTGCGCAATGGGTAGCCCTTCTGGAGAAGCCCCATGCCGCATTCCATTTCCCAAGGGGCTCATCTATCATAAGATCCGTTTCCCATCGGAGCATTGCCCTTGGTTTGGTCTGCGGCTGGAGGTCCTCCAGAAAGGCCACTAATTTAGATATCAGTTTCTTTGGGGTGGAGGAGATATCACCAATAAAGTCTCCCCACACATCCTTGGTGGGAATATCGGTATTTTTCAGCAAATGCTTAATTCTCAAATATGTGAAAAACTCTCCTGTTGGGAGTTCAAATTGCGCCTGTAGGTGTGGGAAATCCTGTAACTTAGCATTTCTAAACAAATCACCAACATATGCTATCCCGCTTCTGCCCCAGCGTGATAAGCCTATGTCCTGGATCATAGTCATAATTATGTCTAGTGGGGCATCCTGAGTAAGCATTTTCGGAGTTCCTATTGTTTTACGCAATCTATATACATTTTCTATAAGTGTTTTGACAATTTTGTTTTCATGCACCTGTTTTCTGAAGAGAGCTGGTTCCATCCACTGAAAAAGGAATGGGTCCATATCTCTCATTCCTACTTTCTCAATGTCTATCCATCCCATGTCCGACTGTTTTTTTACCTTCCATGCCAGTAAGTGTGCTAGCTGTGATGCATTCTGAAGTCTGATTAAATCAGGTAGGCCAAGGCCCCCGTTACCTAGGTTCCTTTTTAATTCAGAGGTTGCTATCCTGGGCTTCTTAGTATTCCAGATAAATCTCAGGAATTCAGCCTCAAATTGCCTTAGAGTTTTTTTTTGGAACTCTATATGGAATGGCCCTCATCAAGTAGAGTATTTTCGGGATAATGTATGATTTGATGATATTTAATCGGCCTAACCAGGAGAATTCAAGTGTCTTCCAAGAGTTTAATATATTTTTAATTTCCATCAGAAGAGTAGAATAGTTAAGCGGGACGAGAGTTTCCAATGTATGTGTAATTTTTATACCTAAATAATCAATCAGCGTTATACTATTTTTACTTTGGCCTAATCCTTCCAATACTTCTCTTTGGGAGTGATCCAGGTAAAGTGGTATGATCTGGGTTTTTGATAGGTTTAATCGGTAATTTGAGAAATTGGAGAAACTATTTATTAAGTCTAGCATCGCAGGTATTGAGCGTTGTGGGGAAGATAGGGTTAACATTATATCGTCTGCGTATAACATAATGGTATGGATCCTATCCCCTATTTTGATTCCCTTGATTTCCTCCGTATTTTGGAATGCCGCTGCCAGTGGCTCGATGGAAAGCGCATATATTAATGGTGCCAATGGGCATCCTTGACGTGTCCCATTCCCTATCTTGAAGGGAGATGAACGTAGGGTTGAGCCTCCCACCCTGGCTTTAGGGCCAGAATAAAGAGCAAGTATCATATCCAAAAATGGCCCAGTCAAACCAAAGTTTCGGAGGGTGCTCGACATATACTTCCAATTTACTCTATCAAATACTTTCTCAGCATCTAATGCGAGAAGCACTGATGGAATTTTTTCACGTTGAATTACTTCTAGTATGCCGAGCAGCCTTCGAGTATTATCTTCACAAGATCTGGACGGAATAAAACCGACCTGGTCGGATGCAATCAATCCCTCAATAACCTGGTTCAGTCTCTGAGCCATAATTTTAGAGTATATCTTGATGTCCTGATTAATAAGGGAAATCGGGAGGTAGTTGGTAACCTGGGTCGGATCCTTCCCAGTCTTTAGTATCGGAAGTATCAAGGCTTCCAGCATTTCATTTGGGAATGTTATGTCTTTATTGATACTATTATACAGTCTCTCCAGT
Organism: Pelodytes ibericus; assembly: GCA_036172795.1. NCBI lineage: Eukaryota > Metazoa > Chordata > Amphibia > Anura > Pelodytidae > Pelodytes > Pelodytes ibericus. Next base: position 96,181,815 of record CM069860.1, read on the forward strand.
ATCGGGGAGATAACTGGATCCAATACCCTATAGA